>JASAOG010000112.1:982500-1582500 GCA_030265305.1 Biomphalaria pfeifferi
TAATTTTTTCTTAAAGATATAGATAAACTGAAAATTTTCTAGGAAAATCGTTAGAGCCGTTTTAGAGATCCATGTCCGCCACTATTTTCTACCCATGAAGAATCTGCAAGCTGTTAACAGGGAATTTTAAAAATCTTGAACCAACATCGTGTACAGCATTTTTTTAAAACTGTGCACATTATAGGCACATACAGCTAAGCACTAATAAAACTGCAGGAGGTTTGGACTAGGAAGTAATTATCTTCAACTCTCAAGGAACATCCGAAACATGTACAAATTTTTACAAACATTTCACAAACATTAAAAAGGAGTTTCGTTAATCAGTTAAAGTTTGATAAACTTAATAGTACATGTGTAACATAATGTGTGACTATGAGTAACTTGCAGGGCCGGTCTACGAGTTTGTATGTAGAGCGAAACTCCTTTTATCGCATTTTTTTTTTATTGTTGTTGTTTTTTTTTTCTTATATTGTTTAAGAAGGAATTAATAGAAAGAAAGTTCATACTTACATAGCAGCATTGTTGAAATGTCAACTATAAACTTTATAATTTATCACATTATTATTTATAAACAACAATAGAAACACAGCTAGTGGTACAGGTAGCGGTTTATTTCCAGCAACACGTTCATCTCAACACACTACCAGGCGTAGCAGGGCGGAAATAGCTTGATGGTAATCTAACTCTCTATTGTTCGTTTAGGAATGTAAAACCATTTTAAGTAATTGATATGGCATTAAGAGGATTAAAAGTTTACAGCCAATCTATTTCACGTGTTGTTAGCAGCAGTATTGTTTTTATTTTTTTATATTGTAAAGGGGGGTGGGTGGGGAAGGGTTACCTTAAAACTCTTTGGCCATGATCATGGAATTTTGTGACTGAAGTTTTGCTTAAGGTTTCACTGGCGGAACGTTTTAACCTTATGAAATCAGGTGACTAAGGTTTTGTAATATAGTTTTTATTGGTAAGGTTTCCTTTAGCTACGCTTCTGGGATTGGGTGACATTAAAAAAAATATATTGAAGGAGAGTTTTAACATAAAAAGCCTTATTGGTTACACTCATGGAATGTCGCTACACTTGTGAAACTTTTGATTAAGAAATAACGCAAAATTTACAGTTACTAATCCACCAAATCCTCCCCCACGGCTATGCCTATGTACTTCGTCATTGGATATATGCTTTTTAAAGAAAATATTTTCCAATTCATACTACTAGCTAAGTTATTCGTTAATGGGGAATTGGAAAGTGGGTTGAAGTTAGTTGGAAAGTACACATAAAAATTGTATGTAAAAAATATTGAATCATTTATTTGAAGCTAAAATGTCTAAAATTGAACGTTAATTGTATTGCTTAGTTGATAGAACATTGCGCTAACAACGCAAATGTTTTGGGTTCGATCTTCAAAATTGCTTATCTTGTTTTTCTACTTTATTTCTCAATGACAAATAAAACATGAATAATAAAACATGAATATTTATTATACGATGCTATTATAACATATGATTGAAAATAATATAAATTAAAAAATTTTTTGTTTAAATATGATCGATTAACATAAATTATGTTTATGTAAGCCAGATAAGGGAAGTAATTTCGACAACATATTATTAATCGAGTTCTTGGCCTTTCTCGCAATGATGATGACGATAATAAAATAATAAGAACAAGCAAAATATAACAAACTAGTCGACCCACGGCGTAGCATACGCCGCTATTTTGCAGGGCCGGCCTTAGGTCACTGCAACCTATGCGACCGCAGTGGGCCCCGCACTTTCATTGGACCCACGCTAATTCTAGGTGTAAATTATTAAATTAATCCATTTTATAACTTATAACAGATTTCCTACGGCCTCCTGATTTACCAGGAGCTGTTTGAAAAATATCCTGAAATTGCAAAATATACGAAAAAGTCCTGAAAATCTCCGAAATGGTCAAGTCCTGCCCTGCTGTTTAGTGAAGGGTGAATACAGAGTAGAAAACTTGCTCCCCCCTCTTCTCTTTTTTTTTTGCCGCAAAAGTTACTAGGGGTAACTCTAGTCCGACTTGCAGAAATAAAAGAGTGATCTATCCTTTATTTCCCGGTGATCAAACTTATCTAAAGGGGAGAATAATAATAATAATAATGATTTATTTATAAAACGCTGTTGACAAACAAAATGTAGGCTCAAGGTGCTGTAACAGAAAAATCACTGTTCCATCTCTCAACACTGAATGGTTAAACTCCAATTTTAAAAATAAAATAACATTAATCGATTACCACTAGTATTTTTTTTATTAATTCATAAATTGTCATGACTATGGATAATCATGCGAAATTTTGGGAAGAGGGAGAAAAAAGGTATATAAGATTTGCACCAGACAGACAAACAGAGCCACATAAAATAAGTTAAAATAAGCTTTGTAATAATAGAAATAAGTGACAATATAAATATATTTTTTGATAGGATGACTGGCTATTTCACTAATGTTAGCTTAAACCAACGTTATTAATGTTTAGGTTACATCACAGTCTTATCTTATGTAATACAGACATTACTTCAAAAAAAGATGATTACGTCATGCATATTAAACAATGACCTAAATTCTGCCAAGTCACCGGTTTTTCTGGCTAGCTCAGGCAAACCCATTTCAAGCTCAAATAGCACTAGGGAAGCAGAAGCATTTGTACAAATTCGTCCTAGCATATGGAACAAGTAATGTGCTTTCTTCTTTGTGTCTTTCTGAGTATTTTATTAAATTTTGTTTTTGTATTTGAAGATTATGGTTCAGTGTTTTATATATCATTGCTACTTTACTTTTGAGTCTTCTATCCTGAAGTCTTTCTAAATTTAGTGGTTTTATTAAAGTTTACAAAGTTTTCAAAACCACTTCAAACGTAAAGTGACTGTTTTCATTTTCTCTGTTACATTTCTGTCTGTACATCTGTTTGATTCAAAAATAAGCTCTTCCAGTCACTAAGAATGAAGAAAAACAGTCCTCTGTAAAAGGTAAAATTTTAAATATAAAAAATTAATTATGCTAAATGAGAAAGGGCAGGAAATATAAATTCTGAAATGGAAACATCGCAATAGAGAGAGGAGAGAGACAGGGACAGAGAGAGAGTGGACAGATAGAGAGAGACGGAGACAGAAACTTAGAGAGATACAGAGATAAAGGTGAGACAGATAGAAAGGGAGAGTGATGAAGGAGACATGAAGAGATCGAGACATATATCCGTATACATAGAGAAAGATGTAGAGAAAAAGGGAGAGATGAGGGAGAGCCAGAGAGAGAGAGAGAAAGAGACTGATAAAAAACGAGAGACAGAGAGAGATACAGAGAGAGAGACTGAGAAAGAGAGGAGAAACAGAGATGAGAGAAAGAGAGATGGAGACAGACAGAAAGAGAGATGGAGACAGACAGAAAGAGAGATGGAGACAGACAGAGAGAGATACAGACTGAGAAAGAGAGGAGAAACAGATGAGAGAGAGATGGAAACAGACAGAAAGAGACAGACAGACAGAAACTCAGAAAGAGAGGAGAGACGCAGAACAGAAAAAAAAAGTGCGAGAGACTGAGACAGAGAGAGACAGAAAGAAAGATGGAGACAGCGATACAAATACAGAGAGAGTGAGAGTGTGAGAGAGAGAGAGGTGGAAAGAGAGAAGAAAAAATATTTAAATATTCTCGTTCTCGTTTCTGTTAGATTTTTAAAAATTCAATGCATTTTCTTGCAATAGCAATCTCTGTACATTAGTAAGTATGTGAGTAAAGAAAGAGAATGTGTTATGGAAACATGGGGGGTGGTAATATACAACATTAGTGAAATTCTGGATCCAGATATACTTTTTTTCTAGCATGTATCCATAGCTAGATCTATCTAAGGGGTTCAGTGCTGGGACAAGTCCCAAAAAGCCCGTGGAGTCTGGGAGCGCATGAGGGGCCCTGACCGCAATTCCCTGTGGTGGAGGCTGTCCAGACCTGAGCAAGCTATTATAGCACAGTGCAGGACAGGCCTCTGTCCTGTTGGCTCATATTTCTCGCGGCTATGTCCAAATTTTGATTCACGGTGCCCCCGCTGCGGGGAAGAAGAGGAAACCGTGCCTCATATTCTGTTTGATTGCCCCAAACTTGCTGATCTCCGTCTCGACAGGTCTGGGAAACCCAAAATTCTCGACCTGCATGGCGACATTTATGTACTACGCAAGACAGCAGGCTTTCTGTCCAGGGCTTTTGCAAGAGAGGATTTAAGCCTCTCAAGCCCTCACTCTAATGAAGTTTGGTGATCGCCGCATCTGACAAAGTTAGTTTAATTTTTTTTTAATTGGCAGTATTTCAACTGACAAAATTAGTTTTGATAAAAAATCTGGCTTTGTATTTGGTCAGGTTAAGACATTAACGTGGAGTTGAAAGAGAGCTTCCACGTCCCTGTCGATAATCCATGCGCCGTTCCTCAAGGGACCGTTACACTAATGGCGAGTCCTGCACGGTTAGCTTGGTACAACATAGCAAAATGGCGGAGGTTCCCGGTGTACTCGGCCTTCGGCCATGCATTCTAGTCCTTGCGCCCGGAGTGCCAGATACATCGGAAATAGCAATGCATTACATAGGCATTGACTTGGATCTCTTCCAGACAGAACGGTTGTTCAATCCGGCTTACACGTCTAGAGCTCGAAGAGCAGCGGCTCAGCCCTTTTGACAGTCAAACGGTTAAGACATCATAAATGTAGTAAAAAAAAAATATTCCAGGCGCCAATCTTTATGAGTATCGTCACTTGATATAAGGGTCTAAACTTACTTAGCTCCCTTTCTAAGATGCAAGAAAGTTTTGGAATGAGGTATTATAACGGATGTACTTTTGGCGACATAGGCTACACAAGCTTCCGTCTTAGGTAGGTGTTTGTATTACAGGACCTTAATTGCCACTGGCAATTATAAATAGACTGCGTAATTCCCAGCCTTAGACCTCACAGATAGTTTAGTAAAACTATATAATTTTCAGAAATAAGGTTAACGCTAAGTCACGTCTTATAAAAGTTGGATCACATCTTTTAAATTTAGGTCATGTCTTACATTCGATCAGGTTTCATTTACGCGAAGCTTTTTTTTTTCTTGTTTGTTTGTTTGTTTTTTTTTGTTTTGAGTTGGTATAAAAATATATTTTAATTTTTTTTTTGTTTTTTTGTTCGAAATAATCTGAACAATTTTCCTTTTCTGTGTTTCAGTATACATGTTAAAAGTTTATATATTAAATTTCTATTAAAAGTTATTTTTCCTTTAAAACGAGGGGGAAAACACACCCTTTAATCCCTAATTTAAAAAAGTTAATAGTGGTTAATACTTTCAGCACGGAAGCCATGGGATTAATGTCCGTGACCCGACTCTTGAGAAAAACTGCATAGTGATAAAGTAAAGGTCCACACGGGACTCAATGGAGAAGGATTAAAAATCTTCCCACTGCCCATACATGCATTGCTTCTAGCACTTCGTATTCCATATTCACATGGCTCTTCACGGTCATGTGAGACATCGACCATTTTGAACTGTTTTTTCATGTTAATTGTTATATGGAGAATACAGAGAGAGACCGTACACAGACTTGACTTAAATAACAGAAAACGGTTAAAGTACACAATTTCAGATTTTTATTATTTATTATGTTATATAAAGTAGGAGAGTAGTTATAATATTTCCTTCTAGTTGTATACTTTATTGGGCATCCAAACTTGAAAAGTTCAAGAAAAAAAACTTATAAAAACAGACACACATATACAATCAACAAAGGCTAAATGATATAAACATTCGTAGCGAAGAAACATCAGGTTGACACAAGTCAAGTTTCAAATTTAGAATCAAGAAAAACAAAAAATACTTTCAAATAAAAGCTTATATTAAGTATAATTGTATTAATAAGTTCAGATGAGTCATATAATAAAATTTTTAACACATCTAGACCAGCGGTTCTCAACCTTTTATGCTCGGCGACCCCTTTTTACAATCCCCCCACTCTGCCGCGACCCCCCACCCCTCACATATACAGCAATAGAAGAGTAGACAACAATAGTCCATATTTTTGATGGTCTTAGGCGACCCCTGGCAAATCGTCAATCGACCCCCAAGGGGGTTGCGATCTGCAGGTTGAGAACCCCTGGTCTAGACTAACAATAATACATGTGTGCAAATTCTAAGTATTTTTACCAAATAGTTTTGTTTACTTCACCATTCACAATGTTCCAATAAAACAACAGACATGAATCATGATAAAATGTATAAAAAGTCTATCACTTTAATAGGTTTAGTTATATTAAATTTAAAAGTAAATATAAAAAAAATACTTTAAAAAAAAGTTGTATAAATTTTAGTTTTATCAATATATATTAATCAATCATGTAAATAAATTTGTAATAGATCTAGACCAACAAATATTTTTAATAGTTTTTGTTCAACGCAATTTTATGCATTTAGCTTTCTCAATACACCATGATCTTATCACTAGTCTGGGCCAGTTGGAAAAGGTAAAGGAGGGGGGGGGGGGGGGTAAGAAGGTGGCAACTAGATAAAGTTACCGAGATAGCTTTTTAAATGCATTTATATTTTTAAAACATTTTTTACACTTCTTTGAGCAAGTTTGAGAACTGAAAATCGAAGTAGTGTCTAACTTTCAAGAGAACACTATTTGTTTGTGTTGCATGAACCAATTGAATGTAAAAATACAAGAAAAAAAAAAGATCAATTTAGTAATGTTTGTGCTTATTAGAGTTTCTAACAACAAACTGGTTCAATTTGCTAATCTGATATTCGTTACTAAATGACTTGTTAATTTCTTTACGGATAGAAAGATGGAAAAAGATAAAAAGCTTAGGAATTATGAAGTTTACTTGAGGCAACTTTTTTGGCGAATTTAAAATAAGATTTAAAATCTTGAGTGCTATTTAAAAAAAGAAAATAACATAATTTAATTATGCCATTTAAATGTGGATCCGATATGGAAATTGGGAGATTCAATGTGTAGAATGTCAGTCAGTCGATTTAAATATTGTATTAAAAAGTTCAAATTTACTGTATTACCTTATCATAAGTATGAATGTTATCTTGTTGGGATAAAGAAAGTCTAAAGTAATCAGTGACATCTTGTAAAATTTGATAGTGTGATGTGATTTCACAGCAGCTGTCTTCTAATTGCTGTGAGCTACACTGAGTGTTGAGATAGTTTCCATCTGTTTCACTGTCATTACCTCTGTCACACTCACTTGATACAGTAGCTTTAGCTTCCTTGTTGCGAGCTACACTGAGTGTTGAGATAGTTTCCATCTGTTTCACTGTCATTACCTCTGTCACACTCACTTGATACAGTAGCTTTAGCTTCCAATTGTTGCGAGCTACACTGAGTGTTGAGATAGTTTCCATCTGTTTCACTGTCATTACTTCTGTCACACTCACTTGATACAGTAGCTTTAGCTTCCTTGTTGCGAGCTACACTGAGTGTTGAGATAGTTTCCATCTGTTTCACTATCATTACTTCCGTCACACTCACGTGATACAGTACCTTGGCTAGTAGTTTCCAGATGAGAAACGTTGCATTCAGTTACGTACCTGTCGTACGTATCAACCGGTATATCTGGCTTGTCTACTTTGACTTCAGTACAGTTGGTATATTGAATCATAGAACTGTTGATATAGTTGGAGTTTCGGTTTTCAGTGTGATTATATACATGGTCGGCATGATGATCTGCCACATCCCTGGCCAATGTCTCTTTCTTTAATACACTAAAACTGTTTCTACGAATGTTTAATGATTCTACTTTTGTATCTTCCATTCTTTGCGCTGTAGAGTTACTTAGCCTGGAACGTCTTTGTTTAAAGAGGCCAACTATGAATAAGCCAATAAGACACACGCATAGAGGAACTACTGCAGTTAATAGTATTTGTTTCGTGTCTCTATAAGTTGTAGCGACTATTGATGCAGAAATTGCATTGTTTGAAGGTGATATTGTAGTCATAACGGATGATTTAGATGCCATTGTGTGGTAGTTAATATTTGACTGTACGTAATACTAAAGCTGTTTAAAGCACAAATAGCTATAAGTTGTGAAAGTCTATTACAAGCTTCTTAATTAAACATTAAACAAGGCTGTAGAGTTACTGTATAAAGACCTTGGTGATGTACAATTCACATTTGCGCTACTATTTGTTCTACAGTTGAAAACTAGATAAGTAAACTCTTGTCCAGTTCCAATATAATCACAGGAGTTTGAAAAGGTGCACACGTTTTAAGTTTACAAGGTATGGTGGTATCTGATGGAGACCTGTAGATAATACATACAGACATAGATATTTTACAACATTTTATATCTTTATGATTATATTCTTTTCGTATCTCTTTTAAGCATTTTAGAAATTAATTTTATAATATTTAGGTTACTACGTAAGAAACAAAAGCCATTTGTTCGTACCCAAAATCAATGTTACAAGAACTAGAGTTGATAGTGGCAGTCTTCCACTAAGAGATAATTGAACAAAAGACTTCCACAAAATAGTAGAAACAGGTTGCTTGAATAACAAAAAAGAAAAAGATTATGAAATAATTCTTCCTTCACTGTCAATCTGTCTGTCTGTCTGTCTATATAACTATCATTCTCTCTCTCACTCTCTCTCTCTTTATATCTATATAAAGGCTTGTCTTCGAGTCCGAAGATTAGCGAGGAATGCAGTATATATATATATGTCTGTCTACATTTATGTATCTTTTTTTTGGTCTATTTTTTTATCTATCTATTTCTACAAAATGAATACTACTTTGACTACCCACTAATTAAGACCCAAGCGCCTCCCAAGACTAACCTATAGAGGTGCCTGCAAGAGAGATCTGAGAACTTAATGCATCAATATAAGTATGGAAGGAAATAGCTCAAGCCGGAAGCATGGAGACTGTGCGTGCTTGTACAAACTTCGCCGAGAGCAAAAGAAAGGAAGATGCCTTTGACAAGAGAATGAGAAAGAAAGCTGCCCTATGGTCGAGAGGCCATGTGCGCTTGAACTTGGCTTGGCTTGGCTACCTAGAAGGGGGCTCGAGATTCGACACCCGACTCGGACTGAGCGACTAAAGGCAGCACGGAAAACCAACTCCTAGATACTCCCTCCCCCCCCCCCCCCCCCCACCCGCAATGGTCCACAAATGAGATTGGACCAAAAGCGCTCTGAGCATGCTATAAGCATGAAAGTAGCGCTATATAAAAGCTATAATAATAATAATAATGAGTTGTCTCTAAAACTGATACACATACTGATACTGTAGGACCAAATTCTGCAGACACTTAAGAAGAAACTAAAAATGGGAACATCTATTGTCTTTTGAGATACAAGGATTGCAGATGCCTACACATCTGTAGTTGAAACAGTTGTGAAATTACAATACTGCATGTTGGTTACTGCTGCTTAATCTGTATCTACGTATCAAAGATTGGCCTCTTTAGTAACACAAGAAGTTTCAAAGTTTCTCTAGAAACGTTAAATGCCACATCTATTTTTTTTCTTCATTTTTTAAATTATATTTAAAAAATAAATAATTATATATATAATTTTAAAATATGAAGAAATAAATAATTTTCATTATTTATAGTTTGTAAAGATCTTTTAATACATACTTTGCAAATGGACCAGTTCAAATGCAAAATAAATAATATTTATATCTTATAGACTTACATGACGTCGATGTATGCAACAAATGGTACATTTTTTTGTGACAGGTCCATTCTTCAACTATTTGTGTCCTTTTAAATACTTGCCAACTAGGAAGTGGGTCACTTCCTCGAAATTTAATTCTATTATTCTATTGTGTAGATGTGTTAGAATTGAACCAATGAGACAGCGCCGGCCCTAACAATTGCGGGGCCCTATTCGAAACGTGTTGGGCGGGGCCCAGTCTGGGCAGAGATAAGGATAATAAGTGAACATTAAGATTTTCTTATAAAATAAATTCGTCTTTGCATTTTATTCATTCCTCACTGATTACAAAATCACGGTCAAATAGAAAAAAATCGCTTTTGATTTTTTTTAAGAGATCAAGATAGATTTATATCTAGATTTATATGCCAGTAAATATTAAAGTAATAACGCAACGGAACTTTAGATTCGCTTTATTTGTACATTTTTATTAAATGAAAGCTGACAATGCCTTTTATATCGCGCGTTTAAAAGGCCTTTTCCATATTGAATGACTCTCGAAAACGACCTTTTGATCTATTTTTCTCACTCATAATTTACCTGTGAAAAGTTTATAGCAGATAGTTGAGTTTTATTGAATGATTTGATTGCCAGGGGAGCTAAAGAGTTTTGTGCCTGTGTGTCATTGCTTTTGGTGACTTGTATCTCTTTTGTGATGGTTAAATCACAAAATCCTGACCCTAAGGGTGATTCTTTATTTCTAATACGAATGAATCGCTTAAGAACGTTTTTATCATTCTTATCTCAATGAATAAAACCCTAAGTGTGTTACCATTATATCTCTTCTTTTAGTTAAAGCACTTTGTGATGTCTACATACTCTCATCCTTTAAATTATTATTTTTTCCTTCAATAGTTTATAGATTACATTTATGAATTAAATGTTTCTCTTCACATAAAATTCACTGTTTAAAGGTAATACATGTTTTCTCATCATCCTCATCATCTTTTCTTTGGGTTCCTCGTGGAACATAGGGCCTCAGTAAAAACACGCCACTCTCCACGGTCTCTTGCTAGTTTTTTTTAAAGACTTTCCAGCTCTTTCCTGTCCTCTCGGCTTCCTCTAGTTCACTGCGTCGCCATGTTCTTTTTGGTCTTCATCTACGTCTTTTTCCCTGGGGGGTTCCACTCTAAGGCCTGTCTAGCTCTGTTGTTGGTATATGTTTCCTCATGTCATTTGAAAAAAAATTATAAACGTGATATCTGCCTTATTGTTATAACGAAAGTAGTGGACTAATAAGTTGCAACTAATACACTTCAATTATTTCAAGTAATTTCACAGTAGAAATCTTCTTTTTAGTGTGATCTATGCTGAGTATGATTTATTACAAAGTTTATATCTACTCACTCTGTCTGTCTGTCTGTCTGTCTCTGGGAAAAAAAGCTTGTACACGTTAATTCTCCTAAGCTAATCTCGGATCAAGATGAAATTTTTAACAATCATTTCTTCACCTGCCAACACAATAATCACTAAAAAAAAAACATTAACCCATTCGTTAATTGTTTATTGGTAATTAATTTTTTTTTGGCTGGTATCTGGAAGAAGGGAATGACCTTTGACCTGTGACTGATAAGGTGGGTCTAAGTTCAACTTGTCCCCTTTATTGTTTGTAGAAAGAAATGTTCATAAATAACTATAAAAACCTTTTTTTTTCATAAGCAGCTTCCTGTCAAAGTGGTTACAATAATTGCTTTAGAAGGCTTGTGGAGGCCTTAGCCCTGAAGTTTAAAAAACAGGTCGCTCACTTTTTTTTCTAAACGCCTACCTGAGTGGAGGAGGAACTTGCAGTCTTTGTGATAAGTAGCAAGCTTTCTGACAGAAAAGATTAAACGGACTAGATTTAATACATTTTTATTATGTAAATTTTTATTTCAAACATATTTTAAAATATTAAGGTAAACTGGGAAAATGTGTTACATTTAGATGTCTGTATTTTTTTTTTTTATTACATCCTTAAAATCTTCCTGGATTCCACTTTCGGAGCTTACAGATACCCTTCAGACCCAAGCTGGCTAAGTGTGGCGCGAACGGGTTTTTTTTTGGGGGGGGGTGGGGGGTGGTAATGGGGTGGGAGGGGGCGGAGGGGTGAGTGGTGAATGCGCCACTGGTAAAAGGTAAAGAAAATCAATTTGAGTGATTTCACGATTTAAAGTTAGCATTACGTTATTTCTGTAAACTGTGAATTAGCTTTTGAAATAGAATTATGTTATACAATTTAATTTCAAGTTTCGTGTGTGAGTGTATTCATCTTTGCTTTTGATTCGGATCAATTATAATTTTCACGCCTAAGCTTAATTGTTGAGTCACCAAAACAAGTTTAGAAATATTCACCCCTCAACTCCAGCGTAGCAATATCGATGTAATATTTTTGTTTATAATAAATATTGTACATAACCTGTTGATTTCCTTTTAAAAACTTTCTTTAAGAAATGCCAAATGTAAATACGAATGTCTTTGAAGGCATCATTTCGTTTTTTTTTAATGGCTGTTTTATTTTAGTAAGCTTAGTGAAAAATTAACAACACATAATTTTTAAAAATACTTTTGAAAAGTTTCTTGGTTTCTAAGCTAGAGGACGGACATTATTATCTTGGACCTATTCTTTGGTAGGACTTCTTTACCCCTGTATAGGGTGAGTTGTTTTTTTTTCTTTCCTATTGCTTTACTTTATATGCGAATTCGTTCGTATTTATAGTTTTTGATTAGACGTTTGAGTCTTGTTTATTTCTATAGTACAAGGTTTTCGTATAAGCGTCACCCATTTCCACGTTGAGTTTATATTGTTGTTACAGGTGTTGCCTTTAACAGTGTAGTTGCTACCATTGCCGATGTTGACATTTAGAAGTCGCTGCATTATCTTTTTAAAGTGAAGAATCTTGGATGCAACTCAGTGGAACAGTTGATATTTTTAATGTCATTGTCGGTGTATTGTTCTCGTACTTTAAACATCATAGAATTATCTTATTACATTAATTGTTTTATCTTATCCTATATTATACAGACGTTACCTCAAAAAAGATGATTACGTTTTAAGAGTCATTTTATATTAATTACTATGAACGTAATTAGGATTTAGTATTTTCATATATTTATATTTATTAACCATTATCCTCATCATTTATATCATTATTATTGTGTAAATATCATAGTATTAAATTCATGCTTGAATTTAAACCATTATGCACTTCTTTTACGGCTTTGTGTGCTTAAGCCGTTTGATATTACACAAAAATGTATTGTAATTACAACACAAAAGAAAAAAATATTTTTTACAAAAAAACTTCAGTTATTGTCATTAAAATTTATTAATTATTTTTTTCAAATTATAACTACATTGAATAGATCTGATCAAAAGGACATTAAGTCCTAACATCGTCAGTAACTTTTTTTTTTTTTTTTGAGATTTTATTAAAATATACAAACATTATCTTCTTAAAATAATGAACAGGATGTATTTAAACCAAAAAATACCCCAAAAAAACAAAACAATAGTTGTTACTTGAGCATAATTTATTTTTAAGAAAATACAGGAAAATGATAAAGGACAGTCTGTTTTTATTTTCTTCTTTCTATCTAATAATGATAAATGGCCAATAAATATTTTTCCCCTTAAAAAAATACTGTAGAATTTTATTTATTTAAAAAAATGGCTTTAATAATAATAATAGAAGAGCTGTCTCTGCCTTGTTACAGGACAAAAAAAAGTTAATTTTGTGTTGTAAACAAATGAGGAGGTTTTACCCTCTTAGTTTTCCAAAATGGTGATAGAAGTTACACATTTATCAAAGCAAAATGACTGAAAATAAGTAGAGAACTATGACGTATAAGACATATGGATGATGTAACTTGTAAGAATGTGACTTGCATTAATGATGCGACTTGTATGAATGATGTGACTTGTATGGATGATGTAACTTGCATTAATGGTGTGACTTGCATTAATCATGTGACTTGTATGGATGATGTGCTAGAGAGTTGTTGTTTTCCTCTTTACAAGGATACAGTTTTTAAAATAGTAAAACGTCTTTCTTTATAAAAATTGGAAAAGTGGAGACTTTTTTTTTTAAACCTGAAAAGGTTCTGTAAAAAGGATCTAGCTGCTTTTCAAACGCTATTATAGAGGAACTGACTGCTTGTCTAACGCTATTATAGATGAACTGACTGCTTGTCTAACGCTATTATAGATGAACTGACTGCTTGTCTAACGCTATTATAGATGAGCTGACTTCTTGTCTAACGCTATTATAGATGAACTGACTTCTTGTCTAACGCTATTATAGATGAACTGACTGCTTGTCTGTCTGCTTGACAATAGGAACTTCAGCATATTCTGAAGAAGATTCTCCTGACACTTCAAAAAGTTTCGAGTAATTCACTTGTGTCTGGGATTCAGTTTTCTTTTCGTGATTTGTCGTGTCATTCTCTGTCAGTAACATACTTCTGCTGTTGCCGTAAAGGTTATTACTGGTGTAACCTGGCTGAACAGATGCGTGACCTGCACTACCAGGGGTACCAACATTATTGTGTGTCTTTTTAACCATTGAGTATTGTACTAAGAGAGGCTCTGAATGCGTCATTGTTCTAGTAAAATTGACGTCTTCTGGTGTATCAATGGATTTTGAATAACTGCTTGAGAGACTATTTTCATTGGTATATACTGATAAACCATCATTTTGAGTTTTGTTTTCAGCCTGATGATTAGCATAATTTACAGTATATCCTTGACTATCTGCATCTGTTATTGCAAGTATTGAAATCTGAGATGATCTAAGATTCAACTGTGTATTTAACGCATTCGTTTTCTTACCAGCTCTAGATTTGTTTCTCGTGTAACGCACGAATGCTACAATAAAGACAAGAGTCAATATAAGAAATGCTATGCCAAAAGCTACTGGTAATCCTATTATAAGTTTCTTGTTTTCTTTCGCTTCTTGTGTGTCTGAATGGGATGAGACATGGATAGTGCTAATGTCTGGCTGTAAAGACTGACTCGCATTTTTTGTGCGAGACGCTGAAAAATTATTGGGTGTTGTTTTGGCTGACTCGAGCGATGTAGCTTTAACCCATTCAGTTGTTGTTACTCTGGTTGATGATGTGCTAAGAGATGATAGTGGTGGTGGACTAGAGGCCAATGATGTGGTGATTTTCGTTGTCGTTACTACGGAAAAAGCTGTAGATGCGCTAGTAGATGCATGAGTGGTACTAAAACTGTTTAAAGCACAATTAATCAGATTCCGTGTAAGTATATTACAAGTTGCTTCATTAATTAAACAAACATTAAACAAGGCTGTAAAGTTATTATATAATATCCATGATGTTCTACGAAATGTACAATTCAACCTTTCGCTGTTAGTTTTAATTGAATTACAATAAAAAACTAAGTAACTGAAGTCTTGTCCAGTTCCATTATAGACACACGTGAACTCTGCATTGCTACACGTTTCAATAGTACAAGGTAGGTTGACATCTGAAAGTGATCTGTAGATCAAATAAAACTTTGTTATTAATTCTTCTGTTTACCCCGAGACATTAAAAATATATTTAGTTGTTAAGAGAGCAAGATAATACTAAAACAAACCAACTCTGTTTATTATTCATTATGAAGATGACAATACAAAGAATTCCCTTTTGCGCATAGTAAGGGTGTATCAATGGTGCACCATTGGTAGCAATAAAGGTGTACCGAGGATTGTTGTGCTGTCTTGATTTCATTGCGTTAATTTATCACTTTAGTACTTTACTTGTAAAAGTAGGATAGTTACGTTCTGGTCTATGCTGTTATGAAGGACGGCAGGCCCGGTTAGAACTCTGGACCTTCATTACGACATTCAAAGGCGATAACAAACTGGATATTTTGGTAAGCCATCTTCACTTGTACCATTATAAATATGAGGTCCCGTGTTTGTTTACAGTGAATAAAAATGTAATTTTTACAAGTTTGTAAATTCGATCTATTATATATTTTAATAGCCCTAGCTCACCTAATGACTCATTACTAATTCATACACTTAGAGGAAAATAAATGAAAATTTAACAAATTACTACTTACCTTGTACCTAGTGCAACTAAGCACTAAATACGATCGAATCAGCAGTAGCTAGTTTTCCCCAAAACGATTTTTCATTCCTAGCTACGTAGTATTGTTACGTTTTAATAGAGTCGACAAGCTATTTATTAATAGCACAATACAGTATTTACAGTTTTTAAGCATTTATTAACACTTCTGTTTTTGTTTCGTAACTTTCTCTCGTTCCAGTTTTTTATTTAAAAAAAAAACAACTTTCTTTCTAGATCTACATCTAGACAAGCTGGAAAAAACAGAAGATAATAAAACAGAATGAGTAATTTATTAATATGGGTCAATACGATGGCAGATGTGCATTGCATATCTAGATATGGATTTCGTCTAGATTAAGAATTTTTCCAAATCGATTTAAGTTGGCTGTTTCTGTGTACGAATTCAAAGAGTATAATTGGACTAATTTTAATTACGTCATATTGTGTGCTCTCCTTCCATCAATTTTTTTAAGCGGCCCCCGAGAGGGCAATAGCGGTTATTACATTTGTGTGATCTGTCTATGCGTCCTTACAGTTTAGATCACAAGAAGCTAAAATAGATATTGAATAGATATAGCTATATATATGGCGTCACTAGTTTAAATTCTAGATTATCAAAACTAGAAACATATTTAACATTAATTGAACATTCTTTCTTCATTAAGCTTGAAAGACTCTACACTAAAGGAACTGTTTTGCATTGTACCAGTCAAACGTACCTTAAATGTTTCGTTCGCCACCGCTTAGTCAACTAGTCTGGAATGTCCCTTATTACTACTTTTAAACTTTATAATAAGTAAATCATTTTTAATGATAGTCTGTTTCAAAAGGGAGGGCAGTCTACCCAAACACGTTCACTTTTAGTAAAAGACTATAGCTTCCCTTTCTCACTAGTTAGCGTTGGTGCTGAAATGTGTTGAATACTTTGATCTATTATTCTGCGGCCGACAATTAACTGAAATTTTCTGTTGATGCTGTTCGGATATTTTTACAGCCAAAATTAATCTTACGGTGAAAAAAACAAAACAAAAAAAAAACTAATATAACGGTCAACCTCAAGCTTTCCGATGTAGCCAGTTAGCTGAGATTGTTTTATATTGCCATGCAAGAATTATTCTATTAGATTACTACCATTACCCACCGGCTACGCCAATTTTTCATTATTGTTTTTTTTTTAATTACCAGGCTGAATATTGTCTTTTTTAACAATTGTAAAACAGTTATTTACTTATAAGAATATTAGTAAAAAGGTAAACGCTCTTATCTTGTAAAATACAGACGTTACTTCAAAAAAGAAGACAATTACGTCCTACATGTTCTAGATCTAAGACTAGTAACAACAGCTTCAAATGTCGTATTTTTTAGTCCACTGCAAGTGAGAGAACCAGTGAATGAATGAATGAATGAGGGTATTTACGTATAAAGTCTGTATATAGATAGGATTATTTTTTATTTTTTTTTAGTTTCTTAATCTTTCTTTAAATTGCCGTCATACTCATTTTAATTGTACAAGAGACTTGCATTTGAGGTTAATCAGATGTAATCACCGTGCTAGATACAATGCGGTGTGTTTATCTTTTATAAATAAAAAATAATCCAAACATATCAATAAGTAAAGTGTATCGCTAGATTCTCAGATTGTGAGAAGTGTTCCGCTGATCAAATAGTTTGGTAAACACTGCAATAACATATGCGAAAGCAAAAAAGAAATTAAAAAAAAACACTATATTTCTTACCCATTATCTATATAGCAGGAGCCTGGCAATAATAAGTGATATCTGCAATCTTCTGCTGAACAGTAGTGTGACAATACAAGATGCATACATACAAGACTTGAAAATATATCTGAAAAAAATTGTGTGTATGTTAGCTACATTTAAAAACTGATTTATACAAAATTTTATAGTTAATGTAAAGTGAATGTCACAAATTTGTCACAAAATATTTGAATAAGACGCTGAACATGTGGCATATTTGTTAGGGATCATGCGCTTTTGTTTTAAACCATAGAATTGTTGTGTTTTTATTTAAAGACAAAGCCTCCTTTATGAAATTGTGGACTTTTTGTAAGAGTGATTACTTGACTTTGAATAATAATGAATACTAGGTTTTAAAAATATTTGTTTACCCCGCCCCAATCCCCTGTCCCATTAAAAAGTTATGGTTTAACGTATTTAGAATCTAGTTCTAGTTTGGAGATACAGATCCAGACATGGCAACATTAAAAGACAGTATTATACACCAGAATACTGGATCTGGATAAATGAAATAGATGATTCTAGTTTGAAGATAGGCTTATAAATGCAGACTTAGAATATGATGCGAAAAATGTTCCTAGTCATCTATTACATCTATCTATTGATTTAATTCTTTAATGAATACATGCTGGAATACCTGCTGACAGATAACGAATGTCTAGACCAAATCAAATTTTAGATTATATTTAAAAAATTATAACGGTCAAATCAGAGTTTTTCGTGTGTGGCCACTAATTCCTTTCACAAAGATATACACATTTCTAGAAAAATCGTTAGAGCCGTTTTCGAGGTCCGTTTCGACTCATTTTTTTTATCTACACCATGAAAAATGTTCAAGGTGATAATAGGAATTTCTAAAAAGGAATTAATTGGGAGTTTTATTAATCGGTAACAGTTTCTGTAATTTATGTAAGAACATGTTTCTAACGTAACGCCTGAGTACAATTATTTTGCAGTGGCCATCTACATGTTTGTGTCTAGAAGAAAACTCACTTTATCTTGTTTTTATATTATTGTTTTGCTTATCAATATTGTTTGTAATGAATTTTTTTAATGGTAAGAAATGTGATACTTACATTTTAGCATTTTTGAAATGTAAATTGTAAATTTATTCATATATCACATAAATAATTGTAAACAACAAAAAATATAAACCCAATACTTGGTTTCTCTAAGTAACAGAGCTAACTCCTCACACTACCGGCCGCAGCAGGATTTAAATAACTTGGCGGTAACTTAACTCTATGTTCGTGTAGGAATGAGAAACCACTGTAAGTAATTGATATATACCTTTTTATGGCATTAGGAAGTTGAAGTTTCCAGGCATTCTTTTTTACAACCCTTTTTATAACAAATTGCTATTTACACCAGCCCCCCCCCCCAAAAAAAAAAATTGGTAATTGTAGTAGAACTCGACAGGTTCCTATCTTTTCGTAAATAGATTATTTTATAAATTGCATAATATACTTGAAAATGTAATTTGTAGTAAATACTTACATTGATGTTCGATTCATTCATCACCAAGTGTATTCAGGGAGAAGGTAAAATTTAACTTAACTCTTTCTCTCCGTAATTATTTACCACATTCTGGTGGAATTAACGTTGGTATCATTAGTTACGAGAGAAAGAGTTAACTTTAAAAACAAAACAAGTATGAAAGTTACCTGTTGACTTGTCTGAAGTGTAAGGAGTTGGAGAAGAGAGGTGTAGTTCTCCATTAGCACGTGAAATAGAATATAAATATTATAAAGTATTGTTTGCATTATTTACCAAATTAAAACACAGGCTTTACTATATACTTTACGATTAAAAGATGTAAATACATTCTTATACTTAGTTTTTTTACTGATCAATATTAACTCTTTCTCTCATAATCGACGATACCATCGTTGATTTTGACCTCATTAAATTAAATAAATGTTTAATTTTTTTAACTTGACTTTGAATTTTATAAAAAGAGCAAGCATTTCCCTTTAATTCTATACCAAATAAAACATTTTCTGATAACAAACAACAAAGCTATTGAAGCTTAATCATAACAGGGGAGTGAAATAATAATGAGCAAAATGACGAATTCCTTCGAAAAGTCGAAAAATACTTACGGAGAGAAAGAGTTAAGATGTAATCACATTGTTGTTGTTTTTTTATTTCTTTGTTGTTCGTTGTTTTTTATTTGTTTGTTGTTTTTTTTTTGATATCTGAAAAAGTTATTGGGATCGTGCTGGCTGAGTGGTTAGGGAGTTTGGTCGCCCAACCGATGATGACTAAAATTTTAAATTTCGTTATTTTTTAGGACGCCCATAGGTCCACCAAACTTTACTGGGTGTCTGATATTAGCTAGAGAAAGTGGAGGCGGTATGGGCGTTCTGCTGACCACGTGACACACTCGTTAACCATAGGCCATACGAACAGGTGATAGGTGATATTTACATCATCTGCCCTATAGATTGAGTAACCCTGGGAATAAAAATAAAATTAATCCCATTAGGTTTTGAGATAGCAATAACATTTTTATTTTGAGTTACAAAAGTTTGAAATTCCAACAAATATATGTTTCATCAAATAAATTATTTGTTATATTGATTCGTAAATGTTGACGATTTTGTACAGTTCATACCGATCTGTGTAAAAAAAAATTAATTTATTAAACTTACAATAATTAATTTGAAATAGCCATGGTCACTTTCCAGTAATGTAGTAGGACTACTTAGTTATGGGTTAAATAATTAGTATTTCGTGCGTTTCTTATTTCTTTGGAAAATCCATTTTAAAAATGTATGACTATAATTTTAAAGAATATTTAAATGTTTCAAATTATTTATTCTAACTAGCGATTCTCAAACTATATCTGTCTCTCTCCCTCCCTTCCACTCTCTTAACTCTATCTCTCTTTCTCTCTCTCTCTCTCACTTTCTCTCTCTCGCTCTTTCTCTCTCTCTCGTGGCATTAAAATGATGTATATTAGCATATCAGCCCACGTAGACATTAATAATCATATGCGCTTGAATAGGAAAAGCCGCTATCAGTTATGTCTTCAATCTGTCCATCATTTTGTCATGTTTAGATGTCGAAAAACTAGAAAAGATATGGAAAATCACATTGCGGCTTGCAAAGTTTCTGGCGCAACTGCAATTTTTTTTTTGAAAGCGAACCGTTATGTTTTTAGAATTCAAACAAAAATATGTTTAAAATATGTATGTTTTATAGGCTATGTATGTAAAGTAAAGGAAGTGAACATTTAGCATATCTTTTTAACATTTATCCATCAGTCATGTAATACAAATTAGAAATGGTTGATTAGAAATATTTGTATCAATCGTTCACTAAACCAAAAAGCCTGCAATAGTGTAAAACTAAAACTATTGGTACAAATATTTCTAAATGCACAGATTTATTGTTGTTTCTCTAAATCTATTACAAAAACATTACATGACTGATCCAAACTAATAGATACATTTACAAGTTGTATAAACCTTGTTAGTTGTTGTTGTTGTTATTTTTAAGTATTTGTTATGTTTTTCTTGTTCTTTCATTTCAGATTTTAGTCTATATTAGGAATTTCTTTGTTAAACTGCTGTCATAATATGTCCATTTGCTTCTAAAGTCCAAATTGATTTTATTACTATATATTTGCTCTAAGATCTTCCAGTTCTCATTTTTTTTTTTTACAAACAGATAAAAAACGAGATAGTAATAAGCAGAAGCGTAGCAAGTTAGTTGAAATTTTGTCTGCGGGTAGGAAACAGTCTTATCTTATCTTCTTTTTTAATGCAGACGTTATTTCAAAAAAGAAGATGATTACGTCCTACGCGTCATGCATTCAGTCATGCATATTAACCAATGACTTAAATTTTGCCAAGTCACTGGTTTTCCTGGCTAGCTCAGGCAACCCATTGCATGCTCTAATAGCACTAGGGAAGAAGGAGTATTTGTACAAATTTGTCCTAGCAAATGGAACGAGGATTGTGCTTTTATCTTTATGTCTTTCTGAGTATTTTATTAAGTTTTGTTTTTGTAATTGAAGATTATGGTTCAGTGATTATGTATAATTGCTACTTTACTTTTGAGTCTTTTGTCCTGAAGGCTTTCTAAATTTAGTGATTTTACTAAAGGTGTTACTCTAGTCAACTGTGAATATTCGTTTGTTGTGAATCTCACTGCTCTATTTTGTGTCTGTTCAAGTTTCTTAATGTTTTCTTGAGTTAAGGGGTCCCAAACAGAGGACGCATATTCTATTATTGGCCTAACCAAGGTTAAATAACATTTTAGTTTTATGTTCTTATTTGATTTATAGAAATTTCTTTTAATAAATCCTAATACTTTGTTTGATTTTTTTTATAGTTTCATCAATATGTGGATTCCATGACAGTTTTTCATTTATTATAACACCTAGGTATTTTGCGTTTTTAGTCTGTGTTACTGGTTTGCCATGAATAAGATAAGTGGAATTAATTTGTTTTAGTTTTTTTGTTACTCTTAACAACTGACATTTTTCTGGGTGGGAAGACATGCTCCAATTTGATTCCCTTTTCTGTAATTCATCTAATTCTCTTTATACAATTTCTGTATCTTCTGTTGTTTTTATTGTTCTATATATTATGCAATTGTCTGCGAATAATCTGACTTTTGTTCCTGAACTAATGCAATTTGGTAAACCATTTATGTAAATTAAAAATAGCAGTGGACCTAAAACAGTTCCTTGAGGTATACCTGAGTTTATTGTTATTGGTGTTGATTTAGAGCCATTTATTAATACAGTTTGTTCTCTCCCTATCAGAAAATCTTTAATCCACTGATGCAGTGGACCATTGATGCCAAAGTATTTTAATTTTTTAAGCAAACTATGGTGGTGAACTTTGTTAAAATCTTTGGAAAAATCTAGTACAATAGCATCTATTGGCTCTTTGTTATCTAAACCTTTTGAAAAATCATCAATTAGTCCTATTAATTGTGTTTCACATGATCTATATTTCCTAAGGCCATGTTGGTATGGAGTAAGGACATTATGCTTGTCTTAGTGGTTTATGATGTTGCTAAATGTTAAGTGTTCTAAGATTTTACATGTGATGCTAGTAAGTGATACTGGTCTGTAGTTTCCTGGGTTAGCTTTTTCTCCTTTTTCAAATAGAGGGGTGACATTAGCTTCTTTCCAGTCCATTGGTACTCTGCCCTGGATAAGAGATGCCAGAAAAAAGTATTTTGAACACTAGTGCTATCTCATTGCTTAGTTCTTTGAGTAATCTAGCTGTAATACCATCAGGTCCAGATGCTTTATTAGGTTTTATGTTGGCTAATAGTTTTTGGATTCCATTTTCTTGTACTTCTATATCTCCTATGTTGTATATTTGGGTCAAATTAAGTAATATGTCTTTGTCTCCTGGGGCTGAGGATGCTGATGCAAGGTATTTGATTCGGATGTTTGCTTTAGTTTCATTATCATTATGTACTATGTTATGTTCACCTTTAATGGCGCTATGCCTTTTGTTACCATTTTCTTAGACTTAATGTATGACCATAGGTTTATGTTGTTATCTTTAGATATTACATTGTTTTTGTATTCACTCTGCAGCTGTCTGCTTAGTTTTTGTGTTAGGTGTTTAATTTTTATGTACTTTTAATAAACCCTTTCTGCCTTAGTTTCTTTAAATTTTCTATATAGGTTTTCCTTCTGTTTACAAAGCTTCTATTATTAAACCAACATTTATTTATTTTGTTTGATGAATATTTAGTTGATATATGATTTGATATAATGTTTTTAAGATAGTTTTTATAAAATTACACAGGTCATCGACTGGTTTGTTAATGTCTTTTTCTGATAAGAATGTTTGTTGAAAGTTTAATGCAGATTGGTGTAGTTGTGTTAGGTTGCATTGGTTCCAGAGTAAGATTTTTCTTTTGGATTTTATATTGGCTACTGCTTTTATCTGACTGTCTATTTTTATGATCTCGTGGTCTGATAGACCAGGGATAATATCATAATCTACTACTAATCCAGGTCTGTTGGTTAAGAAGATATCTAATGTGTTGTTTAATCTAGTTTTTTTTTTAATGATTTGATCTAAACTTAAATTGTGTAAAGTTTCGATGAAAAGTTCATTTATGTCCTTAAGGTTTTGGTTAGTGTTTTCCAATTTATATCAAGTAGGTTTTATTGCTCTCCTCAACTGATTACATAGTTCCTGCATGTATTCTAAACTAGAATTTGTGGTCTGTAAATACTGCCTATTAGTAGGGATGTTTAGGTAGTATTAATTTTACAAAATGTTGATTCTTTATTTTTTGAGTTAGTTAAGGTAATATCTTCTGCTACAGGAGAGGTACGTGATAACATTGATGACATGATCATCAGCCAGCAGAGGAAGTTTCTTGTCACGTGACTAATACTAAAGCCTGGTTCAAGTTTAGGTTTACCTTTTGACTCAATGGACTACACCCACGTACTTCTCACGTCGCCAAATAGACGCTTATCAACCAGTAAGTTTAACATCATTTACACTATTTTTAACCTGGGGCGATTCCACATTAGAAGCAATCTAAAAATAGAATAAGCCGTGTAAGTTTCAGAATTCAACATTAATGATATGTTGGCAAGTTTATGATTACTTAGCACATAGTAATGAATGATATTTTTTCGCACTAATTAAAGTAAAGATCTTAGTTGAACCGCTGTGTAAAATACATTGATCTTAGTATCAGATAAGCATTCTCAGTCCTCAAAGCTGGTTGTAGTGTCACCACTTAATTTCCTATCAGGTCTAGTAATTAGAACTAGAAAAAATAGTCAGGAAAGCCAACGACTTAGCATAGCTTAAGTAATTGATTAAATGCATGACTAGATTGGCACATGAAATGCGTAGGACATAATTATCTTCTTTTTTTAAGTAACGTCTGTAAACAATGAGATAAGATAGACCACATTCGGCCCATTCAGATAAACCTCTTCAGCCTTTACGAGGAAGACGGTGTCATTCCGATCTCCTGCTGTTCTCTAAAGCTAAGGCTTTATGAGACAAGAATATGTTTCGACCTCTTATTTTGGTAAAGCGTTTTAGAAACTTTCAAAACATTTAATGTGGGTGGAATAATTAAAATTTTTTATTAGCTATGAAAACGAATTTCAAATGATATGTTTGTGAAGTAAAAATATGTTTGCGAAGTATAAATATGTTTGCGAAGTATAAATATGTTTGTTAAGTATAAATATGTTTGCGAAGTATAAATATGTTTGCGAAGTATAAATATGTTTGCGAAGTATAAATATGTTAGCGAAGTATAAATAGGTTTGTGAAGTATAAATATGTTTGTGAAGTATAAATATGTTTGCGAAGTATAAATATATTTGCGAAGTATAAATATGTTTGCGAAGTACAAATATGTTTGTGAAGTATAAATATGTTTGGGAAGTACAAATAGGTTTGTGAAGAATAAATAAGTTTGTGAAGTATAAATATGTTTGCGAAGAATAAATAAGTTTGCGAAGTATAAATATGTTTGGAAGTATAAATATGGTTCTTTTTTTCCTTTTCTAAAACTTTGCCCTTTCATGAATATTTTCTGTGGTGAAAATATTTGAATCCATGTTACGAAATCTGTTGTCGTTAGTAAATGAGTCCTGTCAATAATGTGTCGCTGTCAACGCATGTGGTATATCAGAGGTTCTCAAACTATTTTTTATAGTCATTTATATAGTCAAAACATGTGCACGGACCCTAAGTGTAAAAGCTGCAAAAGTCATAAATGTAAAAAAAAAATCCTCATCATTCTGTAGACCCTACGGTCATCTCGCCCTGGGGATCCGTGGACTACAGTTTGAGAACAATTGTCTTATGCAGTACTAAAGATCAAATATTCATAAAACTACTCCAGTGGTATACTTTTTTAAAAATTTAAATAGGGTAACCAAAGATTTTAATTTAATACTATACATTTCTTTTCTATCCCTTAGTCCAGTGTTTCCCAAACTGTGTTACTCGGAACCCTAATGTTCCTCGAGGCCTGATTAGCTGTTCCATGAACTAAAGGAATAAGAACTAGTAAGCCATCAGTTTAATAAGTCTGTCTAAAAAAATAAACAAAGTGTTCCGCTAAATGCTCAGAATGAGCGAAGTGTTCCATAAATGAAAAAGTTTAAGAAACACTGCGTTAGTCTGTTGGGCCGTTGTGGCACCACGCATGACCTGTCTCTCCTTCCGTTCTTCTCTGTCTTTTGTCAGGATTAGACTCCATACACTGTCTTACCCTACCCTGTCTTACCATACCCTGTCTTACCATACCCTGTCTTACCATACCCTGACTTAACGTACCCTGTTTTACCATACCCTGTTTTACCATACCCTGTCTTACCATATCCTGTCTTACCATACATTGTCTTACCATACATTGTCTTACCATACATTGTCTTACCATACATTGTCTTACCATACCATGTCTTACCATACCCTGTCTTACCATACCCTGTCTTACCGTACACTGTCTTACCCTACCCTTTCTTATTATACCTTGTCTTACCATACCCTATCTAACAATATCCTGTCTTACCATACCCTGTCTTACCAAACCATGTCTTACCATACATTGTCTTACCAATATCCTGTCTTACCATACCCTGTCTTACCAAACCATGTCTTACCATACATTGTCTTACCATACCCTGTCTTACCATATCCTGTCGTACCATACCCTGTCTTATCATACCATGTCTTCATATCCTGTCTTACCATACCCTGTCTTACCATACCCTGCCTTATCATATCATATCTTACCATACCCTGTCTTACCATAGCATGTCTTTATACCATGTCTTACCTTGCCCTGTCTTACCATACCCTATCTTACCATACCCTGTCTTATCATACCCTGTCATATCTAACCGTGTCTTACCATACCCTGTCTTACCATCACTTTTCTGGCAGCTCTCCATCTATTCATGGTACTTTTCTCTTCCGGTCTTTCCGAACCTTGAGGATCTCGTGATATGGCCGTACAGTTTTAGTATGCTTTTTTTTTACCATGGTCAGAAGGTCATCTTGGGACAAAATCGCCACTGTGATCTCTCTTTCTATTACCCCCTTTGCGATGCGGTCTCTGTATGTATTAGGTAGATCCTTTCTGTAACATCTTCATTCCATCACTACGTTCATGCTCGCAAGTATACAAAGATATTGGCATGACCAAAGATGCCATGTTGTTTGTTCATTGGTGCTAAGAGAGTACAGCTATCAAGCAAAAAGCGACACTACCATCTTTCTAATTTCGCTCGTCACAGTGGATTAAATGCTGTTGTGTATGAATCAGTCATATACAAATAAGTAATATTGAATAAAGATATACTTTATAATAAAAAGGATCACATGAGTCGGATGTTTGAGCTAATGTAGTCTGGTGAGATTACTATTACCATAGTAATTACAATAAAATGAAATGAGCTATCCTTTAACACAATGACAACTCGGTATAACGAATTGGTTAAATTGCTCCCACATTTCTACCAGGAAGAATATTAACATAAATGAAACAAAACATTTATTTTTTAATATTCTGAATTGCCGCAAAAGAGAAGAATATTCGCTTGAACGAGTATCAAGGTCAGGGGGTGGGGTTAGATGTAGTGCACAGGGCCGCCCCCCCCCACCCCGCATCAGCATATATTAGCAGAAATACATGCAAACAGATGTGTTGGCTATAGCCAGTAATTTGCACCTAACATTTGCACTAACCATCGCCCTAACCATTGTCCTAACATTTGCCCTAAGCTTTGTGTTAAACCTGGCCCTAAAATTTGATTGATCGAAACCTAAGTTTTTTCAAATCTTTGAAAGCCCAATTGTTTTTTAAAATTAAAATGACTCTCCAGCAGAAACTCAAATGGCCTCACAAGTTGTTTCCCTCTCCTCCCCCTTCCTCCTTTTATGTCCTAACAACCCAGAAGAATTAGATCACTTCAAAATGAGGGCTCGACAAGAGAACACATATCTTTTTAGTTCAATGAAAATAAAATGTGTGCTGAGTTACTCATAAAGTAGTCCCCAGTCGATTTTATTGTTTGTTGACTTTTCATTGCGTTGTAGAGGTCTCCCTATCTGCTATTGGAGTTTTTAATACAGTTTCGCCAGATGTGACAAATATGTTGGTCATAGTAAGGGTCTTAAAGCATGAGTTAGCTATAATATTAACCGATCAATAAAAAAATTTAGAAAAAAAAAAAAAGGAATATTTAACAATTAGTGTGATCGTTTTGTTAATATCAGTGGTATTATTTTTACATGCATCGCCCAATACTTGTATATTCGACGTTCCCAATTTGTAAAAAAAAAAATATGGTCCCTTATACTTTTGTTTCTCTTATTCCGATTCAAAAGACAAAATACTAATAATAAATAAATAAATACTAATAATAAAAAATATAAATAATAATGATAAATAATAGAAATAATAAATAATAGAAATAATAAATAATAGAAATAATAAATAATAGAAATAATAAATAATAGAAATAATAATAATAAATAGTATAAATAATAATAATAAAAATAAAAATAAAACTAATAAATGATACAAATGAAAATACCAGGTTAAATGGGTGGATGAGTGGCAAGGAGCACTTCCAGAGGGGCTTGAGAATCATCAACTTGAGAGGAGTTGTGTTTGGTGAGCTCCTCAAGGCAGCACGGAAGCCTTCTCCCATATACACCCCCCCCCCTTCCCCCATTGGTCCGCAAAAGAGATTGGACCATAGCCATCTGACAATGGATATAATAAAGTATAGATCTGACTAAAAGGGAGAAAACTTGGAGTAGCAGAGAGTAAAAGTAGGTTAAGTTCTCCTTTCAGACCTTACAATCTATAGAGAAGCAACAGAGAATGGTAATTTAAAAAAAAAAAGAAAAATGATGAATATTGAATGTATTCACAAAAACAAATATTAATTGGCATTACTTATAACTGGCATACATTTAACAAGCAGTATAGGCGCTAAAAGATATACAAATTGAATACTAGAGATAGACATTTCACATGGGACTATTTATTTTCTAGTTACAATGATGTTTGTTTTTTGGTCTATGCACAAATAGTCAGACACATTTTCTAATTGATAATAAAGATTATTATTATTTTTATGTTAGAAACGAACGAGTATTCATTCTCTGGCGCTGCCAGGGTCGAGTTTCGGTCAAGAGAAACACAATTCTCTGTACTCCCTTTATCAGTGTCCACTGAGGAATTTTTGGTGATGGGGCAGGTCTGCAGCAGTACCGCCCTCTGACAAGCAACTAGAATCATTTTAGGAATGTTAACGGTCTCGAAGGTATCTGTGACGTCAGTTGTCATAATCCCCTCGGTTAATATACATTTTTATTTTAGATAACTTCCATAAATGCAAGGAAAGGTAGGGAGCATTTTCCAATGGCTGCAGCCTATTTGGACTAGCCAAGCCATTGGACTCGAGACAAAAATACACCTTCTCAACACAATCGTCATTCCAACTGCTACTTATACATGTGAGACATAGAAGTCATCTGTCAAAATTGAGTAAAGACTAAATGTGGCTCAACAAAATGGCTGAGACGGATTTTGGGAGTCAGTTACACAGATCGAGTCTCAAACAAGTAATTCTTTGCGGAACTGGGAGTCGAACACTTAGTGAGGTTGTGACAGAGCGTCGCATGAGGTTTGCGGGACATGTTCTACATCGAAATGAATTACGCACACCAAGAGTTGCGATAACATGGAAGCCAATACGAGGAAAGCGCAAACAGGGACGTCCCCGTATTACTTGGCGATACACCTTCATGGAGGACCTCAGAACAGTGGACACCAGGTGGGAGGAGGCTTCAGACATTACCAATGACAGATCTTTATGGAGACAGCTTGTCGCCCAATGCGCCGAACGGCGCGGGAGGACCTAAGTCTAAGTAAGTAAGTCCATAAATGCTTAATCTCCAAACCTTCTTTTATCATTGTTAGAAGTTTTCTATTTCATGTTGTCGAGTTCTTTTTGGCATTATTGGGCCGTAGTCGTCGCTAAACTGTTTAGTGACGTCTCGTAGTTTAGCATAATTGTCACTTGGATTTCTACTACCAGATTCCCATTGGCTAACATCATTAGAGTAATCCATTTGAGCAAAATCTTTCTGTAATAGTTTTCCATTGGCATATGTGTCTCTTGTCTTTGAGGCACTGTTTAAAACTGTATTGTCTGGGGTTGCAGCTGATTTATCATGGTGAACATTAATATAACAATCTTCAGTGTCGTGTATATCTGGATATTTTCTTTCATTCTTGTCTTCTGAATCCAATGTTACTGAACTTCTTTCAATACCATCAGTTCCTGTTTGGTTCCAGTATCGTGGTTCTGCAATGACATTTTTGGGTTGGCTCTTTATATTTCGATCGTCAGCAAGTCTAGGGTTTTCATACGCTAGCGAATTCTCTTCTTTATGTATGTTTTTGTAGAATGCTGTGTTTATTTCTTCTTCGCTGTGTACCAAAGAAATCTCTTTCATATACTCTTGATCGATGTTGACCTTTTCTTTTTCTTTGTTCATCGAGAGACTTTCTTTTTGAATAGAGTTTGAGCTTATATACTCTCCTTCTGTGTAGTTAGTATCTTGTTCAAGCACATAGGTTCCTGATAAGTTGGTATCAGCCCCTTCAGCCTCAGAGTAGATTTCACTAAAGACATTAAAATTGCCATCGCTGCGTTTATGATTTGACGTCTTTTTTGATACTTGACTATAAATGCCAGATAGACTATCTACTTTTGTCAAAGGAACTGATTTGAGATCTTTTGTACTATTTAGTACAGGTGTAATGACGTCCCTTTTTATGAAACTGTTAAAATACACACTGGATCGTGTATCTTTTTTTGATTGGTTAAAGATGTCAGAGTTATTTTTAACCCCACGGCGGAAATTTCTCTGAGCAATTGATCGCCGCACAAAGCAGGCGATCATTAATATAATAACAGCAGAGAGACACAAAGCGATTGTAAGTCCTATAATTAAGTTGGTTTCATTGCTTTGTACTTGTTTTTCATTGCAATTCAAGGGACTGTCTGTTGGAAAGCATGGTGGTGACGTGATATTGTCTTTGAGAGTCGGTTCTGTTAATAGAACTGAGAGAGTGGCTGTCCCTGTCAAGACACTGGCTGTTGACGATTGCATTGACGAGGTATTAGTGCGAGTTGATTGCGTTATTCGGACAGAAACAGTCGATGCTGTTGTCCGAGAAGTTGTCACATATGATGGTCTGGACGAACTGGTGGAAGTCTTGGATGTTGTGGACCTGGTTGATAATGTAGACGATGCGGTTATCATTGAGGTTAATGAAGTTCTCTTTGAGGAAGATGATGTAACATCAGCCTTTATAGGGGTAGAAGTAGTAGATATCGCCATTACTGTCTCTACCAAACTAAAGAAACAAAAAGATTACAGTTTAGTCAATAAATACCTTAGAAATCATTGTATCACACTAAATATAGTCTAAACAGAAATAATTTTTAAGCAGTTGGTATTTTGTTAAATTTTAATTGGAGAGGTCGAGCATCTTGACAAGAAAATACAAAATATTTCAAATCTACCTATAACCTCTGCTTCTATTTCCCCAAGTTTTCAAAACTGTATTTTAAAAACGTCTAAATAGTACCTAACTAGATCTATATCATTTACATCAAAAGATAAGATTTTATCCCGAGCGATTTTAACGTGTGTGTGTGTAAGAGAGAGAGAGAGAGAGAGAGAGAGAGAGAGAGAGCAGTTTTTCTTAATCTTCGGCGAAAAAATAAACCAGTCATATTGAGGCCTTTCTCTTGATAGCTGGGGGTCTAGGGGAGCGCTGCCACAACGCCAAACACGTTTTCTTGCATTTTTCACTGCAGAAACGCATTTTCCTGACATCTACAGCTCATTATTCATCCTGTTAAAAAGGACCTATTGAATAATGTTTTATTTTAAAAATATATTGCAAATAAAACGATTTTGAAGATACCCCACATACTTAGATTAAGGCTTTGTGGATCGCCGCTGAAAAAAAAAATATTCAAAAAATAATATTTTTTTAAAAAAGCTCATTTGTAAGTGAAAAATTTTGTTCAATAGGCATGTTTGTAACTTTCCTAGGATTCAAACATAATTGTGAGCTATAGTTCAAAATTTATTTATAATATCAGATTAAGTAAAGGTTGGAAAAAGGTAACTAGGAAAAGAATATTTGGATTCAGAACTCATCCCCTTTGGGGATGGTCGGCCGAGTGGGGGGGGGGGGGGGGGGGGCGACCGCATTTACTCCCCCCCCCCTGACTGTCCAGTCTTGTAAATGGAATGTATATTGGATAGTTACATTTTGAATTAGTAATTTATGTAAGGCATGTTGGCGCCTAAGTTAGTTTTTGAAGCGTTTCCGTAGGGCACCTCTGCTACGTCGACCACCTTTTAGCTCACCCTCCACCACTGCTCCAAGATACCTACTTCTTCCCAACAATTGCGATTAATATATTGGAGTAGACGTAGTAAGAAAAAAAAAGGGGGGGGGGGGGGGCTGCACATCTTAATAGGTTTCCCATGCGAACAGCATAGGCTAATACACTATTACCCACTATAGTAGGCCTACTAATCCTGATTATAATCGCTTTAGACTCTATTTACTAGACTAGATCCAGAATATAAAATATATATAGAATATAGATCTAGACAAGATCTAGATTTCTTGACTAATTCTAGATGATATAGATCTAGTTTAGATCTGTATCTAGACTCTTGAAGATTTAGATCTATCTAGATCTCGATCTAGAATCTAGGCTTGGCCTAGAAAATGTTTGCAAAACGTTTTAAATGTATCGGCTGTTGCTTCAGAGTTGAGTATAGTTTACTTCCTAGCCCAAACATCACGCATGGCGACGGGGGATGGAAGCGGGCATAGTTTTAAACTCGGACCATCGATAAATCCAAACGACAGTCCAGCGCGCAAACCGCGAGATCAAGCAGCTATCCTAGACTAGGTTTAGGTTTAGACTAAATAAACTCTAGATAAAGATCCAGAACTAAATCTATAACCTTATCTAGACTAGAATCTAGACTAGATCTAGGAATCTATAAATAGAATCTAGATCTACTAGATCTAGGTCAATATTATGATCAGGATTAGTAGATCTACTTATCTTATCTTAAATAATACAGACGTTACTTCAAAAAAGAAGATGATTACGTCCTACGCGTCATGCATTTAGTCATGCATATTAACCAATGACTTAAATTCTGCCAAGTCACTGGTTTTTCTGGCTAGCTCAGGCAACCCATTCCATGCTCTAATAGCACTAGGGAAGAAGGAGTATTTGTACAAATTTGTCCTAGCATAGGGGACGAGGAATGTGCCTTTATTTTTGTGTCTTTATCTTTGTGTCTTGTGATGCAGTGGACCATTAATGCCGAAATATTTTAATTTCTTAAGCAAACTATGGTGGTGAACTTTGTCAAAAGCCTTGGAAAAATCTAGTAAAATAGCATCTATTTGTTCACTATTATCTAAACCTTTAGAAAAATCATCAATTAGTCCTATTAGTTGTGTTTCACATGATCTATATTTCCTAAAGCAATGTTGGCATGGGGTGATAACATTATGTTTGTCTAAGTGGTTTATGATGTTGCTACATATTATGTGTTCTAGGATTTTACATGTGATGCTGGTAAGTGATACTGGTCTGTAGTTTCCTGGATCAGATTTTTCTCTTTTTTTAAATAGGGGGGTGACATTAGCTTCTTTCCAGTCCTTTGGTACTCTGCCCTGGTAAAACGATGCCTGAAAGAGTATTTACTACTGGGTTATAGTGCACTTATGCTGTTCACTACTTGATGTGATACTACTGCTTACATAATAAATACATCTGAATCCCTAAGCTGTTAGAAGATACATTATTTTCCTAATGGATTATAAATGTAAGTTTTGTTCAAATTGTTTAATACAATTAAATCTAAATCTAGATCTATGTCTGGCCTCTATTTATTGTAAACTAGATTGTCGTCAAGTGTATAGCCTAACGACGATGAGTGAAAACTGAGCAGTATAAAAATAGTTCTTTGTTTTTTTTTAAACTTACGAAGTTCGTATTAAATTCTTTTTTAAAAACAACATTGGAATCAGTATTCTATTCCATGAGTTAGTTAATAAATGAAAAATCTATTTTATAATAATCTATTGATACTTTTTTCAATTATGACCTTAGATGTAATTTTTTTGTACCAATGCGCAAATCTATGAATGAAGCTAAATTTATTAATGAAGACGCTTGAAAACTTTTTAATAAGACTTACTTCCCCTAAAGTTTTTCATTGAAAAGTGGTGTCATTTTTTTAAAAATCTGCTTGCATATATAATTTTAAAAATTAGATGGTTCACTTTCTGAAGAGAAAAAAGTAGCCGTTGCGTCAGAACTTTGAATGATCTTAGATATCATGATGTCTGATTTTTTATTTTCACTTTTAGTTTCTGAGATCTAAACGGGACAGACGGACAGACATGCCACACAAAACTAATAGCATCTTTTCCCCGTTAGGGGTGCTAAAATTTCATTTTGGGGTGTCATTCAAAATGGTAAACGCCAATCCACGCGCGATGAAAAAAAACACGTCATTATGCAATATCCGTAATTGTGGAATCTGGTGAAAGAAGCTTCACACGCCTGAAACTAATGAAGAATTAGTTAAGGTCAACAATTTTCTCGAAGATAGATTGAAACATATATTTAAATAGTTACCAACATTCTTTTGCAATAGAATTCAAATTAATCAAATCTAAAATTAAAACATACCAAAGGTACATTATCAGGGAGTAAAAGAAATACGAATATGTACTCATAATTGGAATAATCCTAGATAGTTGGAAAGAGTGGAAAATGAGGGAAAGAAAAGAGGTAGGAAGATTAATGATGGACAGTAAAAACAACTGTTATTAAACAATATTTATAAAACGTTAAGAAATAAACTAAAATTGTTTATATGATCTACGTAAATATCTTAGTATTTAAAATAAAACGTATTAGCAACGTAATAACGATATTGATTGTGACAATAGTGACAGAGGCGGCGTTGGCATCTTGCGTAGCCGTGGGCGAGTGTCATATCAGGACCATAAATATTTGTACAATGGATGGTCACAAAAGTTTCTCTTTATCGCGGGCCCTCTAAGGCGCGGGCCTGGTGCGGCTACCCAACTCGCCACCCCATGGGGGTAGCCAGGATTTTTTTTCTGGGGGGGTTTTGGGGGGAATTTTTTTTCTCCCCCCTCCCCCCCAAAAAAATATCTCTATATATATGTTTGTATGGATGGATGTGTGTGTGTGTGTACATAATCTCTATTACATACTGACCCTTCATTCTTTTGGAAGATGTTTATTGTGCCCTAGAATAGGTTCTTCCTGGAGTTAGTGAAAAAATTGTTGACTCCTCGCCCTCGGTAGCAAGGGGTCTGAAAAAGCACTGCGAGCTCCCCCATCGCGGGGCGGAGCCCCGCCGTCAATCACTATTTCTGTTATTGAAAGCTAACTAAATGCATATTCTGAGGTACCTACAATGCATTATTTTGCTATTAAAAAGTTTTATTTCAAAAACATAATGTGCTTTTCTTACTGTCTAAGACCCTCCCGCGCCGTTCGGCGCATTAGCTGGCAAGCTGTTTCCACAAAAATCTGTCACTAGCAATGTCTGCCTCTTCCCACCTGCTCTGAGGATCTCCATGAAAGTGTGGCGCCAAGTCTTACTAGGATGTCATCGCAACTCTTATTTTGCGTAATTCATTTTGTCGGAGAACATGTCCCGCAAACCTCATGCGACGCTGTGTCACAACCTTACTAGGGGTCGACTCCCATTTCGGCATAGGATTTCTTTGATTTAGACCCAATCTCTATAACTGACTCCTAAAATCCGTCTTAGCCATCTTTGTAGAGCCACATTTAGTGCTTTTCAATTTCATTGAACTTTACTAATGGAGCCCAGCCACTGGTAAACGTGTAACTTCTCTTGACTACGATCTTGGAATTAGTGACTATTTTGCTTTAGATGTTATATCAAAAAGGGAAGTTTTATTGTCAAAATCATCTGTTGGGGGGCTTAAAATATAATATATCTGGAGTTGTTTTTTTTTTTTTTATTTAAAACCACATTTAGCTACGGTCATAGAATTTGGTGACTGTAATTTGTAATTTAGAAATAATATTGAAGAGAGAGGCTTTCAACCTTAAAACGCTCTGTAGGGGGATTTTAAACTCAAAAATATCTTGAGGGGTTTTAAACTTTTAAAAAAGCCATCTGTAGGAGAGGGGTTGAAACTCAAAACCCCCTATGGCTTGGCTACGCTCAAAGAATTTTAGTGTGTAATTTGCTTTTTTTTCATATTGAGGTATTTTTTAGCATCAAACCCCTCTGAAGGGAAATTTAAACTCAGAACACCCAATTGGCTTGGCTACTATCATAGCATTTTCATTGCGAAAATTATTTTTTTTTTGAAGGTTTATTTTTTAGCTTCAAACCCCGCTGGCGGGGGGTTTAAACTAAAAATCCCTCTGGCTATGCTCATAGCATTTTTAGTGCGTAATTTGCTTTTTTTATATTGAAGAGGTATGTTTAGCTTCAAACCTAGCTGAAGAGGGGTTTAAACTCAAAACCCCTTTGGCTACGCTCATACAATTTTGAGTGTGAAATTTGCTTTTTAAATTGAAAAAAGGTTTATTGTAAATTTTGGAGAGGGGTTTAAAATCAAAATCTTCCTTAGATATACTCTTGGAATTTTGGGATTGTCGTTTGCATTTTTTTGTTTTGGTTTTATAGAAGAGTGGGATTTAAATGCAAAACCCCCTGGTAGGGGGTTTTAAACTCAAAATCCCTGGTATTGGGTTTTAAACTCAAAACCCCCTGGTATGGGGTTTCAAACTCAAAACTCCCTGGAAGGGGGTTTTAAACTCAAAACCCCCTTGGCTGTGCTAGGGCAAGTGATGATTTAGTATTAAAATTTCACCTAAAATAAACAAAATAAAGCTAAAGATCAGTCACTAAACTCCGACCCCCCCCCCTGCAAGGGGGGAATTTCATTTCGGGGGGGGGGGGGGTGAAGACCCAACCTCCCCCCCTGGCTAGGCCCATGCGCCACCCACAAGACCGTCTTTGATAATGACAAGAAATGCCAAAATAGTTGAAATCTACCTTACCTCTACTTCTATTACCCCAAGTACTCAAAACTATATTTTAAAATGTTTTAATATTAAATAACTAGATCTATATTTTTTTTACATTTATTTGTACCTACTTTATGAAGTCATCAGGAATCCACTTTTACAGCGAATAATCAGATCCTTTTTAAAGTTCCTTTGCCTGCCAGTCTGCCAAATGGTTTTGTTTCCGTTCTCCCATCAAGTGTGTGTGTACACACTGTCTGAATTAAATACCACGCAACAAATACACATGCCTTTCTGAGACCATAACAGCGTGCAGCGTGGGCTAAGAATGTGAGGGGAGGGAGGCACTCGTTAGTTGGGCGATTTTTTTCTCAAAAAAATTCCTACCTCTTCCAGTAAAAACAGGATATTAATAAACGATTATAAAATATTTATGCTTAGTACTTTAAGCATATCCCATCTATATAAGAACCTTACGCATGCGCATTGTTTACGTCTGCCAGCGATGACCGTCTGATAATGTCGAGCCTTTAGTACACATTTTAAAATGATAAACTTTATTAGTAGACTGTAATTTTTCAACTTAATAGATTTGTATCATTCTTTGTTTTTTTTCTCGGATTAACGTTAGGATATTAAAACAGTTTAATATTTTGCTGTGATTTATAACTTTAGCTCAATGTACTGTTACTTTACTTGTTTTGTTTGAAGCTGTAGATTAGGTTGCTTGATAATTTACTAGATGTTACTCTCGCGTTCAACTATACCATAATACAATAACATAAGATTTAACATAATTGAGAAAAGCATTAGAACTAGAAATGGATACAATACGAAACCCAAGCCAGACCCTAACCGAACGAACCAATCCCAAACATTAAAATTGATCGTTACGAACCGAACGGAACGAACTGTCCTTGTCCAAACCGAACTGAATCAAGATTTGCAAATTGAACGTTTTGCCTTTTACAAATCCCTAACAATACGTTTCAAATCACATTAACAATAATAATAAGGTTAGTCTTCCAGTCCGAAGATTAATGAGGAATGCAGTATTTCCGGTGGCTACGCAGCCCCAGCTGTGACCTACATATTGGCCCCTCTCTGCGCAGGCATAACCATTGTCCGGCGGCTGTCGATTAAGATTTTCTTTTCGCCGTTTACGTCTGTACTAGGCAGCGAAAATTTTTTTTGGTTTCAAATGTGTATCCCGCAGCCGATTAAGTGACTTCCAGCTGTTTCGTTCTAAAGCCACCTGCAACCACGGTCTCTCGTTATAAGCAATTGTATTGGATTGTTTAAGTTTACTAAGTCTAATACTTGTGAAGGTGTAAAAGCAAAGACAAATGAAAGTCTTGAAAATTTTCATGATACAAAGAGTGACTTGGTATTAGTTACTAATAATGCTAGTAATATGAAGTTCTAGAACGAGTTGTGCAGGTCAAAAAAATGAACTTAGCTGTTAAAAACTCTCTTAAACACACAGGTACTGATTAGTTCACGATATGATCAAGACTTCTAAAGAAGTGGAGGGATACGTTCAGTGTGATAGAAACAATCAAGAACTAGAACAACTTCTAAAACAGAATGTTACCACTTGCCGGAATAGTCTTTTTTTTTTTTACTTTTACAATCGCTGTTATGTTTGAAACAACCAGACAATGCAGCTAAACAATTCTATTGAAAAATGGCTGTGTAGCGTCATTAAATTTTTGCATTTCTTCCGCAAGGCTACTCTGTAACTATGTATGGCAAAACATATTTTGTTTTCGATCAATCTTTAAGATCAATGCTTCAGACAGTGACCTTATGTGTGATTTATAGACAGATTTTCTATTTAGCTTTGGATAAGAATTAATAGTCATCTTTTTACCAACTTTCAACACTTATTTATTCTTGTTACAAAATATTTGTCTTTTGTGATCGCAAATTAGTCTATTGAGATGTGTAGTATTGTCTTAAAAAGTTTTAAGACATCCCATTCATAGGAGTGCAGCATTCCCTCTCCAGCTCTTAACTTTTTCCTGGAGCATATTATGATTTAAGCTCTAGACGGATTTACTCCTAACTTGATCATAAATAAGCAGCTGTCAGGTTCTTTTCTTGCCATACCTCCTGGAAATCTCCCGAAATCGCAGAATATTTGAAAAAGTCCTTTAAATATACGGAAATATAGGCCTATACACGAAAATTTTGTCATTTTGGGGTGTCATTCAATATGGAAAACGCCAATCTTACGCACGTCATTATGCATCAGCCGCAATTGTGTAATCTGGCGAAAGAAGCTTTTCGCTCCTCAAACTAATGAAGAATTACTTGCAGTCAACAATTCTCAAAGATAGATTGAATCATCTGGTAATTCTTGCTATTAAGCGTGCTCTATGTAGGAAACATAATTTATTATGATATACTGTATGACTTTGCTACACGTTAGGCTCTTAAAGTAATTTTGTACGTAGTAAAGAATGAATAAAATGCATAGACGAATTTTTTTTTCTAATACAAACTCTTAAATTTCAATTATTTTCCGCTTCCCTACCCAAACTTGGCCCCGCAAAATCCGTTTTGCATAGGGCCCCACAATGGTTAAGTCCTGCCCAGCTATTTACATATATATATATAAACACATAGTATATTACTTAGATTAGTTCCTAGTCCAAACCTCCCGCTGGACAAAGGGGGATGGGAGCGGGAAGAGTTTGATACATTTAAACGACAGTCCATCGCGCAGCTAGTCATCAGTAGTGTGAACACTACTCTTGTTTTCTCGTGAACAATCCGCAGAGGGATCTTTCCTTTACTTCTTGTTTAAACTCTTGAGGGAAGAAGAGAATTATATATATATACTTCGCTAGCAGTGTCTGCACTCTTGATATGGTTGTATTTGATGGACACTGAGCAATGAGACTGAAAGGAGAATCCAAGCTTTTGGGAGTAAATGCTATAGAAAAATGCTAGATATAAAATACCAGGAAAAGAATACAAATAAGTGAACTCGAACATAAATCTAACAGAACAAAACCTGAACTTTAAATCTGACCGAACTGAACCGAACCCGAACCATACTTGTTATCGAACCGAACTCGAACTTAAATCTAACCGAACAGAACCCTAACTTTCTAAAAATGAGTTTGATCTATCTTAATAACATCATTGTTTTTATTTACAATGAGGGATTATCATTTAAGTCCCACTAACATCGTACTAGACTAAAAAAATTCAATATCAAGTTTGCATCCTAATAATAGATCAATAAAAGTTATTCCCTTGCTGAAAACCAAGCTCATACATATTTTTAAACGTTTATAGCCTAAACATTACAATTCTTCAAGTCATCTATTTCAAAGGTCTCTAAGCAGAATTAACCAACGCTTTTCTCTATTTGCATTACTCAAACAAGGAAGTCACAGATGTCCCAAGTCCCACTTACATGAAAAGCTCTGCTCCCTACTCAAAGCTCATAAGGACAAGACCATCTTGTTTGGTTTGGTTTAGGATATATAGTAATATATACAGTGCTAGATGTAGTTTTTACTGCACAGTAGTGTGGCCTCCACTTGAAGATGAAATTGTGTTTCTGACATAAAATATCTTTTGGTATATATCTTCAGTTCGGTTGGGTTGTTCGGATTTCGTTATATTTAGACAAATTAATAAATGTCTTATAATAAGTAAGGACGCATGAGAAAGTTAAGGAACAGGCGTATCTGCCAGTAGTGACTAACATGGGCGTTGGACACAAGCGCTTTGGTCAGTGACTAACATGGGCGTTGGACACAAGCGCTTTGGCCAGTGACTAACATGAGCGTTGGACGCTAGCACTTTGGTCAGTGACTAACATGGGCGTTGGACACTAGCGCTTTGGTCAGTGACTAACATGGGTGTTGGATACAAGTGGATCGGCCAATGGTCTAACAAAGGGGTTGTATATAAAACGCATCTGTTCAAAAGCTCATTTGCAAGTGGGTTTTATTTCGATGTATACATGTCAATAGATCAGTTCACAATTTACGAAGAGAAGAAATGGCTTATTTCAACATGTGTGGCCTGAAATCGTTTTGTGTCATTGTGATAGCTACATTGTTGTTTTTTTTGTTATAAATTATTGTTAAAGAAATTTCTTTTCATCATAAAAAAATAATAATTACCATATCTCTCTGAAGTGGTAGAACGTATTTTAATGTCAAAATAAAGGAGCATTTTACAATGGAAAACGTTTTTTTTTAAAACTAAATACATTTAATGAAATAGTGTAAAATAAAACAGAAATGGCTATTGACTTAACAAATTATAACATATATTGGTATTCATTTTAAAGTACAAATGAATTTTGGAAACTTACTTTATTATTTGAAATTAATTATTCTTCTACATACATTCTTTGCGCAGACAGCAAAAGAAACATGCGAAGCATTTTGAAACATTAGATTTTAGAAATATATATCTTAGCGAAATCTTTCTTTTGTCCAATGATGTGTAATACAATAAGTATTCTGATAAATCATGATGCGTTTTTATATATGGTGTGAACGACCCATGACATCTTTTAACAAGGATCACTTTCCCTAAGATATCTAAATTATAGAGGTTGAGATAGAAGGAAAAAAAGTAAAAGTCTTTTGTTTTTTTTTTTGCGAGTAACATGGCGTCGTACCCTCATGGAAGACCTAAACCTAGTGGACAGCTGGAACGAGGCTGTAAACTTCCCTGATGACCGATTTATGTGGAGAGAGCATGACGACCTACGAGCCGAAGGGCGCGGGAGGATCTAAGTCATTGTGACTTTTTTTACACTCTTCATTAGTATCATTAATGTCTTTATTATTGTCGTTTCCATTATTGTCATTTTCATCATTATAAGTTATTGTCATTGTTATGTCATTGGTATTTTCATGTTTATTTTCAGTGTTATCTTTATTTTTATTGTCATTATTATCATTATTGTCATTATTAGCACTATTGTTAATAATACAATTATTGTCATTATTATCAATATTTTCATTTCTTGCATTGTTGTCATTATTATCATTGACAATGCAATTGTCATCAAGTTTAACATTGTAAGGATTTACAGCCTTAATTTTGTTCTTTTTACCAAGTCTGGAATAAAAATCAGAACTATTCTCTGTATCATTGGATGTTTTGTCTTGCGACTCTGACACGTAGTAAGAATTCGAAACATCGTTGGACAATGGCTTCAACACAAAGTGTGGGTTTTTTACATCAGTCGACGCTGACTCTAGCTCAAAATATGGCTCCTTGACACCACTGAACGCTGAGTCCAGCATAAAGTATGGCTCCGTGACACAATTGGAATCTAGCACAAAGTATGGGTTTGAAATATTCGTAGATGCAGAGGAAATATTAAGCTCTTCATCTAGTTTGTTTTGAGTTCCGCAATGGCTGAGTCCATCTAATTCATTTATGATTGCATTATCCTTGCCACTATCTCCTGCCTTGTTGCGATCTACTGAGGTCTCCTCCTGTGTATCGGCCCTGACGTCTTGATCATCTATAGCCTCATACGTTTCACTATCTTCTTCTAATAACAGCTCATAATCTTTTGCTGAAGTTTTAATATCCTTGTGTTCCCTTGGAATCTCACTGCAGGCATCTTGTGTTTCACTAACCCACTGTATGACATCGTAATCGTTGTTTAGCGCCAAGCTTTGCCTCACTATGGTAACAGAAGAGTCCTGACTACACATTTTGTCGAGATGCGGTGTTCTCTTTATTTTCCTTCTCCACAGAACGCATATCACAATACAAGCAACGCCCAACAACAAGCAACTGACAATGACTCCGATTATTAAGGAATCAGTCTTGTTAAAAACCTCTGTATAGGACGACGCTGGCAATGTGTTTTTCTGGGCATTACTACTATAGGTCGCTGTGATTATTGCAGAATATGTCCTACTGAACTCCTCGTTGGGGGGAGGTTCAGATGTTGTTACTCCCAAGACTTTACTACTGTAACTCGTTAATTGATTTTGACATAAATGTTTTAGATTAGTACACGCAGCTTCACACATTAAATGTGCATTATTACACAAGATGTTCAGACAATAAGAAGCGTCCACTTGACATAATTTATTTAATGTACAAAAAGGAGGTTGACACATTTGTAGTACACTGAAACAAAATAAAATGTAGAATAAAGATGATTGAATAAAGAGAAGTAATTTTTTTAAAAAATTATTATTATTATGTTAGAAACAACAAGTATTTATTCTGTGGCACTGAAAGGGTCGAGTTTCGCAAGAAAGAAACTAAATTCATTGTATTCCCTTTATCAGTGTCCACTGAGAAATTTTCTAATGATGTGGCAGGTCTTCATCAGTACTGGCCTCTGACAGGCCACGAGAATCTACTTAAGAATGTTAAGGGCCTTGAAGGTGACATTAGTTGGCATTATGCTCTCGGTTGATCTAACAATAGGGTACATTGTTATTTTAGATTGCTTCCATTAATCTCCAAGCCAAAATTTTCTTTGCTTTTCCATTTCAGTTTTTCTAAAATTACGAGACAGTGATACAACGATGTCAATAATAGTAGCATTTTTTCTTTTTTTTTTATCAACAAACAGCAGATTGGGGCGATTGAAATCTACCATCTTGTCAGTCAAATTAGGCTTACCCAAGTTTAATAAGTGATCAGTAGACTCGAGAACCTCTTTTGGCGAGTATTTGTAATAAGGAGGAGTATCCTTACCTATAAAATTATATGTCAAAGAAAGACAAGTGTTGGTGTATTAATTTTGCAACTTGATTATGGCGACCTAGGTAGGCTGATTTTGATAAGGCTGACTGTCCTGCTATTATGTGTTCAATTGACTCACCCACATTTTCGATGTTTGTCTCCCCGTAGTTTTTTTGTCCTGTTTACTTTATCCTGTATTGTTGTAACATACCCTTTTATTTTAGGGTAGAGTGGGATGGCCCAGCTATTAATTGCAGTCATGAGATTACTGCCAGACAGTTAGTGTTGAGGATTTTATTTACTCTTTGCTTATATTTACCAAGAAAGTCCTCTTTGAATTTTGATTTTGTTTATCTTAATATTCTGGTTTATTCCAAGATATTTATAGAGAATAGCAGAGTTCAATTCCTCAATGCCATCAAGTGTAATGTTAGTGTTGCCTGCCTTGCTCTATTTAATGCTTATGACGCCACACTTATCCAGGTCAAAGGAAATACAGATGTCGTCACTAAAGAGTTTTACCATTTCAGTAAAGGTGTGTAACTTTTGCTCGGTTTCTGCATATAGCTCTAAATCATCCATTTATAATAGGTGAGACACACTTTTTGTACATTTAGTGTCTATCCTAAAATCGTTTGTAGTGCTATGGAGTAATTTAGATAGTGGGTTAATAGCTAGGCAGAATCAGAGCGGAGATAGAGAGTCCCCCTGGTATATACCCCCCCTTCTTATGTGCACAGAATCTAGTTTATCACCGTTAAGGTGTAGACTTATCTTCAAACCATCCATACGACTCTCAATGGTTTTTATTTTGTTATTCTTGGGTTGATTTTTATAAATATTCAGGGTTTTTAATAGCCAGTCACTGATTCGAATGCTTTTTTTGTAGTCGATGTAACACATGTGTAAATTTCTCTTTCTTCTTTTAGCTTGGTGCAATATAATACAATCAATAGTTAGCTGTACTTTACAGCCTATCGACTCTTCAATGCAACCTTGTTGTTCCTCTGCTATTAGCTTATGGGCAGAGCAAAATGTATACATTTTACTTTTTAAAAGTGAGCTTAATGGTTTATACACAACTGACAGACAAGTGATAGGTCGGTAGTTTGATGGTTGATTCGGATCACCATTTTTGGAGAGGAGAGATGTTCTCCCTTCAGTGAGTTCTATCAGCATTGAAGACGGTTCTGATATTAACTCGTTAAAAATTAATGTTAGTAATACATGTATGGCTGTAAGTTTTTTCAGCCAAAAGTTGTATATATTGTCCAGTTGTAAGTTTTTGATATAGCTGCTGAAACTTCCTCGGCTGTGAAATCCTCATCAGGCATTTCTGATATTTAGGTTGTTTGTAGTTTGGATTTCGTCGATCCAGTCAGCCTGTACGTTGTAATGTAGTGGGTCAGACCAAAGCGCTGCCCAATAGTCGATGAACGGGCCGTGTTTAGTGCTATCAATGTTTTGAATTTTGTCAGCATCATTATCAGCTAGTGTACGGAAGAACTGTTTTCTTTTGTCTTGAAATAGAGCATTATGCTCTTTCCTTTTAGTGGTTTCGTTGTAGCGCTTTAACCGAGCTCCCTTTATTTTTTTGTCTCAGCATATCTTTCAAACATAACAGTCGTCCACAGTCGTCGTCTATCACAGTCCATCAGCTTGATTCCAGTTGTTCTTAATATGGACTTCATTTTGTTAAGAATTTTCAAGGAATAGTTGTTACCAAGATATTGTCCTATTGTATCCATTTGGCTCCTTTGATTAATATGGTCTTCAAGGCGCCTTTTCCATGCTGGCATATGTTTTTTTTTCTTTCCCTGATTAATTGAGCCTAGCTTAGCTCGATGGTCTTTTGTCCAGAGAGCTCCGTAACAGCCACAGCGGCGCAGTATGCAGTGAGGTGTATCTCAAACAAATTTCTTGGTGTTTCAAAATAGTTGACTAAAACTTTATTTATTACATTAATATAAGTGTTTGTCTCTTTCTTGACATTTAGCTTAGGGATACAAGGCCTAGAGTTAAGATTGGTGTTTTTGTAGCGGTCCATGAGAGTACAAAATTTTGATTGTCGCTCATTGCTTGTTGCCGACGTTGGATCGTTCTCTTGTTGGTTGGCCGGTCTACAAACGTTTTCGTTGGTCGGCTGAGTGGGTGTGTCATTTCTGTCTGAGATAAGCTCTTGTATCTGAGATAAGCTCTTGTATTTGAAGCTCAAGACCTACTTCTCTTCTTATAACGTCCAATTCGGTAGGGGTCAATAGCATTTTTTTAATTATTACAGACCGTCTGTCTACAACATGGTATTTTATTTTTTATATGAATTTGTCGGCTCACTGGAAAACCCATTTTTACACTACATTTATTTTCGTGGCAAAATTTTTTTAAATATTTGAAAGGAACATAAATCTAAATCCAATCAATAGATCCGTAATACCCAAACCAAGGCCTGCAGGCCGCGGGTCATATCCGGCTAGCATTATATATTGAACATAAATTTAGTTTTTATGTGATAGCTTTTTAGTTCCCAATTGGAATTCCAGGACAATGTTGGACACGAAATAAATTACACAGGCGGTAAATAAATTATTACTCACCAATGAGTCAAGTGTTTACTGAAGGTATTTACAACCTCATGACCAAACACAAGAGGTCGGTCTACTCCCTGACTCGCACCCCACACAATTGAGAGGTGCTGTTGTTGATAGAACTAGAGGAGCCAAAAGGATCAAATGGACGAGAGAAATGAATATTGACATTATCATATCGTTCCTCCGTGTAAACAATAGTGATGATAAACCTCTCCCAGGTTATAGGCAAAACCTCTTCCAGTAATTCAACGAAATATATCCTAATCTAAACTTAACAGAGCAATAAAATTACAAACTAATTCGATTCGAAATAGAAATGTGTATTACTAATATAAAAACTTATTTAAATATAATATTCTTTTTTTTTACCTGAGCTGTGGTATGCACTGCGTTATAGGATGGCAATCACTTTGAGATTGACAAAAGACATGACCAAATGGAAGCAATAAGAACAGAGTCTCAAATACCGCAGTCGAAATGATCAAATTCTGAATAAAAAAGAATGATATTTACAGATGAAGTTTTGAAAAGCTAAACAATCTGTTAATGTGTTTACAAAAGAGTTTCTTACCTTATGAATTGGTTTCATGTTGTTTGATTTTACTCAGAATGTAATAAGTATCTTATATCTAAGACTTTATTAATTCTGTACATTTAGTAACAGATGATAACTATAATGTTCCATCTTTATATTGATCAGACAAGAGTGTCACTTGAAGCTGTCGTCTCACGTGAACTGTGACAGAGAAAAATCTTAATTGTGAATGTTACACGGCGGTTCTAAATTTGGAATCCCTTGAAATTATAAAAATACCTAGACACACACACGCACACACAGACACATTTGTTTTTTAAGTCAATTTAGTCCACTTTCGGATAATTCACATCAACATCAACAATTTTCCCAGCTTCCTGTACATTAACCCATGATAAAAGTCAGATGGATTGTGGCGTTCTTCAATCCTCCATCGAACTGCAATCGATTGATTTCTAACATCACATTGTCTGTTGACATATTGTGCGTTAAATCACGTCTAGGGTCCAATGATCTATTTGTCATGAGTGATCGTAGTGACGGACATAGACAAGCCGTCTGAATCCTGCCAGTCTTCTTCTTCAGTTACGAACAAATCAATAAAAATAGTCACTATATCGATATTTTCTATTCTAAACAGAATGGCATCGAGAAGTTCTCAATTTGAAAGAAAATATACACATCTCTCACATCTTTCATCACTCACATCTATTATCATCTCTCACATCTATCATCATCTCTCACATCTATCACCTCTCACATCTATCATCATCTCTCACATCTATCACCTCTCACATCTATCATCTATCACCTCTCACATCTATCACCATCTCTCACATCTATCACCTCTCACATCTATCATCTATCATCTCTCACATCCATCATCATCTCTCACATCCATCATCATCTCTCACATATATCACCTCTCACATCTATCATCATCTCTCAGATCTATCACCTTTCACATCTATCATCTATCAACTCTCACATCTATCATCACCTCTCACATCTATCATCTATCACATCTATCATCTCTCACATCTATCATCTATCATTTCTATCATCTCTCACATCTATCACCTCTCACATCTATCATCATCTCTCACATCTATCACCTCTCACATCTATCACCTCTCACATCTATCATCTATCACCTCTTACATCTATCATCTATCCTCTCTCACACCTATAACCTCTCACAACTATCATCTCTCACACCTATCACCTTTCACATCTATCATCTATCATCTCTCACATCTATCACCTCTCACATCTATCACCTCTCACATCTATCATCTATCACCTCTCACATCTATCATCATCTCTCACATCTACCATCTATCAACTCTCACATCTATCATCATCTCTCACATCTCTCACCTGTTACATCTATCATCTATCATCTCTCAATTCTATCATCTATCATCTCTCACATCTATCATCTATAATCTCTCACATCTATCATCTCTCACATCTATCACCTCTCACATCTATTATCTATCATCTCTCACATCTATCACCTCTCACATCTATCATCTATCACCTCTTACATCTATCATCTATCCTCTCTCACATCTATAACCTCTCACAACTATCATCTCTCACATCTATCACCTTTCACATCTATCATCTCTCACATCTATCACCTCTAACATCTATCATCTATCATCTCTCACATCTATCATCACCTCTCACATCTATCATCTATAACCTCTCACATCTATCATCTCTCACATTTATCACCTCTCACATCTATTATCTATCATCTCTCACATCTATCACCTCTCACATCTATCATCTATCATCTCTCACATCTATCACCACCTCTCACATCTATCACCTCTCACATCTATCATCTATCAACTCTCACATCTATCATCATCTCTCACATCTATCACCTCTCACATCTATCATCTATCATCTCTCACATCTATCATCATCTCTCACATCTATCACCTCTCACATCTATCATCTATCATCTCTCACATCTATCATCATCTCTCACATCTATCACCTCTTACATCTATCATCTATCCTCTCTCACATCTATAACCTCTCACAACTATCATCTCTCACATCTATCACCTTTCACATCTATCATCTATCATCTCTCACATCTATCACTATCACCTCTTACATCTATCATCTATCCTCTCTCAATCCTATAACCTCTCACAACTATCAACTCTCACATCTATCATCATCTCTCACATCTATAACCTCTCACATCTATCATCTATCATCTCTCACATCTATCATCATCTCTCACATCTAACACCTGTCACATCTATCATCCATCACCTCTTACATCTATCATCTATCCTCTCTCACATCTATAACCTCTCACAACTATCATCTCTCACATCTATAACCTCTCACAACTATCATCTCTCAAATCTATCACCTTTCACATCTATCATCTATCATCTCTCACATCTATCACCTCTCATATCTATCACCTCTCACATCTATCATCTATCAAATCTATCATCATCTCTCACATCTATCACCTCTCACATCTATCATCTATCAACTCTCACATCTATCATCATCTCTCACATCTATCACCTCACATCTATCATCTATCATCTCTCACATCTATCACCTCTCACATCTATCATCTATCACCTCTCACATCTATCATCTATAATCTCTCACATCTATAACCTCTCACATCTATAACCTCTCACATCTATCATCTATCAACTCTCACATCTATCATCATCTCTCACATCTATCACCTCACATCTATCATCTATCAACTCTCACATCTATCATCATCTCTCACATCTATCACCTCACATGTATCATCTTTCATCTCTCACATCTATCACCTCTCACATCTATCATCTATCACCTCTCACATCTATCATCTATAATCTCTCACATCTATAACCTCTTACATCTATAGCCTCTCACATCTATAACCTCTCACATCTATCATCTATCAACTCTCACATCTATCATCATCTCTCACTTCTATCACCTCACATCTATCATCTATAATCTCTCACATCTATCACCTCTCACATCTATCATCATCTCTCACATCTATCACCTCTCACATCTATCACCTCTCACATCTATCATCTATCACCTCTCATATCTATCATCATCTCTCACATCTTTCATCATCTCTCACATCTCTCATCTCTCACATCTATCATCTATCAACTCTCACATCTATCATCATCTCTCACATCTCTCACCTGTTACATCTATCATCTATCATCTCTCACTTCTATCATCTATCATCTCTCACATCTATCATCACCTCTCACATCTATCATCATCTCTCACATCTATCACCTCTTACATCTATCATCTATCCTCTCTCACATCTATAACCTCTCACAACTATCATCTCTCACATCTATCACCTTTCACATCTATCATCTATCATCTCTCACATCTATCACTATCACCTCTTACATCTATCATCTATCCTCTCTCACACCTATAACCTCTCACAACTATCATCTTTCACATCTATCATTATCTCTCACATCTATCACCTCTCACATCTATCACCTCTCACATCTATCATCTATCACCTCTCACATCTATAATCTATCACCTCTCACATCTATCACCTCTCACAATTATCATCTCTCACATCTATCACCTCTCACATCTATCATCTATCACCTCTTACATCTATCATCTATCCTCTCTCACACCTATAACCTCTCACAACTATCATCTCTCACACCTATCACCTTTCACATCTATCATCTATCATCTCTCACATCTATCACCTCTCACATCTATCATCTATCATCTCTCAATTCTATCATCTATCACCTCTCACATCTATCATCTATCACCTCTCACATCTATCACCTCTCACAATTATCATCTCTCACATCTATCACCTCTCACATCTATCATCTATCACCTCTCACATCTATCAAAATCTTTACATAATATTAAATATTTATTATATCTTATTTTATTGTATCCGACTACGTTCAGGTCGTAGTCTATCCATAGGCTCTATGTCACCCAATGCTCCAAACTTAAAACTGGAACAAAAGATTTTTATACAACAAAGATGGCCAACACTTAAAGTTGTATTACGGTTTAAGAAAGCTAAAGAAAATTTTGAGAATCTCATTAATAAAAATCACTGTTCCATATTTCCACCAGGAAGGTTATTTCCACCAAAAGATAACAAAACATAGAGACCTAACCCAGCAAAATATCAAAGCTTTAATAAAGCACGCAGTTTCCACTTGACTGCTTCCAGTAGAAGAAACAGGAGATAGCATTGTTATATTGTCCTTTAAAAAATAAAAAGTTGTAAAAAGGTTTGCTTTGTGTAGGTTATGCTTATATAGAAAACTTGTGCTCAATGTTTTTATCTTAATATACACGTTATTTTAACCGCCATCCATACATCATCATTTCTATACAATTATCAGCTAATAGTTACTTTCTTGAACGACCTTAAAACAATCTGTTAGTGAGAAAAACTATTTATCATTATCCCATTAACAATGTCCTGCGAAATTTCTTCTCATCCAAAGACAGGTCTGTTGCAGTAAAACATGTTCTCTGACTGATAATAAGTTTTAAGAATATATTTTATTTTCTTCACTGTAATTCTAGAAAAGGATTATCACCCATTCACGTCGACCCTCTCTAAACTAAATATGCACATGTAATAATAATAATAATAATAATAATAATTTTATTTATAAAGCGCTGTTAACAAACAAAATGTAGGCTCAAGGCGCTGTAACAACATTACAAACACAAACACAAGAGCTAACATGACAAACTAATCTAAAAAAGTTTTAAACAGATATGTCTTAATGTTCTTCTTAAAAGTGGTGTAGCATGTTGTCTGTCTGAGATCAATGGGGAGTAAGTTCCAAATCTTTGGTCCGTGAACTAAAAAAAGCCCGCATACCGTAGCTTTTGAGGGAGAAACGTGGCACTACTAAAAGCGTTGAGTCCATTGAGCGCAGGGCTCTCTGGGGGACATATGGAGTTATCAGTTCTCTAAGCTACAAGGGCATCTCGTTGTTAGATGTAATGCAAAATAGCATATAGCAAAGTATTGGATTCACTAAAACTAAGGACTTGTTTTTGCAATAATATTGAGCTGTTAATTATTAATGCACGATTACACTAAATATCTAGACAGACGCGGATGTTGTGTGGTTTTACGCTTGGTTCCCGATACGGTGCTCCCTGGTTCAGACGATGGTGAAGACTTGGATTTTTAATTTCGGGATTTTTAGGGTGTCTCTGAGTTCACCCAGCTCCAACGGCTACCTGACATTAGTTGGGGAAAAGTAAAGGTGGTTGGTCGTTGTGCTGGCCACATGACCCCCTTCATAACCGTGAGCCACAGAAACAGATGATCACCAACTCTCCTATAGATTGCAAGTTTTGAAAGGGGACTTTTTAAACATTTACACTTAATATCTAGCTCCCCCTTCAGGGTTCATCATTGTACAAATTTTAATCCTATATTCATGTATTGATAAAATAATTCCGACATTTCAATAGGTTAAACTCCTCATATATTTTACCACTGTAAAGAAGAAAAAAACGCGCAAAACTTGAATTGTATGGTCATATCACGACCTCCATCCACGTTAGTTCAAGGGATAAGAAGAATCAGTAGACACGGAAAGCGATGGGAAGACAAGATAGAGGAAATAAAGGGCATCAAAAGAGATTCTACCCATGGCAAATGACAGAGAAGAATAGAGAAAGTTTATTTCCCTTCATCAATATGAAACAAAATAATTAATTACTGATAATTGGCAAATTGGTTAAATTTTTAATTTATTCATGTTTTGTTAGGTACAATAAATAATGGTTTAAAGTTTCAACTTGATCCGAGAATGGATGTGGGAGAAATATATAGACATATTTGTAAATACTGCAGAATTAATGTCACTTTGTGATATCAAACAAAATAATTCATTGACAATTTTTTCTTGTATTATTATTTATTATTATGTCTCACTATGCCTACGAAATATTGTGCAGAGCTTCAACTTGATCCCAGAACGAGTGTGGGAGAAATAACGTGTACAAACTTTGTATCAGACAAAGAGATTTAGTATACGCTTTGTAAAAATAAATCTGCAAACACATTTTCGAAACGATCTTCAGAACTATGCTTATTTTCTGTCAATGATTGAAGAACTTACCCGATATGCGTTCTGTTGACGTCTGAACCTAGACAAAATCACTTCAAACATCTAACACAACGATGTAGACGTCTTTGTTTACTTCCTGAATGAAATAACAGAGCAACATTTAAATATCTTTTCTTACGCCGAATTGCGCAACAATTGCAGCATCTTCTTTGTACAAAGCTAATATCATCTCTTTCTATCTGTCTTGTTACAAGTTTGTAGACGTTATTTCTCCCACATCCAAACTAAGATCAAGCTGAAATTGTGCACAATTATTTCTTTTACCTGACAATCAATAAAAAATGAAAAATAAATAGTTAATTAACTATTGTAGTTAATTATTATGTTGGGTATTTAGAACAAGGGAAAGAAATAGTAATTGACTGAAGTGGTGGCATAAGCTGAATTAGAACCCTTTATAGGTAACTGTCTGAGTCTTAGTGAACACAAACTTGAAAAAAAGGCCGAGACTATGGAAACAATAGATAACTATAGCATCCTCCATGTTCATAATATCTCAAATAGCATAGTGGTTAACGTGTTGGCTTCAGAAACCTGAGAAGGCTTGAGCCATAAGTTAGGTTCCATGTCGTTCTCCTTGTTTAATTTTTACAAAATGCTTTTTTATTGTTAGACTAGATTTATTACAAACTTCATTACATGACTGATCCAAAGTAATTGATACAAGTACACTTATATATATATTTTTTTTTAAAGTATTTTTATTCTTTTTTTTTTTTAATCTTTGCTTTCAGGCTCGTTGGTGATGTATAAAAAATATTCGTAATTTTTTGATCTACTAAATTTCCACATTTTCCCTTTTTATTTTTCTTTCTTTTCTCTCTCTCTCACTCTGTTTCTTTCTGTCGTTCTTTATTCCAAATTAAACAGAAAGTTGGTCCAAGGAAGACCAATAGTGTAATAGGATTAGTTTCTCTACTTTGGGATTCGGTCTGAATAAGTGACTGCTCCGATTAGCAAGTGGTTCAATTAACAGGATTGGACTGTACATTTTTTTAAAATTTACATCTAAAAATTATTATTCTTTCTCCGACAAAGCTAAAATCAAGGTTTTGTATAATACTTGTCTCTAGTAATCATACAATTTTTATTTTTACTGGAAAAAAAACGATTTTCTTGACGCTAGAGGCAGACTATAACTAGTTTAGCTATGTCTATTCATTAGAAAGACGCCGTTTTTTTTTTTCCCATTTTAATTCTGAAGGAATCTACTCATATACAACATTAATTTATTTTTAATTGTATTGCTTTCCTTGAAACTATATCATTGGTATTTTTGTGCTTTTAAGTCTACATTTTACATCTGGCTGTATTTAACATTGATTAACATCGATGTTCATGAGCTACACATTATTCATTGCCTCAATTACCAGACAAATTGCTTCTATGACATACATCTCATGCATTTTTATAACATCCGGTAAACAAATATGAAAAGAAAACAACGAAAAAAAATGTATAGATTGTACATGAATAGTTTGTGCAGGAATTTCAACTACATTGAAAGATCTGCTGACTCCACGAAATATATGTGAAGCGGTGACCATGGTTAGGAAATGTAAAGCAATACGAAGTGATAAAATCAAAACAAAGCTTTATGAAAAAAACATGCAACTATTTTAATAACACCAGATATTGACGTGTGTAACAAAAAAAAAAAACGCACATAAATGTAGTCAAATATATCGAATGTATAAAGAGAACGATCACTTGTGCTCCACCCCCCCCCCTACTCTTTTTTTATCTGAGCCGTGCTCTCTGTCTCCTCGATAGTTACATGAAGTAACTCTAGTCCGACTTGCAGAAATAAAAGAGTTATCTTTCCATGACTTCGTGGTGTCAGGCATGGTTGGGTCATGAAGAGAATTATATATATAGATTATAGAAAAGCTAAATGACAATTGTACGTACAGGATAATTATTGAAACTGCACATTTTCTTATAATATTTCAAAAATATTATTATTTTTCGTTTTGTTTTCTACCTAATAATGTGTACTCTTGTTAATGAGGTAACTATTCTGCCAGCTGTTTTGCATGTTACGTGTTTGCGTTTTGCTCGCACTGGCTTAAATGTTATCGTTACCCATGGGAAAATATGCTCCCAAAAAATCTCATACGCTCGGTCTAATTCTCGCTAAGTTGTTGAGTGCCGTAACCCGTAGTAATAAGTATTTTAACAATACAATGACATTAAAATTGTGTATCACCATTTATCTCATCATCTGTCTGGTCCCATCTAGTCAAAGCTCACAGAGCAGCTTCCAGGTGTTGGAATTCTCGGGGAATCTCTCCGACTGTCTCGGCGTCTTGCCCATCTGACAACGTGCCTAATAGCGTCTTATTTTCTTGTACAAAGAGTCCTTCTATGAATATGTAATTGAATAGAGATACTATAAAGGGAACCGACGTATCACCTACAAATACCTCGTCACAAGTAAAGATTATTATTATTTATTATTATTATAGCTTTTTATATAGCGCTACTTTCATGCTTAAAGCATGCTCAGAGCGCTTTTGGTCCAATCTCATTTGTGGACAAGTGGGGGGGAGGGGGTATCTAGGAGTTGGTTTTCCGTGCTGCCTTTAGGCGCTCAGTAAACACAACTTTGCCCGAGTCGAACCTCGAGCCCCCTTCTAGGTAGCCAAGCCAAGCCAAGTTCAAGCGCACTTGGCCTCTCGACCACGCTTCCCACCATATTTTAAATATGAGCGTAACCGCTAATGGGCCCACAATGACCTGCTGACCACTGTAAAAAAAAATGCGCAAACTAAAGCTATATTGACATATCAGTTGGTCCTCATGCCTCGCAAAGACCTTCCTTCAGGAAAATGTACCAGAACAAAGAAGTAGAGGCAGACACAGAGAACGACGGACAAACAACATTAAAATATGGATAGGCCTGTCGCTGTAGGAGATTCTAATATAAAGCAAAAGACAGAGAGGAACGGAGAATGAATGTCTACAGATCAAGCGTTATGACCTAACGATTTATTCGTCTGAGGCTACTCTAAGGGAAAAGTGAAAGTTAAAATTACATTATACAGTAAAAGTAAGTAAATATGCATAAAGTTCAGTGAATATAAAACAACTGCTACGTATGCTACAAATTCATATTCCTCCAAGTGATGAAAAAAGACATAAGAAAGATAAAAATATCTCAAACTTTTGGAATCATATTCACTAAGATGTTGCTGAAGTTGCTGTTGAGAAGCACGTAGACGAAGAAGTTGCATGAGCCGCAGACGTAGACGAGAGTCAGTTTGATTTCATCCAACACGAGGCTGAGCGTGGTGTCGTTGATATACTGATCTACCATAGCACAGGTCACGGTGAAGTAGGTCCCGTGAACGGTGGCAAAGATCAACGCGATAGTCATTAAGGTGCGAGTCGTTTTAAGCGACGGTTTTTTCTTTGTCTTCGCTGAGAATATCAGCTGACGCTGCAAGTAGGAATGCTTGACCTTGACCCCGATAAGAGCGCAGCCGATGGTTACCAAGGATACTGGAACTATGCAGCTTAAAAAGTTGAAAACGTAGCGATCCAAGTTGTAAAGAAGATCAAAATTATGGATATAGAATTCAGAGGTCTTTTCATAACCAATAGCTTGTCCATTAGGTAAAACTGTAAACCAAAAGTCCCTAACAAATGCAGACAAACAAGCCCAGGGTCCCCAAAATAGCCAGACAGTAACTACTGCCACTATAGCTCTCTTTGTTGTAACGATACTTGCAAATTTCATTGGAAAGAAAACGGCAATAAATCTTTCCAGTATAATTACAACTGGCAAGCCTGTCCCAGCAAATCCTCCCCAGTAATGCAATGTCGTTAGCACTCTATTAAAAGTGGACAAAAGTCTTGCCAGATTTTCTGAACACTCCCAGCCAAAATAATTAGCGGTCTCTTTTGAGTGAAGAAATCTTCCAGTCAAAGCAATAATGTTAATAGGAGTGATAAGCAAGAGACAGTCAGCCAGCGTCAAACCAAATATTATAATATTGGATGGCTTCCTTAAGCCGCTTTTAATCAACATGGCAAACGTTAACATATTAGCGATCATTCTAAACAGTACTACAACTGGCTCCACATAAAGCTGAACGATTTTCAGGCGGTAAACCTGATTCCGAGATTCCACAGACTTTGTTTTTTCCGTAAAGGTGCTGAAAGTGAAATTGATAGACGCTGTCCAGCTTTCAGACATGTTCACTGTTGTCGTTAAATCTTTGAGGCTCATTCTTAACTTATAAAAACAACACTAGTCTGGTACAGATATGGTATTTAACAGATGGAAAATGCTGTTAAAATCTTCTGTCAGGGCTTTTGCAAGAAAGGACTTAAGAATCTCAGGCTCTCAGTCAAATATTGTTTGTTGATGATGATAAAATGTAATTTTTAATGGCACAATTATAGAAGAAAAAATCAAAGAAGGTTAAAGGACAATTTTCTTTAGTTGTTTCGGAATGTTTTTTTTAATTTATTTACTATCATAAGTCTTTACGACTTTTTGTTATAATATATATTTTTACATATTGGCAATTTGTCGTTTCAATTCTACTAGAAATGGCATAAAAAAAAGGGTAAATAAATAGTTTCTAAATATCAAATAAATCGAAACAAAATCTTAAAAACTATAATTAAAAAAGATGTGTAATTAAGTATATAATTTGTTTTCAAAAGCAAAAAAAAAAAATACACATTTTGTTTTTCAAAACCTTAGTATGACTTTACTTTGTTATTTATTAGACCAACTCTTCAATTAAAAAAAAAGGTAAGAATCAAAGTCAAAATTATATTTATTGCAATATTACCAAATTTAAAGAAAAAGTAAAATATATCAGTAATATGATGACTTAGCTAATGTAGATAATTTTCTCAACTATCATTAACTATTTAATAATGCAGTAGAGAAGAAATTGACTTTACGGTAAAATTTAGATCTCCAATATCATTTTTGTTTAATTACTGAGAATAGCAGCCGAGAGGGAAATAATAATGGAGTCCCGCTAGACCGATTTGTATCGTATACTTATGGCTGATACAATAACAAAGAAATGTGTTGACTTTGACAAAGCCAATATTTGAAATATAGAGGGCGTTTTTTTTTTCTGTTCTTTAACGGGAACAACTAAAGCAAATTTGAAAAGAATAATGAATGTGAACTAAATTGTTAGCCAGCTATTAGATATGAAACGCTTACGTTTAACATTAAAATCCTCCAGCAATGTATTTTGTTGTCTTCAATATCAATATAGTCATGCATTTTATGTTGTACAATATCATATAGTCATGTGTTTTATGTTGTACAATGTCATATAGTCATGTGTTTTATGTTGTACAATATCATATAGTCATGTGTTTTATGTTGTACAATATCATATAGTGTCTTAGCCTGGATATAAGACATAACAAGTAAGACGCAAAAATATATAAATCTGCCAATGGATGCCTTGTTTTGGGATATGAGCCGTTTGATGGTCTTAAGAGCTGAGCAGAAGGCTCTTCGAGCTCTAAGTTTTAAAAAAATCTGTTTGAGCGTCAAACAGTAAAAAAAAAATCATGTGTGAACACACAGTTCTGTCTGGAAGAGACCCAAGTCAATGCCTATGTAAAGCATTGCTATTTCCGATGCATCTGGTCCCCGAGCGCATGGGCTAGACATGGCTGAAGACCGAGTACACTGGGAACCTTCACCATTTACCTATAGTGTACCAAGCTAACCTTGGGAAAATCCCCATTAATGTAACTTGAGGAACTGCGCATGGATTATCGACAGGGCCGTGAGGGCTCTCTTTCAACTCCGCTCCGTGCAATGGGTTGGCTCTCGCTAACCCGTGAACACCCCCACGGGAGTTTTGTGTTGCTACCCATTTAGCCTAACCACTTCCTCTAATGGTCGTTTCCACACGAGCGCCACGATTAGGCAGAGTAGCGTGTTCGAGGGGATATGAACCTGATCGTCACAATCATTAGACGACATGAGGAAGGTTTGGGCTAGAGCATATTGTTTATTTCTAAATCTCACTCGAGATGAGGACGGAACGGAGACCCTGCAACCTAGTCCAACAAGTCCGCCACGCCATTCCACATGGAGGCCATGATAGGAAAGTAATAGGAGGGACAGTCACTACACGGTATCGTGGTGGTTACATAACAGGAATAGGCAATAATAGAATATGCATCCTCCGTTTTGGACCCCCTCAACTCAAGAAAACATTAAGAAACTGGAACAGACACAAAATAGAGCAGTGAGATTCATAACAAACGAATATTCACACTTGACTAGAGTAACACCTTTAGTAAAATCACTAAATTTAGAAAGCCTTTAGGACAGAAGACTCAAAAGTAAAGTAGCAATTATACATAAAACACTGAACCATAATCTGCAAATACAAAAACCAATTTAATAAAATACTCTGAAAGACACAAAGATTAAGGTACATCCCTCGTCTCATAAGCTAAGACAAATTTATACAAATACTCCTTCTTCCCTAGTGCTATTAAAGCATGGAATGGGTTGCCTGAGCTAGCCAGGAAAACCAGTGACTTGGCAGAATTTAAGTCATTGGTTAATATGCATGACTAAATGTTTGACGCAAAGGACGTAATCATCTTCTTTTTTGAAGTAACGTCTGTATTATATAAGATAACATAAGATGCAGGAATTTCCAATGGTTATCGCTGCCTTCGGCCAGAGTAGGACCCATTTCGGAGAGCTGCGTGCCAGGAATGTGCGGCGTATATGGTACGACCCAACCCATTAATGGTTAATAACAATGTTAGGATCCAGGGTAAACAGCTCCCGGCCCATGCATGGTCGCAGGATAAAATCATTTCCAACGACTAATCGGGATAATGGCGTGTTCGGTGTCAATTCCCTTATGGACTTATTTTTACAATGTTTATTTCTGAACGAGCCTGTAAAACTTATATGTGAAGTCAATGAACCATAAAGATAATCAGCTAATTTATAGAGAGTTGTAGTATGTTAGGGTAAAGAAATTCCAGAAAGATTTAAACACTCTTTCTGAAATCTTTTTTAAAGAACTTTGTATTGCATTAAGTTTTACTTTTTTCTCTAAACGTCAAACTTATATTATATTTATTATGTTTTAAAATCTTTATTTTATTAGCCTTTCTGTCCAGAATCATAAAGTACAACCCAATAAAATACACATTTAAGTACTGTCCAGGATGAATGTCGGTATGTATGTATATTTACAAATGCGCGAATGACCGGAAGTGTGTTAGTTGTTAGACAGAAGAGAGAGACCATCGTGTGATAAGTGCCGTGAAGTTTATTAAACGTTCTTTTTTTTATTCCTAGGAACCAAAGGACACCTAGATGTTTACATTATTGCATGTAGTCTCTAGTGAGCTATATAATTATAGATATAATAGAGAAGCTGTAACAAGTACAAAGATTAGGCGCTAACATTTTTTTTGTAGAATTCTGTAGCGATCAAACTAGATTTTCCTCATGTGGCCGACGAGCTACTAATTCTTTTCACAGCGATATACACCAAACGTTAAATTTCTAAAAAAACCATTGGAGTCATTTTTGAGATCAGCTGTCCAGGTTTCTTATAAAGGCTCATGTATCCAGGTTCTATGAAGGAGTGACTTGGATAGGGCACTAGCGGATCCAGAACTTTGGAGTGGGGGGGGGCGATTTTTTCCCAAACCCTAACCCTAACGCCCTGTAAACCGTAATCCTAAGCATAAACGTGCGTAGAGCATATATATATATATGTGTATACATAAATTATATATACTACAATTTTACATGGCTTCGTTCTTAATGAAGGCTATAAATTATAATCAAGAAAAATCATTATGTTATACAATTTAAAAATGTTTAAAATGAATTTAAAAGATTTATAATTATATAAGAAAGCGCTAAATAAATGTAAAGCCCACAATAAACGTTAGACTTATATTGCAGTTGTCTAGTATAATACGACTTGACCTCATAAATAATTTGGTCAAAGATATTTTAGGGCGAGTGGTCAAGCGCTTGGCTTCTAAACCTAGGGTCCTGGGATCGAATCTCAGTGAGACTGATGTTGAATTGCGGGATTTTTAGGGTGTCCTTGAGTCCACTCAACTCTAATGGGTACCTGAATTTAGTTGGGGAAAGTAAGGGCGGTTGGTCGTTGTGCTTTGCCACATGACACCCTGCTCCTAAACCGTTGGCCAAAGAAACAGAAAACCTTAACATCATCTACCCTATAGATCCTAAGGTCTGAAAGGGGAACTTTACTTTTTTTACATAAAATTTCCGTAATTCATATAAAAAAAAAATAATAATTCGTAATCATTGTAAAGTAATCACAAAGAAAAAGACAATGTTACAAAGTGTGAAACGTAACGGCAAGAGGAGCAGAATAATGCAGCGAATGTTTATTTGTTTACAAAGAGAAGATGAAATAATGATCATTTAGCATCACACAAATGTTGACAACAAATATACAGGGGTTTTGATTATAACTGGTTTCCAAAAACCTGATTAAAATAACTTTTAGTTTTCACGAGCTCTCAAGCGGAGGTGCCATAAATGTGACAGTCTCATCGTCTCATAAACGGTTGCAGTTCAGAAAAACGACTTTTTCAATGGCACTCCAAATTCTCTTCAGCCCTGTCAAATTTAGCTACTTTTTTCTGTAAGTCTCCATTGACTGAGTCCAAAACAATCATCCACAACATTGATGAGGTACTTAATTACAAGCGGTGTCAGGAAACACAAATACATTGGCCGAGATCAAATGATTGGAAAATGTAATTGTTTTTAAAAGAAAAATAGCTTTTAATTCTCAATCTCTTCTATTCTCTTTGGGATTTCTCGTTATAACTTTCACATTATTCCTCTCTTTGTTAACCATTTCTAAAATTCCATTTTCATTCTTTATGCAATACAATTCAGTAAGAGAGAAAAAGAACACACAATGATATGTAGAAATATGATCACAAGAATGACAGGAGAGAGTTTAAAATAAAGAGAAAAAAAAAGGAAAAAAAAAATAATTTTCAAAAGCAAAGCGTATATTTAGCGTACTTGTATCAAATAGTTTAGATCAGTCATGTAATTAAATTTTAATAGATTTAGACTAACAAAGCATTTATAAAAATTTAAAAAAAGGGGAACGACCTGAATTCGAACTCATGGTTCAAGCCTTGTCAATTACAATGTCTTTTCTTGGTTCGCGATAGCAAACAAAGTAATTTATAACCAATAGTTAATGAACTAATTGTTTAATTTTTTTGATTGATTCTTGTATTCATCCGAGATTGGGTGTGGGAGAAATAACGTGTACAAACTTTTTACTATACAGACAAACACAAAGTGAGTCGATACAAGCTTTGCGAAAGTGACGCCGATTTGAAAAAGCTGTGTTGCCAACTAAAAATGAAAATTGATTCAACATTTTGGTCAAAAGACACAAAACTTTTATGTGGTTAGTAAAAAGCTTTGCTTAACAATACTTTTATATTTCATACACAAGATACTTCAAAAGCTTGCTATGTATCGGTTTGTCTCCATGTTTGAGAATCTCCAAAAGATTTTATGAAGTAGGCTTACTCTCTTCAAGTTTTTTCATCAAAGTACACGAAATAAAAGTTGTCCTGAAGTCCAGATATCCCAAAGTTACTGTACTTTAAATACAAATTATCTTTTTTTCATGTGTACTTTTCAAAGTAATAATAACTACCATTCTCTAAAGTTGTACTCTGTTTAACCAATGTTATCTTACTCATTATTTCTCTGTTTGTATTTTTACTTCCATGTCTTGCCTTTAGTTTCTTCTGCCCGTATCTTTTTAATTTTCTTTTTTTTTTGTTTGTTTGTTTGTTGTACAAGCAAATTATTTCGAAATTAGCTTTTTTTTTAAGCTCAACAGAGATTACGTATTTAAAAGCAAGGCAATGGGTTTAAAATATTTGATTAGTTTTGTTTCTTTCCAATTACGCTAATTCAGAATGAGTTTTTTGAAACATACCAATTAAAATGTTACGAAACTTGCTGTTGAGAAGAACGTAGACGAAGAAGTTGCACGAACCGCAGACGTAGATAAGGGTCAGTTTGATTGCATCCAATACGAGGCTGAATGTGGTGTCGTTGATAAACTGATCTACCATAGCACAGGTCATGGTGAAGTAGGTCCCGTGAACGGTGGCAAAGATCAAGGCGATAGCCACCAAGGTGCGAGTCGTTTTAAGGGACGGCCTTTTCGTTTTCTTTGCCGAAAACATCCTTTGACGCTGTAACAAGGAATGCTTGACCTTGAACCCAATCATCACACAGCCAAAGGTTACAATAGAGACAGGAACAATGGAGCTTAGAAAATTAAAAACGTAACGGTTTAAGGTTTGAACTACCAAAAAGTTACTGATCAACAATTCGGCAGATTTTTCGTAGCCAATAGACTGGCCACTGGGCAAAACTGTATATCGAAAGTCCCTCAGAAAAGCAGAAAAGCAAGCCCATGGTCCCCAAAACAGCCAAACAGAAACTACTGCCAAAATGGCTCTTCTGGATGTCACAATAGTTGCGAATTTCATTGGGAAAAACACAGCAAAGATTCTTTCCAGTGTAATTACAACTGGCAGACCGGTCCCAGCGAAACCTCCCCAGTAATGCAAAGTCGTCAACACCCGATTTACAACGGACAAAAATATTGCCAGTTTTTCCGAACACTCCCAACCAAAGTAGTTTGCGGTTTCCTTCGAGTGAAGAAATCTGGCTGTCAGATCAAAGATGTTGATCGGAGTGATAAGCAAGAAGCAGTCAGCCAATGTCAGACCAAATATTATAATGTTGGATGGCTTCTTCAAACCGCTCTTGATCAACATGGCAAACGTCAACATATTGGCGACCATTCCTAAAATTCCCACAATCGGTTGCACGTAAAGAAAAATGATTCTTAAACGGTAGTCGTCATTCCTAGATACCCCAGGTTTCGTTTTATCGGTGACTGTGTTGATTGTCATGTTCAAGAATGCCGTCCAGATTTCTGTAATGTTCTCAGTTATAGTTAAATTTTCGATGATCATTCTTTACTCCTAAAAAATAGACAACAATATTTTAATTATTCTTTGATCGACAGACGCAATTTAATAATTATATCTTAAAAGAAAAACATGTTTACAAAGACAGATTGTGTCCGCCCACGGACTTGCAATGCAGGTAGGCATATAGGTTTCGGCATTTTAATCACGAATATCCGAATCTTTAAACTATAAACTATTAATAACCACATTCCTATCTTCCTTTGTACTTCATATGAAGCGGCATTGCCTGCGACTACTCACATCCAATGCTTGAGGTCCTGTCCCGGGCGGCACAACTTTTAACATGGAAGATGGGACTGTTTGGACAACTGTTGACTCTTGGCAAGTGTATGCTAAACGTGACAGACGGAGAGAAGGACAGACAGCGCAAAACTAATAGCGGCTTTTCCATTTACATTACGATTTTTCTGCTTACTAAGACTACTAAACATTGTACTTTATAAGAGATCAATTTACTAGTGTCACAGATGCCCATAACTATTTCGGCCATTTATTTCCAACTCACGTGTCAAGGGCCGATTCAATGTCTTCCTTAAGTTTCTTTTTAAAAAAGCCTATTTCAAGTATTCCTTGCACTGTGGACAAGTATGGAGTCACAAGATAGCACCGATTTCAGGGCCGCGATACTTACCCGCGGGACGTTTTAAGTACATCACCATCCCATGCAACTAAAAATATGTCGGCATGGTGCATAAGAGAATTAGATGTCTAGCAACTACATGTCACTACAAGCGTTCCCTAATCCTGATTGAAATTTAGTTACGCCAGTAGTTTTCAAGTAATATTTAACAGATTTTCAAACTTCACTCATTTCAGCACTATATTTTAAAATAAAAGTATGCTTGTTAAATAATTTATGCATTACATTATGAAATCAAATCTGCTTAACAACTAAAAGCAGCAAACATAGTTCTTAAAAAGAATTATCGCATAGCCATGAGAAAAGTAAACAAATAAAAGTAGTGAAAGATGGATAAAAGCCTTAGTTTAGCACAAAAAAAAGATTGAATCGAGGAGAATATATCGTCTTTTTAACAGAAAACAAAATTCTAAGTGGTCAAAATCGAAAAAAAAAAATCTTTTGCACAAATTGGAAAAAAAAAAAAAAAAAACACATTAAAAGGGAGTTTGAATAGGATAAATTAATTAAGAAAGTTAACAAAATAAAGCGAAATTTCTACTGGAAGGTTAAACAAAAAAATTGACGAACTATGAAATGTTATCAAATTAAATACACTTCGGGTTCTCAAACAAAACAGTTATATATCTTTCAAGAAACAAAAAATAAGGGGAGATATTTATTATCGCTGTGAGGAAAGTTTTCGTGAAAATAGCGCTACTTTCATCCTAATGGCATGCTCAGAGCGCTTTGGTCCAATCTCATTTGTGGACCAGGTGGAGGGGGGGGGGGGGGGGAGTATCTAGGAGTTGGTTTTCCGTGCTGCATTTAGGCATTTAGGCGCTCAGTAAACACAACTCTGCCCGAGTCGGGTGTCGAACCTCGAGCCCCTTTCTAGGTAGCCAATCTATGGTCTTTCAAGCGCACTTAGCCTCTCGACCACGCTTCCAACATAAATGAAAATGGAGAAAGATGAAAATAATTAAACTAAAAACAAATCAAAATGTAGAAATAATTGGAACATAACTTTCTAGTCGGACAAAAAATGAAAAAAAATTATACGGAAAAGTGTCTTGAAATGTAGATTTAGAGTACATTTCAAATGTAGCCCTATTTTCAACAATTTTTTTTTTTAAGTTTCACTTCAAATAAATCAAACAACCTTTTTTTTATGTGTCAGAAGATTTTTCTGAAAGCCTACTTTTAAATTCTGATATAAATAAATGTTTCGACCCACAGGGACACAACACTTCAAAAGACAATATATTTATTTCAAGAGGATATTTCTTTAAACATTATGAAAGCAAACATTAAACCATTTTTAATGGCCTTTTCTTATATCAATAATAACTGTACTTTGTCTATCGTTTAAAAACAATTATGTTGAAAAATATTTGCAATCGCTTCAACAATTATTAGATATGTTTATGGTGAGAGACTGGATGAATAAGACAAAGCTAGTAAATATATCTATCACAAAACTACATCCAAGATTAGTAATTATAGAAAGTGGTGTTTAATTCAAACCATTTAGAAAATCAATATTTTTTCTTCTGTTTTTATGTAATGACAATCCTTAAAATGTTGCTTTCAGCAAACTTATAATTAGTCCATTGACAAAGTTTAACAACAATAATAGTAAATCTTTTATAAATATATGTACAGAGAAATAAACGCAAAACAAATTTTTATTCTGTTTAGACGTTTTATTCGTCAAGACGGTACCACTAAACAGAATGAGCGCGCTACAAATGTTGAGCTGTTTAGATTTTATCATCAATTTTTCTGTTTGTTTTTCCTTTCTGTTGACAGAGCTGGTTACTCCGCTTTAACCGAATGCTCCGATTCGGGTCTCGCAATGTGCATTATGCGTATAACAATAACTTGTGGGTATTGTCACTGACTTTTAAAGATGTAGAACTTAAATGGTTAACATATTTGGTGTATACCATCGTACGATCGACGTAACCTTAATAAACCCACTTGCGCCTATTGCGTTTGAGTTGCATGTTGTATACAAAATGTTGGTATAATGATCTTATTAATAATAATAGTTGTTATTATAAAATAAAATAAAATAGGGGGTCTCGCAAGCATCCATTAAATTGGGCTCCGCAATTCGTTTAGCCGGCCTTGTCTGTTGATGTTTAACTAGCTCAGCAACCCATTCCATGCTCTAATAGCACTGGGGAAGAAGGAGTATTTTGTACAAATTTGTCCTGGCATATGGGACGAGGAATGTGCCTTTATCTTTGTGTCTTTCTGAGTATTTCATTTAATTTTGTTTTTGTATTTGAAGATTCAGTTCAGTGTTTTATGTATAATTGTTACTTTACTTTTGAGTCTTCTATCGTTCTACTAAAGGTGTTACTCTAGTCAAATGTGAATATTCGTTTGTTATGAATCTCACTGCTCTATTTTGTGTCTGTTCCAGTTTCTTAATGTTTCTTGAGTTGAGGGGTCCAAAACAGAGGATGCTTATTCTATTATTGGCCTAACTAAAGTGAAATAACATTTTAGTTTTATGTTCTTATTTGATTTATAGAAATCTAAACATAAAAACACAAAGGAATGAAACAAGCAATTTAGATATATAAATATATGTATATCTTAGCATTTGATCGAGTACATCTCATAAGATCATGTATACTAATACTATATATACATCGTTAAAAGATTGTTTGATTGAGCCATTTAAATAGTAATAATTTATTCTAATGTTGTTGATTTTTTTTCATTTTTATCAGAACATAAAATAAATGAAAGGAGTGTTTAATGAACTTGTAGGCTTCTGCTTGTATGTCAAAATCCTACATTAATTCACCTGCGAAATGTGTGAACAGATTTAAAAATACACAAACTTATTTACACCTTTTTTTTTTGTAAACTTTATTTGTAGGGAGCATGCATGTATGGGGGCGCTGGGGCTGAGGAGTAAATCGCTGGCTTCCGAACTGGAGGTCCCGGGTTCAAATCCTGGTGAATACTGAGATTTTTTATTTCGTAATCTTTGGCTGCCTCTGTCCCCCCAGCCTTAATGTTTCCAGTTATTAGACAAAGTGGCGATTTGGTGTAAACCGTAGCTAGAGGAGACGGTTAGGCCAATCGGGAAAAAAAAAAAAGACCAAGTTGAGTTGACGGGGTTGCGAGAAAGCCCCAACAGTGTTGTTACGATCCACACACCGTTCATAATGTGGCACATTGAAGGATAAGGTAGAAGTTTCCTCGGTGTGCTCAGACTTGGGAATCGAGCCATCGGTAATAAGGTTTTGATCTATTTTCATCTGCTTGCATCTTTCCCAGTTAGAACTATTGTTTAATCAGGCCGGCGGAGTGGAGCGTCCAGTAGTCTCGGCTCTCAACTCTTCATTATGATCTTTCCTTTGCGTTTCTCATGGAACACTAAGCCTCAGTAAAAACACGCCACTCACTACCTTTTCTTGCTAGTTTATTAATGGCTTTCCAGCTCTTTCCTGTCCTCTCGGCTTCATTTAGTACACTGCGTCGCCAAGTTCTTATTGGTCTTTCTCTACTTCTTGTTCCCTGGTGGTTCCTATCTAAGGCCTGTTTAGCCCAATTGTTGGTATCTTTTCTAAGTGTGTGACAATTCCTTCTAAGCTTCCTCTCAAAGACCTGCACCTCTATAACTAATTGTTCAATCAGGCCTGCGGAGTGGAGCTTCCATTAGTCTCGGCTCTCAACTCTTAAAGCAATTAAATTTTTGGCTACCTGACTAATAGAAAGAAAACTTTAAATTCAAACCTCTGCTGCCTTGTATTTATACCCAATTATGTTAGAAGGATTTGAAAGTCAATCCTGTGGAAAAATCAGGAGCAGACGACCCATAGGCACCCTAGCAGAACCTAAGACGCCGCTGATCTCAAAACATTCGTTTGGACACATCAACTGCATGTAGAGGTGTGGGCATAGTCATGGCGAACTGCTATGGGCGACATCATTCCAACCATGGCTAATACATAGGCTTTCATTTCTATGAGATGGCCCGAAGTCGCCTCACAACTGAAAGAGGCCATACATACATTGAGACAGATGTTAGCTCATGTAAACAATGATATACATACATGTACATGTTTTTACTTTAAAATATTAATCTCTGTTAGATTATGAGTATTCTATGAATAAAAAACATTAAAATTTAAAAAACAAGTTGCATAGTTTTGTGGATGTATGATGTATATTTATATTTATTTTGGGTCAAAGCTCTTCCTTAATATGTAGAGTTTGATCTTACAAAACGCCTTATTATAAACATTGGTAAAATTAGTAACAAAAACGTCATTCTTTGATGTTGTATTGTATTATTATCTAGAATGATATTTGAAAATCGCATGAAAAGAGTAGACCGAAAATAAGCGAATAAATACTAAATTCTGAAACCCACACAAGTATTGGTGATTTTGAGGATCAACTAAGCAATGTCAAGGTAAAAAAATTTGGAACATATATATGGCCACGAAATTTTCAAAAAAGATTATCAACAAGGGGAAGATTCTACAGTGAACAAAAATAAATAAAAAATGATTTTTAACTTAAAAAAACAACAACAAAGTTTAACAGCACTTCCTATATTCTGTACACCGGATACACCAAAAAAGATAGCTATTTATAGTTTTATGTCTGTATGAAAAACTACAATACAGCCTATTCAGACAAACTAATATATGCACATAAAAAATTTGAAATCCTCACGTAACGAGATCTCATTTAATGGGTATCACTGAATGCAGCCTTAAGTACTGTGTGTCATTCAAAATTAATAGTCGAAGGGAGTTAACCAAGACAAAAAAGAAACTGATGTTTGTAAAAGGAAAATGATTTAATAAGTGTTGACGAGAAGGGTTGTCCCACATAGAATGCCTGATTGGTCGTTTTGTTTAGGGTTAGGGTTAGGGTTACTTGGATGTGTATTCACTGAGTTTGTAAATTTATTTCTTAGGTTTATTTCTAAGTTTATAATTAGGAATCTAACCAGCTTTTTAGACTATACAGGACTGGTCTTAATATTGGAATTTGATCGAGTAGTCATCATGATATCATGTTAACATTGTAATGATACTTCAATATATACTTATTAGACTTCCTGGATCTTAATGCGAATAGCTACTATCACTTCTGAGGCTATTTATATATTTGATGTACTCATGCCTCTTGTTGGACCGTTAGAGCTATTATATGACTCCTTCTGTCTCGGAAGACAATGGCTTTGGTTTCGTCTTGAGACCAGGCAGAATCTGGAGTGACTGATCAAGCCAATTCTGGAGCGGCAGAGTTTGCCACAGTTCGTGCATACATTTGCGTCTGTCCTAGAGCTAGCTGACATGGCAGCTTTCTATTTTTATTCTCTAGACTGATACAGCGTCATTTCTTTTACTCTAATTGTGTCCCGTCTTGGGCGATCTCCTCCCGCATAGTTTCGTTGGAGCTATACTTGCACAATTTTTATTAGGATCTATACGTATTTTTGTGTTCCTTCAGAGTTGAAGATAATTACATCCAACACCCCCCCCCCAAACCCCTCAGGACAACGAGGGATGGCAACAAGCAGGCGATCGAACCCTGGACCAGTACATAGTATCGTTTGTGAGGACAATTATGGAAAGAGATGTGTCTGGCCTCGAGCGGGAGGAGGGAAGGGGATCACGTGAACGTAGGTAGCACTACAGAGACCAGATAACAATACTGACTTGAAATGAAAAGCTCGTAGAGAGGTATAAAACTGTGTTAGGGTTTGTTACAAGGGAAAGGGGAGGGGGGGGGGGGAGTCTGGAGATTTGTTAAGTATCGAAACAAAAAAATGTTCAAATGAAAGAACAGGTACAGTTGTTCCTTTACTTTTCGTGATTTCGACTTTCTCGGAAAGTTTACAACAACAACAACAAAAATATATATATATATACAAAAATAGTCCGTAGTATTTTTAAACATCAAGGTATTTTTTCCTTGGGATTTCCGGCGGACGCCTAATGTATATGTAGAGTACTGGGGAAAAAAAACTGAATACGTCATCGAAGCGCTGAAAGAAGTCGAGACTTCACCTATCATTTTTTTGTTGATACAGTGATAAAAAATGTGATTTAAGAAAAAGATAATTTATTAATAAGTGTTTTGTAAAATTCGAATTTTCTTGTTGTTATTCTACCATGGGGGGGGGGGGGGGGGAGGGAATTTTGAGTCTTGTTACGATTTGTAACCAAGCGTGAAAAATGAGGGGGGGGGGGGTAAAAATAAATTTTAGCCTTCCAAGACATCCTTTTTTTTTTTTACAGATCTGAATTTTTGTTTGTCTTCATTTTTAAATGGAACGTTCGGATGACTAGCCTAGACCAATAATAGAGAGATGAACTGTGTGCTGTGATCTCCAAATCAGCGGGAGCTCTCCATAGAGTTTTCTTTCTACTTGAGATGTTTTTTGGGGCCAATGTCTTGTTCGGGCAAGTTTTGGGCAAAGTTTCAGCTTGATCCGAGAATGGGTGTGAAAGAAATAAAGTGCACACACTTTTTCTCCAGAGAGACAGACAGACAGAGTGAATTGACAAAAGCTTTGTAACTAGATCCATGACATCCAACTCGTGTGTCTGATGCGCCCAATACTGTAGACGATGTGTGCAGACGATGTGTGTCTGCATTATCACTTGTGCTTTTATTTCCTGCTTTAGTGAATACAAACACACGAATCACGACTGGCCTACTCCCCTCTATCTGAGCCTCCCTCCCCCCCCCCTCTCATCCCCTTTGCCTCTACTCTATCCTAAGCCGCTGCTTGACATTTCTATTTAATGTCCGGCCCCCATTAGCACGTCTGATTGAAGAACATTCACACACATACACACACGCCCACCCACACAACACACACAAATACACACACCCTAAGACCAGGTGAAATAAAATAGAAAAAAAATCCATCTCCTTGCATTGATCGCATTGGATTTATTTCTGCAGATTTATTTTTGGGTGGAGAATGTTTACTCAAGCGTGAAATTATTTCAAGTGACTGGTGCATTAGATTCGAACACATTTCACGTGTGCATAGGAAATTCCCAATCAGTTTAATTGATGATTTTGTTCTTAGTGTACAAAGGCTTTCACTTTAATAAGTGAAACAAATATCTCTAGATAAACACAGTTTGAGTAATGGAAAATTTTCTGTTGGTTACAACCAGGTAAGAGCTTAGTAACTATACAAGATGTTATCATTTAGAGTAATGGTACAATAGAACGAAAATATATACGCAAGAGACAGCTAAAAAAGTAAAAACTATTATTTAGTAATTATTTTTTTATCCTGATAACAGCAAAGTTGGCTAGTCAAATCAATAGTAAAACAAAGCAGATAATTATAATCGATGGTTTTTGATTTTACCGGTTTATTGCGTACTGAACGCTCAGAGTTTGCGTTTAATTGAATTATAGTCATAGGTATGCTATGGCAGTGCTTTTTTTTTTTAATAAAAAAAACAAACTAGGTGCCGGTACTCGGTAATGGATTGTCTACCTTTCAACTACTAAAAAATAAATGTCAAAATACAATATTGGAAAAGGTGCGGTACGCCGTACCAGTGCGAACCGTCATAAAAAAAAAAGAACTGGCTATGGGCATTCGTAACCGTCTACTCTAGGGCTACAAGGGCTGCTAATCTATTTGATTCAACATATTCTTAATGCTTCTATATTGTAGAGCTTTACATTACATAGGTAGAGAATCTCGCCCCTAACATTTGGGCTTCGTTAACGTGAATAGCAGACGTCAATGAGAATCAAGTGAGACATAGAGAGGGAGAGAAACACAGAGGACCACGAAGACAGTAACAAGGCGGCAGAGGAAGAGCCAGAAGTGGGAGAAAGGGAAGAGACAAAGTAAAAAAAAACAAAAAAACTTGAGTATCAAGAGTACGAAGATACTTCAAATACCATTAAGGTTACATGTCATTGAGGTTATGTTGCCCATGAGGTTACATGTCATTGAGGTTATGTTGTCTATGAGGTTACATGTCATTGAGGTTATGTTGTCTATGAGGTTACATGTCCATTAGGCTACATGTCCATGAGGTTACAAATCAATGAGGTTACATGTCATTGAGGTTACAAGTCAATGAGGTTGCATGTCCATAAGGTTACATGTCATTAAGATACATGTGAATAGGAAAACATGTCAATGTGATTACAAGTCAATGAGGTCACTTGTCAATGAGGTCACTTGTCCATGAGGTCACATTTCAATGAGGTTACATGTCGATGAGGTCACCTGTCATTTAGGTCACATGTTAATGAGGTAACAATGTAGATACCTGTTAATGAGGTTACATGTTAATGAGGGTACACATCAATGGATACATGTCATTGTGGATACATGTCATTGTGAATACAAGTCAGTGTGGATGCATGTCAATGGGGCTACATGTTAGTGAGGTCACATGTCAATGAGGTTACATCTTAATGTGGTTACATGTCAATGAAGGTAATTGTCATTGTGGATACATGCCACTGGGGTTACATGTCAATGCGGTTACATGTCAATGCGGTTACATGTCAACTGTAACAAGCAGACCCATGTTATCGTTAATATTAAACAGATGTGTACCTTAAAGAAGCAGCACTAGCATCTTGCCAGCCCTGTACTAGCACAAATTGATTGATTGGAAACAAACATGTTGAAACATTTGTCAACAATTCGTGCTGTATAGGTTGTTCTTTGAGAAAAAATTTAATGGCAATGTCTTCGATTCCGAAGATTAAAGATAAGTAGAGTATTTCATATGACTACCTAAACCCAGTTGCTACCTGCATATTTTTCCGCACCTTGATTGGGTAAAAAAAAAAAAACTTTTTTGTTAGTATTTAAAGCTTTTTCCGATTTTGGCTAAGATTTAAAAACAAATACAGTAGTTGGCAATTTCCAATGTTAATTGCTATCAAATAGGTTTGATAATTAAAAATATTCAAAAGCCTCTATTATATGTTTATATTATTAATAATATATAAAATATTATACACTTAAGAGAGAATATTCAATATTTTTTTTTTATAATTCTATGATGTTAAGTTGAGTTGAACATCACATATGATTTTAATTCAAAATACACCTCTAAATAAGTCGTAATGTTTCTCATCTTAAACTTGTATAGACCAAAGTCAACAATGTACCGAAATAATAATATATGGTGGTGTTATAGAAGCAATGTTACCATGGAAACTAATTTATAGGTGACTATATGTGACAGTTTTTTTTAGCTAAGAGTAGTTAATTAAGTAGTTAAAAATTATAAAATATTATATTATAAAATTATAAAAACTGAAAATAATGGATTGCCAAAAGTTTTTTGCCTTTATATATTTTGGTGCTGATGTTTGTAAAACCACTTTTGAACTAAATACATTTTATAGTGACATTGAAAGTAATTAATATTTTTTGAAGGGGCGAAACGGGGGCAGGCTAGAAAACGTTGTTTTAAGAAGTATTTTTAAAAAATTCAAATATTCGCATGTTCGCTGTGCAATCTTCAAACATTTATTTTTTGCAAACATGTCCTTGTGAATGATGAGCGTTGAGCTGTGACGGAGATTCGCTGTCAGCGCCCCTTAAAAGTATGGGATATGACTGCATTTTGATAGCCTAATAATTCACCTCTTATCAAGTGTTATCTTTAGTGTGTGACTTCAAGTGAGAAATAAACAAGCCTGTTTTTTTTATTATAAATTTATATTCATTCTTTTGTTTCAGACTTGATCGTATAAGATGAAGGATCTCATTGCCGACATAAGCTTTATTCTGGTAAAGCAACGGAAGATGCTTGTTAGTATTCAAACTATTTAGAGTCTAGATACCTTGAATTTGTATCTATAGAAAAGTATGATGTATATTTTCGACAAAATTTTTTTGAATTTAGTTAACATAAACATTTTACTAATAGTGTTTGGTTGATGCAGTCATCCTTGTAGGTGTCTTATGGATGATCTGGGCGCAGTGCCGGCCCTAACAATCGCGAGGCCCTATGAGAAACGGATTTCGCGGAGCCCGGTCTAGGTAGCGATTAGCATAACGTCAAAATTACGATTTTGTATTAGGAAATACATTCGTCTTTGCAATAAATTTTATTAAATGAAAGCTGACGATGACTTTTTTTATCTCGCGTAGGAGTGGCACCCCAAAATGACAATTTTGTCAATTTATCATGAGATTTTTATGAGTTTTCAAAAGATTTTGATAATTACATGAGATTTCTATGGAAAATCAGGAGGCCGCGTAAACTCTGTTATTATGTATTAGTTATAATAATGGTTTAATGTAATAATTTACACCTATGATTATCACGTGGCCTATGAAAGTGCGGGGCCCATTGCGACCGCATAGGTTGAAGAGGCCTAAGCCAGTCCCTGTCTGGGCGGAGTACCGGAGCCTTGCAGTCGTCTGCTGCTGTACAACAGGTAATAATACTAATAATAGCTTTCTGTCTATGTAACCTTGGTCGGCATCTCCCTATGGTTACCCCATAGGACCTTGAGTTTTATCTTTCCATAGAATATGTGTTTCTAATTTTCTTCAGAATTGGAAACTATTGCACCTTAGCCCAAATCTCTAGCAGAGCAGCGTGGGATAGCAGCGGGCAGAAATCGAACCCGGGACATCAGAACGATGGTCCAGTTCGCATATCGAATGACCACCCTGCCATCCCTCGCCATCCTTCAGGAGGTTCGGGCTAGGATGTAAATAAATAATTCCCGAGCCACTAGTGATGACTTGTTACTTGTTACTAAGTCATTAGTCGTATACAATATTTGAAATTAATATTAATCCATGGTTGTTGGTATTAATTCACATGGCAACGAATATATCTAAATGAAATCAGAATTATTTTTTTTTATATAGTTAGGGTCTTTTTGTACGGCCTGAGTCGAAAACAACATTAACTTATTAAATCAACGCTATTCATTCGATTCATGGCATTTCGCCTTGTAGGTCTGGTATTCATACTGTATAGAACAGGATTGATGCGGATCGATACGATATTACACTCTAAACTAATCACGTCCTTTATGTGACTGTAAATCAGATCGATGCATTAGTTTCTCATGCATTTTAAGCTAGCCGCGATTTGTCACGTTCTTAATGACCAGGCTGTAGTTCTAAATATAGAATAGGAAAATACATTACGGCTGCTGCTAAACTTTCCCCGTCACCTGTCTCTTAGTCTTTTGCAACCGCTTGGACATCACACACTCTCTGCTGACCGTCTTTTTCCATTCCTCTCTAGGGGCGGACTGGCTATATGGGCATTCGGACAATTGCCGGGTCGGCCGGTATCCAAATGGACCGTTAGGGCCACCGAAAGGGCCGCTTGCTGCCACTATGTATTAAATTGTTAAAAGTTTTATAATATTCTTTTACAAAAGGGGCCCTCTGAGCGTCGTGTTTAAAAGAAATCTATCTACAGTGTAATTCTAATTTTATCTAACACATTTTCCGAAATAATGTAATAGCCTACATCCGAAGCAGTGCTACAGTAGGCTTGATCCTTTTAGGGGCTAAACACTGAGCGATTAAAAAGCAATATAAGGCCTATATATCTTATACAAATATAGAGCTCACTGTATACATACTCAAACTTAACATAATGATTTTGAGGACAGGTATGTCTATAACTGGATGTCCATCCAACGATACGTAATTTATGGGCCTGATTGTATAAAAATGCCCGGCTCGACTTTGGCACCCAGTCCGCCACTGTGATAGACCCTTGTCTTCTCCTCGCTAAAGTTTAAGAAAAGTACATACACAACTCTTGCTCAAAGTAGTCTAGGAATAAAACAATAATACTAAGGCTTGTCTTCGAGTCCCAAGATTAATGAGGAATGCAGTATTTCCCGTGGCTAAAATAACAAGGCGACGTACACTGCCCACTATGTGATGTTGTGTTTAACAACTAGAACCTCTGGCTACTACTTCCTCATCTTCACCCTTCCCTCGTGTAATGATATCGAACACTTTTCATTTGATAAAATAAAACATGCAAAATACAAAAAAAAAAAAATAATCAAAGATTATATAATGTTAAGAACTGCATTTTTACAACCATATATATAGCCATATATACTATATATATATATATATATATTTATGTAATGAAATAAATTAAATTATGGCTTTAATATAGCGCTAGTTTCCTGCTTATAGCATGCTCATAGCTATGGTCCAATCTCAATTGTGGACCGGAGGGGGGAAGGGGTATCTGGGAGAAGGTTTTCCGTGCTGCCATTAGGCGCTCAGTAAACACAACTCTGCTCGAGTTGGGTGTCGAACCTTGAGCCCCCTTCATAGGTAGCCAAACCAAGCAAAGTTCAAGCGCACTTAGCCTCTCGACCACGCTTCCCATATATATCAAATCAAAAAAAAAAAAAAAATCAAACAAATCACTGGGGTTTATTAAAAGAAATTTCTATAAATCAAACAAGAACATAAAACTAAAATGTTATTTAACCTTGGTTAGGCCAATAATAGAATATGCATCCTCTGTTTGGGACCCCTTCAAGTCAGGGAAACATTAAGAAACTGGAACAGACACAAAATAGAGCAGTGAGATTTATAACAAACGAATATTTACATTTGACTAGTCTAGCACCTTTATTATAATCACTAAATTTAGAAAGCCTTCAGGACAGAAGACTCAAAAGTAAAGTAGCAAGTATACATAAGGCACTGAACCTTAATCTTCAAATAAAAAAGCAAAATTTATTAAAATACTCAGAAAGACACAAAGATAAAGGCACATTCCTCGTCCCATATGCTAGGACAAATTTGTACAAAATACTCCTTCTTCCCAAGTGCTATTAGAGCATGGAATGGGTTGCCTGAGCTAGCTAGGAAAACCAGTGATTTAGCGGAGTTTAGGTCATTGGTTAATATGCATGACTGAATGCATGACGCGTAGGACGTAATAATCTTCTTTTTTGAAGTAACGTCTGTATTATATAAGATAAGATAGGATGAATACTCCAAGATGTATCTCCCTTTTCCTGTATAAAATAAAACTAATCAATTACCGCTAATCATTTAACAAATTGGTTGTTGTTGTTTTTTTGTATAATTGATTCATGTGTTGTCATCGACCATAAATAATTAAACAAAGTTTCAGCTTGATGCGGGAAAGAAAAGTGGGAGAAATGACGTCTGCAAGATTTGTACCAGAAAGAATGAGTTGCTATAAGCTTTGTACAAATGTATACCAAGCTATTACTAGATAACATGTTTTCCCTTCCGTATTTGTATGCACTTTTAACGTTTATGAACTATTCTCTACCAGGTAGTACCAGCAGTGGTGCCTCGAAAGAACACAATTATTATTTAATCCTTAAATACCGGTTCAGTGAAAAAAAAAATCCTGTAAATTAATACATGATAACATCCCTATTGTTTGTAAATCTATAAATAACAACCAAATATGTATAAACGCAGGTTAGGAAATTATGATTTGATAGTAAAGGCTGGGGAGGGGGATGTACACAGAGATATAAAATTGACTTTGTTTACGTTAGCAATGAGAGGCAACGTGTTAAGGGGAGATAACGAATGTGCTGTAAGGAATCAACTAGTGAGGCTTGTTTTGAAAAGAGGTTTTGGATTGCTTTATAATTCTTGAACTTAAAATTTAACACGCTTTTGTAAATTCGTTATTTATCTGGGTTTAGGAGGTGAGTGTTCTGATGTTACATCTGTTAGACGTGAAATTTGCGATTTTTCCTGTACTCTAAAATATTTCAGAATCTACAAAATATATTGTAAATATAACTGTAATAGAACAGGTTGTATACTCTTACATACATTCAAATTATACGCAAGCAGCTCCAAATTCTTATGGTCGGTGTGATGATCTTTTCCCTTTGCAGCTTTTCATAAGAAGCCAATCCTTGATATACATCTGCGATCCCAGGTTGGGCATTTGGGATCACCAGAACTGTATCGTCTTAAGCATCTTTCCTACTTCTGGTGGGTACGCCATTTGCATTCCAGGACCCTTCTTTTATGCTTCATCTTCATAAGGATCTATCCAGTGCATCATTCTTCCAACTGTGGCAGCTTCATGTACTGCTTGTATGTATAAGTGCATCTTAGAAGTGGACGACCTGCAGTTCTACTACATTCTGTTAAATTTTCTGTCAATGGTGGCAGTTTGATGCATATCAGTAACAAGTCTGGGTCAGTATTAAAGCCAGGTCACATTGTCCTTATGTTTTAGTTACCGAAACATAATAAGTAAAATTACTTTCTTTTAATTGTTTAGGCTGGTGCAACTGAGCAGTTTGCTTGTTAAATTTGGCCTAACACTAAGCCCCTAGTGGTGCAGCCAGCTGTGGTGCTATAGCAGTTTATTATCGTAGTGCTGAAAGGCTATCTAGTTAGGCTGAAACATATCTTACTGTCGAGAGTGGACCCTGGCGTACATTTATTTGTATACATAGCGAACGATTTTATAATGTGTACTTTGTCTAAAAACGATAATAGTTTAGTTAGTTAGAACAAGCTACGTGTGAAATTAAGTTTATTATAAATAAAAAAAATTTTTGTACGCAGATCTCCTGAATCAGAAACAGTAAAGCTGCAGATTTACACCGATACAATCTATAGAAATAACAGCTACAGAACTATACTATGACAAATGGCTGAAGAATCGAAGACCCCTACAACTGAAACTTTAACGGATTCAACTACGACCACCACGACAATATTAACAACTTCTTTAACAACATTTTTCACCACAACACATACAACAACGTACACAATCTATTCACAGCCCCCCACCTCTACACCAAATGGAACGTCAACCTTCTCTTACATCACATCGTCTTCAAACACCACCGACCAAGCAAGCAATGCGTCAGCGTTGAGCGAAGGGGAGGTGGCCATCATATGTGGCGTCGTGTTTGGTGTGCTGGGGCTGGCCATCGCCGTTGTCGTCTTCTACATCATCGCCAGGAAAAGAAAGGAAAAGAAACACAGAGACAGTCAGCGCAGATTGGGATCCCAAAAATCAGCAAGCGAACCATACGAACACATTCAGAAAGATTCAGACAATGATCATTACTATAAAGGAAGCACACTCAACACTAGAGAAACAGACGCAACGCTTTCTATCTCAACTGAAGTCTCGAGAAAAGATAAAGATAGACCGCCTTCTCAAATGTACGAGAACCAGGCCTCGGACCACAATGCCCCTTCTTCGAATAAAGTAGAAGAAGAAGCAAATAAAGAATACGAATCAATCACACTTCCTTTAAGTACCCAACCTTTGGACAGGAACTCATCGAACTATATACTGATGAATGCTCAACCTCATGGATCGAATAACAACTCTGATTCGACCAAAGAAAATCCATTGACTCAGAGTGATTCGTATGTTAACATGAAAGATCTTCAGTTGGATAAGTTCAGTATAGATGCAGGTCAAGACAATGGCACTTCAAACTATGTCAACACCACACTGCCAATGCACAACGGTCAAAACGGACAAAGCCATGGGCGGAGCTTAACCAAATCAAAACCATTTAAGCTCAGCAAAAAGAAAAAGAAGAAGTACGCACTAAACGAGGAATTGTCTGGCGAGCTCACGTACAAGCTGTAGCCGGTAGAGTGTACAGAAATATAACAAATATTCCTTTGTTTTCTCCCTCTCCTTGAAGGACTATAAGTCAAAGCAGTCATTGCTAAATAGTCTACAGCTCAGCCAGAGGACGCCAAATGTTGGTTAGTACGTCAAATAGGATTACAGGATGTAATGGAATTTTCTGAAACAGGTTTGACTTAGGAGATATATAGCAGGAGCTCTTCTAAGAATAGGTATATTAATGATAGTCTTTAAATGGGTGCAAGTGCCAGTTTATCTTTGGATCAAAGAGATGACATTTATGTATTCAATTAAAACGTCTTTAAACTGATCAAAAAGACTGAGCATTTCGACCATTAAAAGTAAAATCGGCTTCAAGGCGAAGATCGAACTTCACTTCGTGTTCACATGAGACTGTGCTCATCTTCAACCAGGAAGTAGAAGAAGTATGTTATTAAAACGGATTGTTAATTTAAAAAAAAACAACATAAGATACTATTACTACTTAAGCGGATTTGTATTTTGAGCATTATTTAATTTTTTATTTGAATGAAATAATATAATTAAAAAATGGTAGTTACGGAATGTTCTATTTACAATATTGAAATTAAAATGATTTTAAGGTTTCGTTAGGAAAACGGTATTATAGATTTGAATTAGATAAACCAGAAATAGTATCAGCGTTAAAGATTACGTTTTTCTTAGAAACAGAAAAGATAACAAGAATAAAACAAATTTTTAATATGTAGAAAAATATATTTAAAAAATTAACTACATAATCCTGGAAATATATATATATATAGAGAGAGAGAAGTATAGGCGCTTGGCTTCTGTACCGGAGTTCCCGGGTTCGAATCCTAGTGAAGGCTGGAATTTTTAATTTCGGGATCTTTGGGCGCCTCTGAGTCCACCCAGTTCTAATAGGTACCTGACATTAGCTGGGGAAAAGTCAAGGTCGTTGGTCGTTGTGCTGGTCACATGTAACCCTCGTTAACCGTATATAACATTTTGCCTTAACATGTAAACTCAATGAGCAATGAACGAATATTGGTGAACTATTTTAATCGAAATTACAATGGAACTTAATGTTTTAACTTGAGATATTTAGATTAATTTTAGTCTATTTTGTTTTATTACGTATAATGTCCATCGTAATAAATTTTTAAATGTGCATTGTAATGGTTTTGAGTATGTTCGTTCGACTAGTGATAAAAAATGTCCAAATGTAATGCAAATCATTGTTGGTTTTTTTTTTTTTTTTTTTTTTTACCAAAATCTGTTCAAGTCAAAGATAATGTTTTTCGCTGAACTCAATAAAATGCTCTGATATTCTAATACAATCACATGTTTAACGACTTAGAAACACACACACAAAAACACACACACACACACACACACACTAAGCAGCACTTAGATATACAAAGGCTTTAAAAAAAAACATTGTCTTAATAATTATTCTTATTGGAGGATCTTTGCTAAAACAAAATTATGAGGTCGGTATTTGAATCCCTTGTTGTGATGAGTATCTCGCTGAGACGTATTCCCTTAGAGCATGTGACAGTGGAGTAGCGAGGGATTAGCCATCATTTGATCAGTAGAATGCAAGACGCGACAATCTTGACAAAATGGGCGCTTCTGTTACTTCGCCCTGTCTGCAATGGCGTCACCGTGTGTCGTAATAGTTGAATAGCCCAACGTGAACGCCTATTGAACAATGACCAACCACTGCAGTAGGACGGTCTATTGAACTGAGTTAGGACGGTCTATTGAACTGGCTAGGACAGTCTATTGAACTGAGGTAGGACAGTCTATTGAACTGAGGTAGGACGGTCTATTGAACTACGATGATCTATTGAACTGGCTAGGACGGTCTATTGAACTGGGGTAGGACTGTCTATTGAACTGAGGTAGGACGGTCTATTGAACTGAGTTAGGACGGTCTATTGAACTGAGGTAGGACGGTGTATTGAACTGAGGTTGGACGGTCTTTTGAACTGAGGTAGGACGGTCTATTGAAATGAGGTAGGATGGTCTATTGAACTGAGGTAGGATGGTCTATTGAACTGAGGTAGGACGGTGTATTGAACTGAGGTTGGACGGTCTATTGAACTGACTAAGATAGTCTTTTGAACTGACTAGGATAGTCTGTAGAACTGGCTAGGACAGTCTATTGAACTTGGGTAGGACATTCTATTGAACTGGCAGAGACGGCCCATTGAGCTAGGGTAGGACGGCCTATCGAACTAGGTCAGGACGGCCTATTGAGAAGGTCATAATGAGAGAGACACAATTAGACAGAGCCATTGTTAGTCTAATACATGCCTAACGGAGTCTGTGTCGGCTCTGCTGAAATTACTAGTCAACATATGTGTGGCGAGGTGGGGGCGGGGCTAGCTGGGCATGTGACCATTGACCACTGAGGTAGTAATTTGCAAACTGGCGAAATGACCAAGACACTGTTTTTTTTGGACTTACGGATGGTCGAGACTGCATTACTGCTAGGCGATATTGTCGTTTCCAGGGTCACTGATTCAAGCCTAGGTCGGCGCAGTCCCTAATTTTTTCGTTGCATTCGCTACTTTCTCTTATTTCAAAACTTGGTCAGTATGTACGTATCATCCCCTTGAAGGCAGCACTTAAAATGTATACCAGATACCTCCACGATCCAGAAAAGAAGATAGAACCATAGCGCACAGAGCACGCTAAGCATACAAGATGTGCTGTACAAAATTAATTTTAAAATAATCGGGTCGTTCGTTACCAGCCTACTCGGGCTCAGCCTGTTACTTCACTTGTAGCTCTGTGTTCAATCTACGGCCCCAGCAGTGATGCTATATGGCCCCTCAAAACTTGCTTATCCCGCAGAAAATCTTTTCATTAGGACTCTACAATGTTCTGCCCTGACGCAGACCGTAACAGCGTCTCGCGGATTTATATTCCCCCCCCCTTCCCGCCCCCAATTTAAAAAAAAAGGTTGGGTGTCACTTATAGAATTTTTTTAGTACACGGGTTTACGAGAGTGTTATGTAAACAGTACACTGACTGGCTTCACTTTTAAAAGAACCCAACTGATCAAATGAAATGTGTCAATGGGAATTCCAATCGAAAAGCTTTGAACCCAGACACACGTTGGATCAATTACAAATACAGCAGATGTTCGGATTGTCTGTCATTTAATTCATGACTCTTTACCGAGGGGTGTGGCCTGATCGGGATTCAGAGAACCAGATACTATGGATTTCTTTCGCGTATGGAGTTTGGTTTATGTAAATATGTATTTAATGAATAGAGATTTTAATTTTTCACTTCCTCCCTGAAGAATCCGAACTTTTTCTGTTCGACTAGCAAATACATAAATTAATGCCTTTAAATTGATTTTTAATTACAAAAATATCTTTAATAGTTGCCATTTGTAAATACTTTGCATTTTTTGTCTCAATATTGCATTAGTATTAACAGTATTTGGAAGAGCGGTGGCTGAGAGGTAATGCGCTTGGCTTTTGAACCAGAGTTCCGTGTTCGAATCCTCTTGAAGACTGGGGTTTTAATATCGGGATCTTTAGGATGTCTCTAGATCCACACAGCTTTAATGGGTACCTGGGGGAATAGTAAAGGCGGTTGGTCGATGTGCTGGCCACATGACACCCTCGTTAACAGTAGGCCACAGAAATAGATGGCCTTAACATTATTTGCCGTAAAGATCACAGTCTGAAAGGGTTACTTTACTGTATGCATTGATAGCATATACATTTGAAATATATAAATACATCTAAAAAAAAACTATTTAATCAAGCTTTCATACTTCTTTTAGGTGACGTAAAAAAAATTTTTTATTTTTTTTTATGGCCAAATGTTTTTGCAACAGGTAAAAATGTAACATCCGGGAAGTTTTATTCTATATAAATATTCTATATTAAGCGTCTTAGAAATTCTAAAGATAGAGATGGTCGTGATCATTTAAAGTAAATATACATTATATTAAATGGCTTTAAAGTTTTTAATATACCTGGCCTATAATGTTGACTAAAAGTAAAAGTCCCTTTCAGAACTTGTGGTCTATAGAGCAGATGATGTAAAGGTCATCGGTTTCTGTGTTCTACTGTTAACGAAGATGTTATGTCTTAGTATAATAACCAACTGCCTTTACTTTTCCACAACTAATGTCATGTACCCAATGGAGCTTGGTGGACTCAGAGGCGCCCAAAGATCCCGAAATTTTAAACCCCAGTCTTCACCGGGATTCAAACCCGGGGCCCCTCGGTTCGGAAGCCAAGCGCTTTACCACTTAGCCACCGTTAACTAGTACGCAAGAAATACTGAAAGACAAAGAATAAACTGAGGGGGGTGGGAGGTGGGTAAAAATGAGACCAATCGTTATAGAAGGCCTGACCACCGACTTGTAAACGTCACAACCTGTGGGCAGTTTAGACCAATAGCTCTTTACCACGTCACAGGTCTGTACGCTATGAGAGCAGAGGATGAAAGGGGAATTAAAGAGGAAAAGACGGGAGGCGAGGTGGGGTGTCAAAACTAGGGTAAGAAGGAAACTGATTAACAGACAGGAGAGAAAGAGAGACAGCAATGAACAGAGGGAAAAGAGAAAGATATAAGGAGGAGAGAGAGAGAGAGAGAAACTAGTAACACAAAAGCCTATATTAAATGTTCCTTCCTGGATACATCACAACACCAGGAGGTAAATTCCTTTTTAAAGTGTATCACATTACAAAGTTATGTCACAAGCTTACTGCAACAATTTACATTACTTTATGTTCTCTTTTTTAAAAGCTAAGTGGTAAGATGTATGGCTTCTTGTCGTGTGGCATGCGCTCTGGGCTGTCGTTTGGGTTCAAAACCTGCCCGGTGCCGTTCCCCGTCTTCCTGCGGGAGGTTTGGGCTAGAATATAATTATCTTCAGAATCTGAGGAAACATACTGAATCAGGTGTCCTTAAAGTCCGAGAACATCCGGTTTCCTTTTATGGACCTCTTGACCAAGAAAAGGCTTTTATCCATGGCCAGGATGAGAAAATGGCTCTTCACCAATCATAGTGAACAAACTAAATATGTAAAACAACATTTAAGTTACTGATGGGTCTCAAGAGATGACTGGAATTTTAAACTTCTGAATTCACCCAACTCTAATTGGTATCATTTGTAAGCCCCCAGGCTGTAAAGCTATAAGCTGATATTACTCTCATACCACGGCCAATATCGTACCACTTGGACTTAATCCATTCACAAATTCTTGCTGTTTCACTCTCAAATGTTTTTGCGGCTCTTCTTGTGGGTCAAGGCACGTTCTTTATATTCGCCAAACTATCGGCTCTCTCGTTTCATATGTAAATAAAGTGACGTTGGCCCATGTCAGTCTTTCTTCCTCATTAAGTTGCTATGTGTATATTGTAGTATGTGTGAGTGTGTTTGTGTGTTCGCCGAATGGAGGAAAACCGCTTTCCGAAAAACTGGTCGCCCCCACCTCTGTTACGTGGATGTAAAATAAAACGGGATCTCAAAACAGTGAACATTGATGCTGACCATTGGGGAAACATATAAGATTTACAGACTAATTAGAACACAATTTAAAAAAAAAAGCTCTAGACATATTTAAAAATCATTACAATATGTTTTTTTTAACGTGAACAGTTATTAATTTAATTGCCCCACGAATTAGAGAGTACACAACCATTGTACATCATATCATTCAATGTGTATCTAAACATTTATCACATTATCAACTTTTGACAATCACTCGCCTGATACATCGACAGCTAGTATTTAGCATTAAGTATATTCCTTTTTAACAACATACGAAATATGAACTTACATTACCTACAACAAATATATATTACATAACTAGCAGTAGATCTGGCTTACAAAATGAAATTTCTTAATAAGGCATTTATCTCTTCAGAATGACATAGTGTGGTTCCTCTTATAAATTCAATAGACATCAGAACGAATCAATAATGTTTAGAATTTCACAACAATTGTGTTCTCTTCAGGTACAGGTATGTCATTGGTGTCTGTAATGAGACGAATTTGGCTTGAAAAAGTCTTCATCTGCTCCAGCTCCACTTCCGTTTCCGGTATTAACTTTAGCTTCTCTTCGAGTTGACGCCTTCTCCTGAAACTACGGCACACCGTGATGGTAAACATGATAATGATGACCAGCGCCATGGACGCTCCGACGATTTGGAGCGGAAGTGACATCTTCACTAAGTCACCTGCCTTGTCGTCTGCCAAACAGACGAAGTGCACGTCTAAAAAATCAGCCCATCGTAGTTCTGTAACTTTCAGTGAGCTCTTCCAGTTCAAGAAAATAGTTATGTTTGTTCTGTTGGCTTCATGGGCGTCTATGCTAAATATACCAAGCTGGGTGGCGCTAGAATTGTCAGATTTGTTACACTGTATTGAACTAAAGTTTGTATTATAACCACAGGTTACACTGAGACTTGCGTTTATGAAATTGGCAGGTTTTAGAACAAGACTTTGATTTTTGGAATCTTTTACGTCTTGTAATGGGAGTTCACAAAAAGATACTTTCCAATTGGAAAGACATTGCAGGAATCTGTGGATCAAAAAATAAAATGCTGCATTTCTTACGTTCAAACAGAACAGTAAAAAAAATGCGTTTGAACACAAACACATATACAAAATATGGATATGTATCATTCTTTTAAAAGACATAATAATATGAACATATATAATTGGCGTATAGCATTTAGTGCTATAATGTCACAGGCCAAAAAAAGACAACTGCGCCAAAACGACTGCGCCAAAACGACTGCGCCAAAACGACTGCGCCAAAACGACTGCTTCAAAAAGGCCTGCTTCGGTATAGTTTCATGATGCAACTACGTATGAAGTTAAGAATAATTTGGATGTTTATCTAGCACTCAATTATGTTTAAGGGCCCTTTTGTGTGTTTCAATTTGGTTTGGTCGTTATAGAGTTCCAAATAAATGGAAAGACTAAAACAACAATTGTAATACAATAAATTTTTTTTTTTGAACTACTGGTAGGATTCTCAAATGGTAATCGAACGGCGTTCTGAAAAATACAAACAATAACAAACAAAACAAAAAAACCTCTTTAATAGACCTATAGGCCTACATACAGAGAAGGACTAGATATTGATTATGAGTTAACTAATGTTCGGGTTGTACATAGCCAAGATTAAAAATACTATTGTTAAATATAACTTATCTAAAAACAAATTTATTCAACCTTAATGTTTGATTCAAGATATAAAGAATTTAAGGGAGACCACTCTATGATGATTTTCTTTGAAATATGTCGACTACAACTTAAATGTAACAAACGGAAGCGACGTTCAGACGTAAGCCTTGTTTCATTTCTTCGAAAAATCTGAACAACAAATACACATTCCTGAATGTGCTGAAACTCATTTTTTTCATAAATGTCTAAACAAAAGAAATAAGTTATATGGATGTAAGTACTTCAGGGAAGATTAACACGCAGCATCAACATTATCATCAATGTCATCATTAACAACATTTTCATCAACAACATTGTCATCAATATTTTCATCGTCATCAACATTGACATTATCATCATCAACAACATTATCTTCAACAGCATCATCTTGAACATGTTTAATCGGGATTTTGACGAGATTATAAATAGACTATTTTAGACGGAACTAGGCAATTATGGGATATGAACTGAATAGGGAATGATGGGAAGTTGACGGTTAAGACGGACGAACGACTCACTCCTCTTTAATGGCGAGACATCCACTTTAGTAGAGCTGTAGACATTTGGACTGTGCCCCTTCGTTTTGGATTAAATATTATTTGTCAAGTATATTCCGTTTTATCATGTCTTTTATACAAGTTACTATATGTTGTTTTGGTTGAAAACGAACTCCATGATTTATTAAGAAGACTTCATCGAGATTCTAGACCTAGTGTAGAACTATTACAAAACAACCACAACAAACATTAATACCATCACCAACAGCATCATTATCAGAAACATTATCACTAGCAACAGCATTAGCATCAACAACAAATTAATAGCAACATTTTGTTTCAGTTTTATGGAGAAACAGCTACTTGATCGTGTGGAATACGCTCTGGACTGTCGTTTGATGGTTATGATGGTTCCTGCTGGACACGCCGTCATTTCCCGTCATTTAGCTTATTATCCCCAATTCGAAGGAACATACAAAACTTGTAAAACAAACAAAAAAAATATTACCAGAAGAACTTTGGGGCATGGTGGCTAAGTAGTAAGGTTCTTGGCTTCCGAGAGGTCTCGGATTCGAGTCTTGGTAAATACTGGGATTTTGAATTTCGAGATATTAAGAACGCACCTTATTTAACCCAACTCTTTATGCACCTGACATTAGTTGGAAAAGTAAAGGCAGTTGCTCTTCGTGCTGGCCACATCACATCCTCGTTAACCGTCGTCCGTAAAAACAGCTGACATATTCATCGAATGTCCTATCGATCGCAGTGTCTGAAAGGGTAACTGTACTTAACCTTAGTATAAGATATTTAGGACATTGACCTTATTATAAAAAATATCAACTCTTAGTACTATAAATATTTGTTTTTACCCTAGTAGCCCTGTAGTAAATGAATGCTAAATGGAAAACTCCTAAATAGACAAGATGTAGCAGCCCTTGGTACAATAGTTCAATGTGTGTGTGTGTGTGTGAAACATAACAAATAACAACAAGACCGCGCTGCAAACAAACAAACAAACAAAAAACAGGATTTGTCTTTAACATCTTGTTTCTTTTAGCTTAAAATTACATTTCCTTTAGCGTCAGAAAGTATAGCCTCTCAAATAAAATCTTTAGTTTAGGATTCGTGGGACAAACTATTGGCTACATTATGACAATGGTGGAAATAAAAATACTACTACTAGTACTAATAATATTAATAATAATAATACGACTTTGAGGCTACCCCACTGAACAAAACAAAAAAAGATGTTAATGTTGGTTTCGATTACGCAGGGCGCAAGATTCGCCTGTAGAAAGAAAAAGCACGGAAAATTACCAGCTATATTACACGGTGACAAGACCTATAAGGCTTCCATGGCGTGGTCATATCTACCCTGAAACGAAAGGCTTAGTCACAGCAATACAGTTATCAGGACTAAAAATTATGAAAAGAATATCCTAAAACGCGAAGTTTTTGACAAATGCCAATCATGCAAAACACGGGTAAGTCAATGGAAGACATAATTGCAGAATCATGATGTGGAGCTTGATCAGAATCTGACTACCTGTGTCCTCTTAAGAACGCTTTAGGGCTTGGAATGTGTCTGCGATGTCAGTTGTCTTCCCCTTGGTGCATCAAACCACAGGGTGTATTGTTATTTACCTTCCATAGTCACTTCCTCTCTTAAGACTTTCCTATTTTCTTTGTTTTTTTTCAATTTCAGTTTTCCTTTTATTCTGAGATAGCGGTACGGCGATATCAATGATTTTTCTAAACAGTAGTTAAATTTGGGCTATTGTCAATCCAAATAGATATATCCCGGTATAATACGTGATCGATTGACTCGAGGACGTCCTGTGGTGAGCATTTGTAGTAAGGAGTTTATTTCATGATCAGATGTTGTGAAAAAACAGATTTTGATGTATTTAATAGGATTTGGCAACACAGGTAGTCACACATAGAGACACAATTTTTTCCATACTCTAGGACAAATTCATATAAGTGCTCCTTCTTACCTAGTGCAATTGGAGAATGAAATGGGTTATTTGAATCATCCAGGAAAACCAACGGCATATCAGAGTTTAGGTCAGCGATTAAAAAGAATGATTAGATTGACATTTGAAATGCGTGGGACTAATTAAGGACTTAAAGAAACGTAAGATTACGATAAGATTAAAGAACTTGCTTACCAACACATACCAGGCTTACAGGCCAACACTAAAGACATATTTTACTGAGTAACTACGTAACTAGAAACTATATTTCTCACTATTTAACCTAGTTTTCGTAATCAGCACTCTACTGTCGACTCCTTCACAATTTAACACAATCATTCATAAACTTGTTCACCTGTTCAACATGATAATAGATTAACAGCGAAGGTCATTCAGTTTTGTACATACACACAAACAGCGCGGACAACACACACACACACAGTTAAGTCAACACACACAAGGACAACATCAGTGTGAACAAACGAACAGCTATCACAGCTTGGAAGAAATTACGTGTTATAAATGATGTTTTGTTTTTTAGAGGAACACAGCTTTGGAAGTATGCCTAATGCCTATATAGAAACAAGCGAAATTAATTTTTTTTTTATATAAAAACAAATCTTTACTACGGAAAATAGCTTCATACTTACAAAAATATCTCACAGTAATGTAAAAGCTATTTCCCTTATTTGATATAAAAAAAACATCAATAATTAATTAGTTTAGTCAAGTAGGTGCAATAAATAACTTTTTGAAGTTTCAACTTGATCCGGTAATAGGTGTGGTGGAAATTCAATCATCTAAGTGGACGAAACCCTACATATTTAGCTGAATCTGTGAATACAGAAGGATTAATTTCCCTTTTTGGTATCAGATAAAATAATTGATTACCAGTAGTTAATTTTTGTTTTATTAATTTATGTCTTGTCAATGCCAATAAATTATTTGCAAAGTTTCGACTTGATCCGGTGTGGGAGAAATAACGTGTACAAACTTTTTTACCACACTGACAGAGTTGATATAAGCTTTGTAAATACTCAACAAAAGAGCAAGACCAGCTAGAAGACATTGAGAAAAATGTTTAAATACAAATTGTGACAGATGCAAGCCTAGAGGCACACATAGGAGCTTCGCAACCCTAAACACAAACTCAACCAGGAGCGCACACACAACACAGGGAAGAAGTTTACACACAATCAACCGATTAAAATAATCTTTTCCCATCAGTAATTTGCTGTATTTGTCCCCCGAAATGTCACATAACCCACCCAAAAGATCCAAACCTTGCCAATGAGCAACCATTGTCACTTGTTTTATGCTTTATGCTTATTCGTGTTGGCCAGTGTTTCCCAAACTGTGTTCCACGGAGACCTAGTGTTCTGCGAGGCCTAGGTGTTCCATGAACTACTGGAATAATTAACTAGTGGGCCTTCACGTGAATTAATGCAGAAAAAAATAGTTTTAATTAATAGCAAAATAAATTCTATAACACCACTATGAACTTTGGGGGTGCGGTGGTTGAGTTGTTAAACGCTTGGCTTCCAAACTAGGGTTCTTGGGCAGTGGGCTCGAATCTCGCTGAAGATAGGGATTTTGAACTCAAATGGGTTCCTTCCTTTAGCTGGGGAAAGAAACGGCGGTTGGTCGTTGAGCTGGCCACAAGACATGCTCGTAACCGTGGGATAAAGAAACAGATGACCTTCATACCATCTTCCCTATAGATCGCAAGTTCTGATAGGGGATATAATTTTTTTTTCTTATTAAGAACTTTGAACTGATATAGATTCTGAAACTATTTTAAACGAAGATGCCCTAAAATATCAACCATTAATGTTTTTCTAAAGAGTACCACAGGGCACTGGGTTTCCTACAAACTATTTGTGCGAAGCAAGATCCTCTTATTATGTTGCCACCAAGTCAAAGTCTAGAAAGAGGCCTCACGTCTCCTAAGATATTAGAATAAATGCTTAAAGGCAGTGAGGGAGATAAAGAGAAACATAGAGATAGAGAGGCCTTGAGTTTTCTAAGATTAAGATGGTTGAACAGCCCTGTGGTATGGGCTTTCTACTGTCATTACAATGATTAAAATTATGCCCACGTCACGCCTTCTCCCCTCCCCTGCACTCTGTATTTCTACAGAAAAATCAAAAAAAATTACAAAATAAATAAAACAATACCATTTCTTAAGTGCATAAAGTAGACCTACAGGATATACTCTTCAACAGTGTAGTTGGCCGTATGTAAATCTATGTCTTCGCCCTGGGAGACAGGTTGAACCTCTATCGTAAACACCACAACATCTTCATCTATATCTTTCAACACAGTCATGTTCATGTCACCACTAGGTCCGGGATCACGGGCCGCCTCAGTCTGGTCTTGTGCTTTGGGCCACCAAACGGACGTTCTCTCGTACGCTGTGTAAGGATGACAGGTGCGTGCCGTGTCCTTGGCATGGGCGGAGCTTGCTTGATCTGACAGCACAATTAGGAATATTAAGCCTGCCAATACATGTCTCAGATACATTCTAGCCTAACACCCAGTGTGTTGGCTGTAAATATAGTCACACCTTTACTAAGATGGGGGAAAAGTAAAAAATAAAATATGTTAGCAATAATTAACTCTTAACATTAAATACAATAATATGAGAAATGTTTAACAGACTTAGAACTCAAAGAAATCAGCGAAAGTATTTCATATATATATTATATATATTTTACTGGCAAAAGAGCGAAATGCAGGTATTGTATAGAATGCCCTGCGTTTTTAGGCAAACTACGACATGATTATTCATTTAATACGTTGCTTAATAATATGCTAATAATTATAATAATAATCTATTGGGCGCTGTTAATAATGAAAACGTAGGCTCAAAGCGCTGTGACAACATAGTAATCGAAAGACTACATTTACAGCCAACATACACACACACATAGGACTACACACACATATATATTTATATCACTTTGGGGCTCTATATATATAAGTAGCACTAGGAACCTAACTTTAGATGGGAAGGTACTAGGTAAGTAGGTAGGTAGTAGGTAGGTAGGATGGTAGATAGATAAATAGATATATAGATAGATACCTGATAGCTCATTCTATTTCAATAAGTTTTGATCTAAACCATTAGATCTCATATCATCTCGCCATTGTGCCAGTCTAAAATAAGAAAAACAAAACAAGAGAGAGCACAAGTTGACTGTTAGTATGTCACATTATTTAGAACATTTCAAAAGGACACTATTATCATTATTCTAACCAATACCCACTGCAGCCAACTCATAAGAAAGTTTGTAGTCTTGGAATTTAAAGAGACGGATAGGTGGTTAAAATCAAGTATCTAGAACTATGATGGAGTTGGGATATCAACTCTAAAAAAAGGTTCTAAGAATGAGTGCATCTTCTGTGGGAGTGTTACTAACAGATGCCTACAGAGTGCTACTCACATGCTAAAGTTATTCCTTAAGAAATACTACCAGAGCCTAATCGGAAATAAGAAAGCTATAGCCTACACTGCTAAGAACTCCATGCTGAGATAACTAGACTTAATTCAATAAAAAATAGTTATGGATACAGCTATCAAACTAAATGTAATTTTAGGAGCGTACTCGTCTCGCAGATATAATGAACCGATCCATCTAATGATATCAATAATGTAACTGGGTCCTACTATTGTATCCCAAAAAAATTACAGTGGTACAAAATGTAGGTTAGAATAAACGTTTCAATATCTTTGGGAGATAGCATATGTGTTTGGATTTGCGTGTGTGTTTTAGTGAATTTACCGATAGGCCTATGTGACAAGTGACACAGAAAATCGGCATAATCAAACACATACATGCATCAAACAAACACATGTACATAATAAACCTCGGGAAAAAAAAGAAGTCATGTTTCAGAAGTCTAATAAAAAAAAAAAAAAACTCAGCCTCAAACATAAACATAAATGAGCTCCTTCTCATTGTGGGAAGACTACTTTACAAATCTGGCAGGCACGGTATCCAATGACGCATCACTTTCAATGAATTTGTAAACGTCTTTATTAGGTAAGTACTGCTTTTCGACGCCTCCAAAGGAGAGTAGTGGAATAAAGCGCTCCACAAGCCCACAATTAAATTTAATTTGTAATAGGTCTAACCAACACCAATAAATCTGTGCTATTAGAAATATTTTTACCTTTTGTTTTGTTTAGCACTATCTCATGCTATTAGCTTCCTCAATATGCGAATGATGCTAGCATTGATTCGGGATGGGAATGGGGGAGGAAAGGGTTAGACAAGGCATTTATATAAAAAAAGGGAACGACTTGAATTTGAACTCATGTCTCAAGCCTCCTCAAGTTGACATACTAACCATTCTGCTAGTGAAGTGTTTAAGGAATTAGAAGATTGTATAGTTATCTATTGTTTATTTCAAACTTACTTTAAAGTGACGACCTATAAAGGGGACTAATTCAGCTTATACCACTACTTCAGATAAATCTGTGGCATTTTACGTCAAGAGAGACATTTTCCATTTGCAACTTCTTGTGTGGCTAAAGAGGCCAATCCTTGATACACAGCTGCGATCGCAGGTTGAGCATATGTAATCACCAGACGCATCATAATAATAATAATAATAATCTTTATTGTCCGTATGGAAATTTGTCTTACAATTTGTGCATTACACCAAACAAAAAACCTTTAGAGCATTTGTACCACTATGTTCTAGCATATACAACAAGGAATGTGCCTTTATCTTTGTGTCTTTCTGAGTATTTTATAACGTTTTGATTTTGTATTTGAAGATTATGGTTCAGTGTTTAATATATAATTGTTACTTAACTTATTAGTCTTCTCTCCCGAAGAATTTTATATTCATTGATTTTACTAAAAGTGATAAATATAATTATTCGTTTGCCTACTGTCTACGCTACTGTGCCAGTGGAAATCGCTATCTATCAAATAATTAATTTTTAAAAAGGCCAAATTTGGGACTTAAATTTCTTCTTCTTCGTTTTTTAATTGATTGACATTTTAAAAAATGTTTTGCATTTCAGTGTTTAATATGTTGGTCTCAGAATCCTTTCAATACAAAAGGAAAATATTTCAGTGATCACTTTATAGAAATAAAATGTTCCCTTTCAATGATAGTCTGATAAAACATAACCCTAAAGCCCTAGAGTGATCTACCACTACAATCTTTGACTTTGACATTTAAATGATTCGTATCATGTCATATCGTAAGAAATTGACTGATTTCTACCTTATGTTGAATAGCGACATAACCTAAAAAAAAAGAAAAACATGAATAGATAGGCTGCTATTGAGATCTATAAAGATGTATACTTTCATTTGATCAAGTCCTATATAAGAATTCAAAAGTTAAAACTTCATGTCACTCCGATTTAATTCGAATCGATTGATTTCTGTTTATGAACAAAGCACATAAAAAAAGTTTCGTTATTTTAATCATGGACCAATGGAACTTTGACTAGTTTTACCAAATGTTCTACAATCCTCTGTCTGGATGGTCAGGTTGTCATAGTCCTAAAATGTGAATTTTTATTGTTTTATTCATCAAGTGATCAACCGAATTAAATTTTTTATTTCTTGATAATCTTATGGTAAAAATACACACATTTATTAACAATAGAAGGATATAATTTTCTTTTATGAACAGATGTTCCTTGATTCAAACTGTCTGGTAGTTAGGTCGTTTCCATCTAGGGTCTTCATACCCTGCCCTATGCCACCCCCTTCCTCTGTGGAACGTTTGGAATGGAGGGTTGATGTAGATCTCCAACTCTGAACTTACGAAACATGTTACACATTTTAGCCTACAAACCTGTTAAAAATAACTCCGACTCAGAGCAACTCTGTGCGGTTTAAATAGTGCATTTCCTACACTGACAAAATGCATGGTGGACATGAGAAAGTTTCTCATTTCGTCTGTGAAATAGGATAGGTCTACTTAATATAGCAGTTTTAAAGCCTTGGATTTCCTGTGTTATCACATAGATTTATATTGTATAAATTTACCTTTATCTATCCCTTAGTCTATTGGACCGTTGGTGCACCATGCAAGACTCGTCTACCGTCTTTCTCCATTCCTCTCTGTCTTTTGCCTTAGTTAGAACCTCTTGCAATGGCAGGGCCGTCCATTCTTTTAAGTTATTAAGTTTTCCTCCCATCGCTTTCTCTGTCTTCCTCTTTTTCTTTTTCCTGGTACTGTTCCCTGAAGGAAGGTCTTTGCGAGCCCCGAGGATCTTAATATGGCCTTAGATTTTAAGCTTGCGTTTTTTTACGATAGTGAGATTGTAAAGTCTACTTTTAAGTCATTTTTTTTTTGGCAGGCTTTACCCTTCTCTTGCACATGTCTGAATATCCACTCAATGCAGGGGATGTGGGTCATTAGATCTTGAAGATATTGATTAAAGTATATCTACAACAACTTTCAAAAATATTTTATTGAGAGTATTAGACCTTGATTATAAAGATCTAAATCTGGACCTCTATGCGTTTACAAAAAACATCTATGCAGGACTCAATAATGCGTTATTCATTTTATTGTTTATTTTTTTGATAAAGATAGATATATCTAAATTTAATCAACTAAATAAATTGTAAGTCCAACAAATGCTAATTGGGCACCAGTAATAACAAGTCATGTGGCTGGTTTTTTAATGTGTTTCTTTAAATCTGTGTTAATTAATATTGTGTGGGCCTATTATGTTTGCTGCATGTTTACGTTACGGAATATTTTATTAGTAAAATTATTGTCTTTTATGGGATAAAGCATCTTATCTTACACATGACACACTGACTATTTCTTTAAAAAAAAACAACAACTGAAACTAATATTTACTTCTAGTCCTTGTTATGGTCCAACGTTCCCTAGTAGGTCTATAGACAAAGTCTCAGTGACACAAGAATAGAATGGGAAAAGATAATATTGTTTTTATAATAGCAGAAATTGGTGGACTATGTATAATTAGTATGATAGTAGTCAAAGACCACATGATATATTCAAGAGTAAAACTTTTCACTCCAGCCCCTAAAGTACTTTTTTACTGTAGTAATTCGTATCAATCCTCTTTAGTATTTTACTTTTGCAGATGGAATTCTACACTATATGTGTATATGTCACTCAAAACATCAAACAGTAGTGAAGAGCCATGGAGTGAAGGGATTTTTTACACCCATGCTTATTCAGCCTCAAGATGCATATATTTAAGAGAGTCCTTCTTTTTCTATCTAAAGATAATCATGCATAAAATGTCATCATGCTGTTACAAAGAGTCTTAGAAGAATAGAGTGCCCTGTGTGATAGGCCTTGCCTCGTAGTTGCTAATGGTTGTCTGACCAAGACAGATTACTCTGGAGATGTCTGGGTTTTCTTGTACGGGTGTATTCGATGCACTTAACTGACAAGTAACAAGACCTACACAAGTAACAAGTAGAAAAGACTTAGTCCAATCCCATGTACAACACAGATGATGTTTCAATATTGAAAAGGCCACAGTCGAGTCTCTTGTCTGTAATATCACGTTATCCCTATGAAGTTCTAACACCAACTGACTTTCATTTACATAAATCTTTACTTGTACAAGCTGGTACACACATTGGAATGTCTATTGTAAATGCAACAATAACTAAAGTTTAACTTGATTCTAGTTACACTCAGCCATCGATGAAAGTGTAGCACAACTTGGATGGGATGAATGTATCAAAATTATATGATTGAACCTGGGCCCACAGATGCCACAGGCACCAAAACTTTATTTTCAAGCAGCTATCTTTGAAGGCTTGTTATTAGTGATTCAATTGAAACAAAAAAAAAAAAAAAAAACTGGTACGAAACAATAAAATTATTTATTAAAAAAAATAGTTATGACAAAGCAACAACAATGAAAAGAATGTAGGTTAGGTATATAACATAAATAAATGTAATATACAGTAGCAAAGAAATGTGACTAAAAATATTCACTATTTATTTGTTGGTCCATACATTTAGTATTGTCTGTAGGAAATATTTCCAATGTTTGGAAAAAAAAAATGTTTTAGGCTGGTAGAATTCCCTAAAATGACAGCTCGAGATGAGGATACAGGAAATCCTAGACCTACACATTGAACTTAGGTACTTCTGATCAGACAATAATGGAATAAAAATAACTGAATAATTTCTTTTAGAATTTTAATTTATTGAAAACGAAGCTAAACATTTTTCATGATAACAAATGCATTTAAAAAAAATACAAATGAACATATTCATTAGGTGGGCAAGGTAAAGCGCTTGGCTTATGAACTGACTGTCTTGAGTTTTAATCATGATGAAAGACTGGGATTATGAACTTTTTAGGCTTCAGCTGAGACCAATTGTAATGGGCATATTTGGGAAGTAATGGCTGTTGATCATTATACTGACCACATGATAAAACTTGCCCCAATAGATCATCAGGTCTTAAAGGTGTTTACTTGTATGTATTGATTTGTTCATTATAATTTTTCATATTTTGAATGAAGGTAAATGATTGCCTCAGAATTAGAAAAAAAAAGTACATGGATTCAATACAAGATACTGTTGCAGTCAGTGCTAAATACATGAAAGACATAAGTAAATTAAAGAGAATTATTGCAATTAAATAATTAATTGAGGATAAGGTAGTGCCATGCTCTTCTTCTTTGTAGCCTCAAACACAAACGGAAGACATTTGTAATAACATCTTGTTATGGAGATATGAAGACATACTAAATGGGAAATCATAAATAAAAAATAACATTTGATCATTAACTGTCAACAACAAATGTATTTAAAAATGTGTCATTTTGTATTGATGACTTTCTTGAAATCATTTTCTTCTATCTTACGTAGTTAATTTTTTATGAACTTTACATTGCTTGAGGTAGTCAAAATTATAGAAATTGTCAGAGGGAATCCTCTAAGTCATTGCATATTATGCTCCAAGTGACATAAACATTTTTCCCCTTTTCTTAATAGGACAGGCCCTAACATATGTGTTTTTGAATTCAAAATTCATGATACATTATGGTAGCTTGTTGCCAGTGGCGTTTGTGACATTGGTTTAAAATGCATTTAAAAAAAAAATATCACAAATTATTTGATTTAAGTCTCTACATCATTATCTTTAAATTCCATCTTGACATTTTCTTTTTGACATCTAAGTCTGTTATCCTGTTAAATCTAGAAATGAATAAAAAAAAGAAATTGTTAAAATAATATTTATTGTTAAATATGTTGTCTTTATATGAGAAAAAAGTCCTTGTAATCACAACAAATTTCTGTAAAGATCAATAAAGCAGTCTTAGTCTTAGTCATAGTCTTAAATGAAATAAAAGTAGTATAGTAGTTTTATTAGGATTGTTTGACTATGAATTGTTTGTTTATCAGTTACAACCATATTGTAATAGCATAAACCATAGAAACTTATTAACTTTTTAGACTTATATCTATTGTCTTCTAAGACAGAAGGAGCCATATATATATATATAATATATATATATATATAAAATTATATTATCAAACAGCATAATAAAAGAAACTATAATAACAATAATACACACATGGAAACAAATGTACTTAATAGAATATGGTCACATGAAGTTCTGAGCTTTTAATCAGTGCTAGACGATAAGCAGATCATACAAAACTGTCCAAAAGATATGATTGGAGAAAACTGGATGCCATCTTCTAAGTTTTAGACATTTAAAATATTGATCTATTGGGAGATTACAATATGAATGGATTTTTTGTTCAACACCTGTACTTGGACATAGCACCTATCCTACATGTTGGATGACCATGCCTTTACAGCACAGGCCATCAGCCTGTAGACCAGCTCAAGCTTCAGCTTACCCGTCAGGGGAAAAACCAGGCAGAGACTGTAGAACATAGCACATATGTTTGAGACTTCAAGAATAGCTTCAACTCAATATGAAAGCAGACATAAAAAAAGACTCAAAAACAATGACATTGCATAAGTGGAGACATAATTATGTCCCAGCTTTGTCAATTAAGTCAATTCTAACTGTTTGCAAGGCTTCATTGATGTAAAACTTTTAAATGTAAATGCAAATGTATATCTGAAAGATCAATAAATTTGGTTTACATATTTCCTCTAGGAAAAGTCTTTCAGCCTAACTGAAATTTAAAAATAATTTCTTAATATATATATATATATATATATATATATATATATATATATATATATATATATACACACACACACACACCGGTACTGAGTCTAACAATACTCGTAAATGTCCAATTTAATTTTTAAAAATTTAATATAAATCAGATTATTGAACACAAGATTTCTATTTTTAGATTAGGACAAAGTTGAATAAAAGCAATAAAAAAACAAAACAACAAAACATGAATATATAAAAGTAGTCAATTGCTCTAGAAAAATGTTTAGCTTTAATCAATTCATTATTGAACAGAAACTGCAAATGCATAAAAGGTATTGTATAATCATGAATATTTTCTTTAAAAAAGATACTAATTTGTTGTTAAAAGAAAAACACAAGAATACTGGAGAAATAAAGGCTAAAACATCCATAATTCTCTTTGTTAACAATTAGAAAGAAAATTAAGATTTTGAAAATTCAAAACTAGAGTTTGCAATGCAAATATTGAACAAGATTACAAACTCAGTTTGTGTGGAAACATCAAATCAGATCAGCCTCTGAAGTGGTCCACTCTGGCAGGTAAAAAAGGCAGGTTTCAATATTTTCAGAAGCTATGAAATAAAAACTCTCAATAACCACAACCCTGTCTATGCTAATACAAAAAGAAGACACATGCATTTATGAAAAGTTTTGACAATATTATTCTATTGTTAGGCTCACTGATGACATGATACCACATAATACATAGATATGAGTGGATATTAATCTTCTTCTTATTAAACTGTTTATATTCATATGTATTCAATGAAATGATTGAGAAGATGGTTTAACATAAATCTGGCTTATTCGTTATCATTTGCGATCTTAAAAAAAGAAACTTTCCCTTTGATTAAATCTTAAAGTAGCAAATTCTTATTGTACGTTTCACCGCAAGTGCGTAATATTGAACTTTAATTATTAATGATGTTCTACTTGTATACTGATAAACAAAGTAAATAATTTTTTTAAATAGTGACTTGTGTGACATGTCACATATACCGTATTTTTCGCCGTATAAGACGCACTTTTTCTTCTCCAAAACTGGGGGGGAAAAGTTGGTGCGTCTTATACGGCAAATACACATTTTACATGCATTAAAACTGCCCCCAACTTTGTGTATCGCTTACTCGCAGTCCTTTCCTTATGCAGTGTGTGCTGCGGGCTGGATTTGGGGCACGTACTGCGGGCTGTGGTGACTTCTGTGACCCTCCCTGCACGGCCAGGCTGTGTGCGTTCGGGCTTCCCTCTCCCTCCTATAGCGCGCCATGCCCCCCTCCCGACAGTCTAACCATGTGCTGCACGGGCATCATGCTGAGCTTACTGCCGGTACCTCCATCCATCAGTGCAGGCTGCGTCTCCTCATGTCTCCCGGAGCAGTCTCACTCCTTGCTGGGCAGTGTGGGCACACTGCTGTTTACTTTATACAGTTGATATAAAATATTTTAGTACAGTATTTGGTTCAGAATCTTTTTTTTCTAGATTTTCCTCCTTTAAAATTGGGTGCGTCTTATATGCCGGAGCGTCTTATACGGCGAAAAATACGGTAATTTTAGTAATACAAATATTTTTTTGTATAAATTGATAAAAATGTAAACATAAATATTGAAAAAACATACAGGTAAAGAATAATAATAATCTTTTTTTTATCCATGATAACCCATACTAATATTGTCTTCCATGTTTTTGTTTTTTTTAAAAGTGAATAGTTGTAAAAATGGTGCATTTTTTTAAAATAAAAAAAACATACAAAACTAATAGCAGCTATTCCCCTATCTGGAGCTGCTAAAAACCATATTGTTTTCTTATTCTATAATGGATACAAGGATTGGCCTTCTTCAGTCGTAGAACGACTATGGTTCATCTTAAATACTTTTTCAAATCCTCTCAAGTTTTTGGGTTTGGGCTTTGAGTAAACGAGATGAAAGCCTGGGCATTGTCTATGGTTGTAACGATATCGCTCACACAGCAGTTTCCCCTCACTGCACAGCTGCTGAGACCAAAGAAACAGAATGTCCGATACAGTTTGGGATCAGTAGTACCGCAGGCTCTGCCAGGCTGTAGCACAGTGTGCAGCAATCTGCCTAAGAGTAACCAGCTCCTGATTTTTCCTCAGGGTTGTCTCCAGAAGCCTGTCCCGTGTCCGGATATAGCCGCAATGATTACTAAAGCTTTAATAAACTAAAGATTCAATATACTGATTATTGGTTAAAAACCTGAAGTTGTTAAGTTTGTGGTGCTATAAGATACTGCAAAGAAGGTCAAACAAGATGTTTTGACATAAGAAAGGTTTATAAATTACCAGTATACAAAAATTATAACAAATCAATACAAATATTCACATCAAAATTAAATTCCTAATTTAAGGATACCAGTATTTAAAACAAAAGACTAAAGAGGAAATGAACAACAAAATAATAATATAGAAATCAATGAATCTTAACTTACAAACACAAAAACATAAGCTAAATAAACACTGAGAAAAACACAAAGATAACTAGAACAATTATATTTCAAATGCTTAGAAAAATACTACAAATGCTTCATTTTTCCTATTTTCAGTAAAGCATAAAATTCTAACTCAGCCAGAAAAACTAGAATTTAAGTCTCTAAATATGATGTAGAAACCTAATGAATTTTATTTTGTAAAATGTAATTCTTTTAAAAAAAATACATATCTAGTTCTAGTTAACGAAATAAAACAATTAACCACTAGATCAAACACATAAACTTTAAACAGCTTTACTGCATTTCATACACGCTGGTCTCTCTCTGACAACACAACACACTTCAGTCATTCGCACAGATTGTAACAATAGATTAAACATACATACACACATTCATCTGGTCATTCGCGCAGATTGTAAAAATAGATTATACATACATACACACATTCATCCGTGACACTGTTATTTTTTTCTTCTCTACCTAGTTTTATCTGAGTAACTATTGTGCATTGATCATACTCACCAAATGATATATTAGCAGGTGTACTAGAAATACCAAAGTTCCTGTAGAGGTAGCAAGTTGTACAGTTGTTGTTCTAGGAGAAATACTGGTGGCACTAGCTAATGATGATGATGCTTGAGTGGATGTTGTTTTGGTGACAAGCAAGGTAGTAATACTTTGACTTGTTGATACATCCCTTGTTGTGGCCCTTGTTGTAGATGCTGTGCAAAAATAAAACAGTGTCACCAAAATTATTAAAAAAAAAAAAAAAAAAAAAAAATGTCACTTTTTAACATTCTCAGCATTAAGGTACATTTAAACTTTGGTTATTTATGTGGAAACTAGAAACTTATATCCATATTTTGTAGTTTTATTGCAAACTTACCATTAGTTGTTTTGTTTGTGAAGCCATTAGATACTGCAAAAAAAGGAAAAAAAAAAATTGAATTGGCATTAGAAAGGGTAAAATCAAATAGACACGAAAGCTATTATTCTAGGAATCTAGCTGAATACAATTGTGTCTACTCACTGTCACAAGTAATTTGCAACAAGTCTTTATTGATTATGCTTAAGACATCAAAGTTGCTTATGTTAAACACAAAATCATGCTGACTGGCCATCGCTGTTATTTCGTGTAAATCTGCCAGACCTATTCCTATTGTTACTATTGATATGCCAGCATCTTTCAAATTCTGAGCTGCTATGATTGCTGTGTGAAAACAAAATGTAAAAAGAAGGTTTATGAACTCCATATCATTTCATTAGTTCAATGATAGAATTCTTTTCAAGTACAGTACCACAAATAATTTCTAGTGATCAAGTCAGTAAGATACATTATTTAATCTAGATGAAGAATAAAGACTGTCAACAAATTTAAAATGGTTCATACTTTGATTAGGATTGGAGGATTGTCCATCTGTTATGACTATGAGAATGTTTTGAGCATCATCTCTGCCTCCGCTGGATGTACCAAATGTGTTATTTGTCAGTATAAAGGACAATGCTGAAGCAGTGTTTGTGCCACTGGTGAAAGGATATGGTACAGCCAGTAGAGCCTGTCAAAATCACAAGAGAATAGTAACAAATAGTATTAGGACAGAATCTTGAATAAAACTCTTGCTTTTGTTCAGATTTAAAATATGGTTGCAAGCCACTTAGTTATAAGGAATAAAATGGTAAAGGCTAAACACAAGATACAAAAAAATTTGTGACACCTGTGGTGACATAGCCTAATAAAGTTCTAGAATCATGTTTATATAATAAAACATCCAAATATGTTTCTCTCTTTGAAAGTAGTACTTACATTAGCAACTGCAGTTTTATTATGATAGGTGTTCAGATCAAATTTCTTGGTAGCCTGTGAGTTGAAAATGACTGCTCCAAACAGATTGCTATCAGAACCAAAAATAAAGTTCAGAACCAAATCGGATGAAAATTTGACAATCTTTTTCCAGTTTGGTTCTGTTACACTGGACGATGCATCAAGTAGAAATATTATGTCTGCCTTGCTGGAATTTCCACAAGAAACAACAACATCTCCAGGTAGTGGAGCAGGTGTATCTTCTGTTGCATCCAAAAAAATAGTTTCAACATTTTCATACTCAGGATAAAGCATACTGATAAATGATTACAACACATGTGGCATTGAAATGTGCAAAGAAAAACAACACAGAGGACATACGCTAAAGTATTTTGTAAAATTCCAAGAGTTACACATTTTTTAATGTAGAAGAGTCTATAGATTTGCTTAATTTTTACAAACTAAAATGTGATGTTTTCAAAAACTCTACACTGTGTTATTTTTTTCTGCTCTACCTAGTTTTATCTGAGTAACTATTGTGCATTGATCATACTCACCAAATGATATATTAGCAGGTGTACTAGAAGTACTTATTGACCCATTGGTTACCAAAGTTCCTGTAGAGGTAGCAAGTTGTACAGTTGTTGTTCTAGGAGAAATACTGGTGGCACTAGCTAATGATGATGATGCTTGAGTGGATGTTGTTTTGGTGACAAGCAAGGTAGTAATACTTTGACTTGTTGATACATCCCTTGTTGTGGCCCTTGTTGTAGATGCTGTGCAAAGATAAAACAGTGTCACCAAAATTATTAAAAAAAAAAAAAAAAAAAAAAAATGTCACTTTTTAACATTCTCAGCATTAAGGTACATTTAAACTTTGGTTATTTATGTGGATACTAGAAACTTATATCCATATTTTGTAGTTTTATTGCAAACTTACCATTAGTTGTTTTGTTTGTGAAGCCATTAGATACTGCAAAAAAAGGAAAAAAAAAAATTGAATTGGCATTAGAAAGGGTAAAATCAAATAGACACGAAAGCTATTATTCTAGGAATCTAGCTGAATACAATTGTGTCTACTCACTGTCACAAGTAATTTGCAACAAGTCTTTATTGATTATGCTTAAGACATCAAAGTTGCTTATGTTAAACACAAAATCATGCTGACTGGCCATTGCTGTTATTTCGTGTAAATCTGCCAGACCTATTCCTATTGTTACTATTGATATGCCAGCATCTTTCAAATTCTGAGCTGCTATGATTGCTGTGTGAAAACAAAATGTAAAAAGAAGGTTTATGAACTCCATATCATTTCATTAGTTCAATGATAGAATTCTTTTCAAGTACAGTACCACAAATAATTTCTAGTGATCAAGTCAGTAAGATACATTATTTAATCTAGATGAAGAATAAAGACTGTCAACAAATTTAAAATGGTTCATACTTTGATTAGGATTGGAGGATTGTCCATCTGTTATGACTATGAGAATGTTTTGAGCATCATCTCTGCCTCCGCTGGATGTACCAAATGTGTTATTTGTCAGTATAAAGGACAATGCTGAAGCAGTGTTTGTGCCACTGGTGAAAGGATATGGTACAGCCAGTAGAGCCTGTCAAAATCACAAGAGAATAGTAACAAATAGTATGAGGACAGAATCTTGAATAAAACTCTTGCTTTTGTTCAGATTTAAAATATGGTTGCAAGCCACTTAGTTAAAAGGAATAAAATGGTAAAGGCTAAACACAAGATACAAAAAAATTTGTGACACCTGTGGTGACATAGCCTAATAAAGTTCTAGAATCATGTTTATATAATAAAACATCCAAATATGTTTCTCTCTTTGAAAATAGTACTTACATTAGCAACTGCAGTTTTATTATGATAGGTGTTCAGATCAAATTTCTTGGTAGCCTGTGAGTTGAAAATGACTGCTCCAAACAGATTGCTATCAGAACCAAAAATAAAGTTCAGAACCAAATCGGATGAAAATTTGACAATCTTTTTCCAGTTTGGTTCTGTTACACTGGACGATGCATCAAGTAGAAATACTATGTCTGCCTTGCTGGAATTTCCACAAGAAACAACAACATCTCCAGGTAGTGGAGCAGGTGTATCTTCTGTTGCATCCAAAAAAATAGTTTCAACATTTTCATACTCAGGATAAAGCATACTGATAAATGATTACAACACATGTGGCATTGAAATGTGCAAAGAAAAACAACACAGAGGACATACGCTAAAGTATTTTGTAAAATTCCAAGAGTTACACATTTTTTAATGTAGAAGAGTCTATAGATTTGCTTAATTTTTACAAACTAAAATGTGATGTTTTCAAAAACTCTACACTGTGTTATTTTTTTCTGCTCTACCTAGTTTTATCTGAGTAACTATTGTGCATTGATCATACTCACCAAATGATATATTAGCAGGTGTACTAGAAGTACTTATTGACCCATTGGTTACCAAAGTTCCTGTAGAGGTAGCAAGTTGTACAGTTGTTGTTCTAGGAGAAATACTGGTGGCACTAGCTAATGATGATGATGCTTGAGTGGATGTTGTTTTGGTGACAAGCAAGGTAGTAATACTTTGACTTGTTGATACATCCCTTGTTGTGGCCCTTGTTGTAGATGCTGTGCAAAGATAAAACAGTGTCACCAAAATTATTAAAAAAAAAAAAAAAAAAAAAAAATGTCACTTTTTAACATTCTCAGCATTAAGGTACATTTAAACTTTGGTTATTTATGTGGAAACTAGAAACTTATATCCATATTTTGTAGTTTTATTGCAAACTTACCATTAGTTGTTTTGTTTGTGAAGCCATTAGATACTGCAAAAAAAGGAAAAAAAAAAATTGAATTGGCATTAGAAAGGGTAAAATCAAATAGACACGAAAGCTATTATTCTAGGAATCTAGCTGAATACAATTGTGTCTACTCACTGTCACAAGTAATTTGCAACAAGTCTTTATTGATTATGCTTAAGACATCAAAGTTGCTTATGTTAAACACAAAATCATGCTGACTGGCCATTGCTGTTATTTCGTGTAAATCTGCCAGACCTATTCCTATTGTTACTATTGATATGCCAGCATCTTTCAAATTCTGAGCTGCTATGATTGCTGTGTGAAAACAAAATGTAAAAAGAAGGTTTATGAACTCCATATCATTTCATTAGTTCAATGATAGAATTCTTTTCAAGTACAGTACCACAAATAATTTCTAGTGATCAAGTCAGTAAGATACATTATTTAATCTAGATGAAGAATAAAGACTGTCAACAAATTTAAAATGGTTCATACTTTGATTAGGATTGGAGGATTGTCCATCTGTTATGACTATGAGAATGTTTTGAGCATCATCTCTGCCTCCGCTGGATGTACCAAATGTGTTATTTGTCAGTATAAAGGACAATGCTGAAGCAGTGTTTGTGCCACTGGTGAAAGGATATGGTACAGCCAGTAGAGCCTGTCAAAATCACAAGAGAATAGTAACAAATAGTATGAGGACAGAATCTTGAATAAAACTCTTGCTTTTGTTCAGATTTAAAATATGGTTGCAAGCCACTTAGTTAAAAGGAATAAAATGGTAAAGGCTAAACACAAGATACAAAAAAATTTGTGACACCTGTGGTGACATAGCCTAATAAAGTTCTAGAATCATGTTTATATAATAAAACATCCAAATATGTTTCTCTCTTTGAAAATAGTACTTACATTAGCAACTGCAGTTTTATTATGATAGGTGTTCAGATCAAATTTCTTGGTAGCCTGTGAGTTGAAAATGACTGCTCCAAACAGATTGCTATCAGAACCAAAAATAAAGTTCAGAACCAAATCGGATGAAAATTTGACAATCTTTTTCCAGTTTGGTTCTGTTACACTGGACGATGCATCAAGTAGAAATATTATGTCTGCCTTGCTGGAATTTCCACAAGAAACAACAACATCTCCAGGTAGTGGAGCAGGTGTATCTTCTGTTGCATCCAAAAAAATAGTTTCAACATTTTCATACTCAGGATAAAGCATACTGATAAATGATTACAACACATGTGGCATTGAAATGTGCAAAGAAAAACAACACAGAGGACATACGCTAAAGTATTTTGTAAAATTCCAAGAGTTACACATTTTTTAATGTAGAAGAGTCTATAGATTTGCTTAATTTTTACAAACTAAAATGTGATGTTTTCAAAAACTCTACACTGTGTTATTTTTTTCTGCTCTACCTAGTTTTATCTGAGTAACTATTGTGCATTGATCATACTCACCAAATGATATATTAGCAGGTGTACTAGAAGTACTTATTGACCCATTGGTTACCAAAGTTCCTGTAGAGGTAGCAAGTTGTACAGTTGTTGTTCTAGGAGAAATACTGGTGGCACTAGCTAATGATGATGATGCTTGAGTGGATGTTGTTTTGGTGACAAGCAAGGTAGTAATACTTTGACTTGTTGATACATCCCTTGTTGTGGCCCTTGTTGTAGATGCTGTGCAAAGATAAAACAGTGTCACCAAAATTATTAAAAAAAAAAAAAAAAAAAAAAAATGTCACTTTTTAACATTCTCAGCATTAAGGTACATTTAAACTTTGGTTATTTATGTGGAAACTAGAAACTTATATCCATATTTTGTAGTTTTATTGCAAACTTACCATTAGTTGTTTTGTTTGTGAAGCCATTAGATACTGCAAAAAAAGGAAAAAAAAAAATTGAATTGGCATTAGAAAGGGTAAAATCAAATAGACACGAAAGCTATTATTCTAGGAATCTAGCTGAATACAATTGTGTCTACTCACTGTCACAAGTAATTTGCAACAAGTCTTTATTGATTATGCTTAAGACATCAAAGTTGCTTATGTTAAACACAAAATCATGCTGACTGGCCATTGCTGTTATTTCGTGTAAATCTGCCAGACCTATTCCTATTGTTACTATTGATATGCCAGCATCTTTCAAATTCTGAGCTGCTATGATTGCTGTGTGAAAACAAAATGTAAAAAGAAGGTTTATGAACTCCATATCATTTCATTAGTTCAATGATAGAATTCTTTTCAAGTACAGTACCACAAATAATTTCTAGTGATCAAGTCAGTAAGATACATTATTTAATCTAGATGAAGAATAAAGACTGTCAACAAATTTAAAATGGTTCATACTTTGATTAGGATTGGAGGATTGTCCATCTGTTATGACTATGAGAATGTTTTGAGCATCATCTCTGCCTCCGCTGGATGTACCAAATGTGTTATTTGTCAGTATAAAGGACAATGCTGAAGCAGTGTTTGTGCCACTGGTGAAAGGATATGGTACAGCCAGTAGAGCCTGTCAAAATCACAAGAGAATAGTAACAAATAGTATGAGGACAGAATCTTGAATAAAACTCTTGCTTTTGTTCAGATTTAAAATATGGTTGCAAGCCACTTAGTTAAAAGGAATAAAATGGTAAAGGCTAAACACAAGATACAAAAAAATTTGTGACACCTGTGGTGACATAGCCTAATAAAGTTCTAGAATCATGTTTATATAATAAAACATCCAAATATGTTTCTCTCTTTGAAAATAGTACTTACATTAGCAACTGCAGTTTTATTATGATAGGTGTTCAGATCAAATTTCTTGGTAGCCTGTGAGTTGAAAATGACTGCTCCAAACAGATTGCTATCAGAACCAAAAATAAAGTTCAGAACCAAATCGGATGAAAATTTGACAATCTTTTTCCAGTTTGGTTCTGTTACACTGGACGATGCATCAAGTAGAAATATTATGTCTGCCTTGCTGGAATTTCCACAAGAAACAACAACATCTCCAGGTAGTGGAGCAGGTGTATCTTCTGTTGCATCCAAAAAAATAGTTTCAACATTTTCATACTCAGGATAAAGCATACTGATAAATGATTACAACACATGTGGCATTGAAATGTGCAAAGAAAAACAACACAGAGGACATACGCTAAAGTATTTTGTAAAATTCCAAGAGTTACACATTTTTTAATGTAGAAGAGTCTATAGATTTGCTTAATTTTTACAAACTAAAATGTGATGTTTTCAAAAACTCTACACTGTGTTATTTTTTTCTGCTCTACCTAGTTTTATCTGAGTAACTATTGTGCATTGATCATACTCACCAAATGATATATTAGCAGGTGTACTAGAAGTACTTATTGACCCATTGGTTACCAAAGTTCCTGTAGAGGTAGCAAGTTGTACAGTTGTTGTTCTAGGAGAAATACTGGTGGCACTAGCTAATGATGATGATGCTTGAGTGGATGTTGTTTTGGTGACAAGCAAGGTAGTAATACTTTGACTTGTTGATACATCCCTTGTTGTGGCCCTTGTTGTAGATGCTGTGCAAAGATAAAACAGTGTCACCAAAATTATTAAAAAAAAAAAAAAAAAAAAAAAATGTCACTTTTTAACATTCTCAGCATTAAGGTACATTTAAACTTTGGTTATTTATGTGGAAACTAGAAACTTATATCCATATTTTGTAGTTTTATTGCAAACTTACCATTAGTTGTTTTGTTTGTGAAGCCATTAGATACTGCAAAAAAAGGAAAAAAAAAAATTGAATTGGCATTAGAAAGGGTAAAATCAAATAGACACGAAAGCTATTATTCTAGGAATCTAGCTGAATACAATTGTGTCTACTCACTGTCACAAGTAATTTGCAACAAGTCTTTATTGATTATGCTTAAGACATCAAAGTTGCTTATGTTAAACACAAAATCATGCTGACTGGCCATTGCTGTTATTTCGTGTAAATCTGCCAGACCTATTCCTATTGTTACTATTGATATGCCAGCATCTTTCAAATTCTGAGCTGCTATGATTGCTGTGTGAAAACAAAATGTAAAAAGAAGGTTTATGAACTCCATATCATTTCATTAGTTCAATGATAGAATTCTTTTCAAGTACAGTACCACAAATAATTTCTAGTGATCAAGTCAGTAAGATACATTATTTAATCTAGATGAAGAATAAAGACTGTCAACAAATTTAAAATGGTTCATACTTTGATTAGGATTGGAGGATTGTCCATCTGTTATGACTATGAGAATGTTTTGAGCATCATCTCTGCCTCCGCTGGATGTACCAAATGTGTTATTTGTCAGTATAAAGGACAATGCTGAAGCAGTGTTTGTGCCACTGGTGAAAGGATATGGTACAGCCAGTAGAGCCTGTCAAAATCACAAGAGAATAGTAACAAATAGTATGAGGACAGAATCTTGAATAAAACTCTTGCTTTTGTTCAGATTTAAAATATGGTTGCAAGCCACTTAGTTAAAAGGAATAAAATGGTAAAGGCTAAACACAAGATACAAAAAAATTTGTGACACCTGTGGTGACATAGCCTAATAAAGTTCTAGAATCATGTTTATATAATAAAACATCCAAATATGTTTCTCTCTTTGAAAATAGTACTTACATTAGCAACTGCAGTTTTATTATGATAGGTGTTCAGATCAAATTTCTTGGTAGCCTGTGAGTTGAAAATGACTGCTCCAAACAGATTGCTATCAGAACCAAAAATAAAGTTCAGAACCAAATCGGATGAAAATTTGACAATCTTTTTCCAGTTTGGTTCTGTTACACTGGACGATGCATCAAGTAGAAATATTATGTCTGCCTTGCTGGAATTTCCACAAGAAACAACAACATCTCCAGGTAGTGGAGCAGGTGTATCTTCTGTTGCATCCAAAAAAATAGTTTCAACATTTTCATACTCAGGATAAAGCATACTGATAAATGATTACAACACATGTGGCATTGAAATGTGCAAAGAAAAACAACACAGAGGACATACGCTAAAGTATTTTGTAAAATTCCAAGAGTTACACATTTTTTAATGTAGAAGAGTCTATAGATTTGCTTAATTTTTACAAACTAAAATGTGATGTTTTCAAAAACTCTACACTGTGTTATTTTTTTCTGCTCTACCTAGTTTTATCTGAGTAACTATTGTGCATTGATCATACTCACCAAATGATATATTAGCAGGTGTACTAGAAGTACTTATTGACCCATTGGTTACCAAAGTTCCTGTAGAGGTAGCAAGTTGTACAGTTGTTGTTCTAGGAGAAATACTGGTGGCACTAGCTAATGATGATGATGCTTGAGTGGATGTTGTTTTGGTGACAAGCAAGGTAGTAATACTTTGACTTGTTGATACATCCCTTGTTGTGGCCCTTGTTGTAGATGCTGTGCAAAGATAAAACAGTGTCACCAAAATTATTAAAAAAAAAAAAAAAAAAAAAAAAATGTCACTTTTTAACATTCTCAGCATTAAGGTACATTTAAACTTTGGTTATTTATGTGGAAACTAGAAACTTATATCCATATTTTGTAGTTTTATTGCAAACTTACCATTAGTTGTTTTGTTTGTGAAGCCATTAGATACTGCAAAAAAAGGAAAAAAAAAAATTGAATTGGCATTAGAAAGGGTAAAATCAAATAGACACGAAAGCTATTATTCTAGGAATCTAGCTGAATACAATTGTGTCTACTCACTGTCACAAGTAATTTGCAACAAGTCTTTATTGATTATGCTTAAGACATCAAAGTTGCTTATGTTAAACACAAAATCATGCTGACTGGCCATTGCTGTTATTTCGTGTAAATCTGCCAGACCTATTCCTATTGTTACTATTGATATGCCAGCATCTTTCAAATTCTGAGCTGCTATGATTGCTGTGTGAAAACAAAATGTAAAAAGAAGGTTTATGAACTCCATATCATTTCATTAGTTCAATGATAGAATTCTTTTCAAGTACAGTACCACAAATAATTTCTAGTGATCAAGTCAGTAAGATACATTATTTAATCTAGATGAAGAATAAAGACTGTCAACAAATTTAAAATGGTTCATACTTTGATTAGGATTGGAGGATTGTCCATCTGTTATGACTATGAGAATGTTTTGAGCATCATCTCTGCCTCCGCTGGATGTACCAAATGTGTTATTTGTCAGTATAAAGGACAATGCTGAAGCAGTGTTTGTGCCACTGGTGAAAGGATATGGTACAGCCAGTAGAGCCTGTCAAAATCACAAGAGAATAGTAACAAATAGTATGAGGACAGAATCTTGAATAAAACTCTTGCTTTTGTTCAGATTTAAAATATGGTTGCAAGCCACTTAGTTAAAAGGAATAAAATGGTAAAGGCTAAACACAAGATACAAAAAAATTTGTGACACCTGTGGTGACATAGCCTAATAAAGTTCTAGAATCATGTTTATATAATAAAACATCCAAATATGTTTCTCTCTTTGAAAATAGTACTTACATTAGCAACTGCAGTTTTATTATGATAGGTGTTCAGATCAAATTTCTTGGTAGCCTGTGAGTTGAAAATGACTGCTCCAAACAGATTGCTATCAGAACCAAAAATAAAGTTCAGAACCAAATCGGATGAAAATTTGACAATCTTTTTCCAGTTTGGTTCTGTTACACTGGACGATGCATCAAGTAGAAATATTATGTCTGCCTTGCTGGAATTTCCACAAGAAACAACAACATCTCCAGGTAGTGGAGCAGGTGTATCTTCTGTTGCATCCAAAAAAATAGTTTCAACATTTTCATACTCAGGATAAAGCATACTGATAAATGATTACAACACATGTGGCATTGAAATGTGCAAAGAAAAACAACACAGAGGACATACGCTAAAGTATTTTGTAAAATTCCAAGAGTTACACATTTTTTAATGTAGAAGAGTCTATAGATTTGCTTAATTTTTACAAACTAAAATGTGATGTTTTCAAAAACTCTACACTGTGTTATTTTTTTCTGCTCTACCTAGTTTTATCTGAGTAACTATTGTGCATTGATCATACTCACCAAATGATATATTAGCAGGTGTACTAGAAGTACTTATTGACCCATTGGTTACCAAAGTTCCTGTAGAGGTAGCAAGTTGTACAGTTGTTGTTCTAGGAGAAATACTGGTGGCACTAGCTAATGATGATGATGCTTGAGTGGATGTTGTTTTGGTGACAAGCAAGGTAGTAATACTTTGACTTGTTGATACATCCCTTGTTGTGGCCCTTGTTGTAGATGCTGTGCAAAGATAAAACAGTGTCACCAAAATTATTAAAAAAAAAAAAAAAAAAAAAAAAATGTCACTTTTTAACATTCTCAGCATTAAGGTACATTTAAACTTTGGTTATTTATGTGGAAACTAGAAACTTATATCCATATTTTGTAGTTTTATTGCAAACTTACCATTAGTTGTTTTGTTTGTGAAGCCATTAGATACTGCAAAAAAAGGAAAAAAAAAAATTGAATTGGCATTAGAAAGGGTAAAATCAAATAGACACGAAAGCTATTATTCTAGGAATCTAGCTGAATACAATTGTGTCTACTCACTGTCACAAGTAATTTGCAACAAGTCTTTATTGATTATGCTTAAGACATCAAAGTTGCTTATGTTAAACACAAAATCATGCTGACTGGCCATTGCTGTTATTTCGTGTAAATCTGCCAGACCTATTCCTATTGTTACTATTGATATGCCAGCATCTTTCAAATTCTGAGCTGCTATGATTGCTGTGTGAAAACAAAATGTAAAAAGAAGGTTTATGAACTCCATATCATTTCATTAGTTCAATGATAGAATTCTTTTCAAGTACAGTACCACAAATAATTTCTAGTGATCAAGTCAGTAAGATACATTATTTAATCTAGATGAAGAATAAAGACTGTCAACAAATTTAAAATGGTTCATACTTTGATTAGGATTGGAGGATTGTCCATCTGTTATGACTATGAGAATGTTTTGAGCATCATCTCTGCCTCCGCTGGATGTACCAAATGTGTTATTTGTCAGTATAAAGGACAATGCTGAAGCAGTGTTTGTGCCACTGGTGAAAGGATATGGTACAGCCAGTAGAGCCTGTCAAAATCACAAGAGAATAGTAACAAATAGTATGAGGACAGAATCTTGAATAAAACTCTTGCTTTTGTTCAGATTTAAAATATGGTTGCAAGCCACTTAGTTAAAAGGAATAAAATGGTAAAGGCTAAACACAAGATACAAAAAAATTTGTGACACCTGTGGTGACATAGCCTAATAAAGTTCTAGAATCATGTTTATATAATAAAACATCCAAATATGTTTCTCTCTTTGAAAATAGTACTTACATTAGCAACTGCAGTTTTATTATGATAGGTGTTCAGATCAAATTTCTTGGTAGCCTGTGAGTTGAAAATGACTGCTCCAAACAGATTGCTATCAGAACCAAAAATAAAGTTCAGAACCAAATCGGATGAAAATTTGACAATCTTTTTCCAGTTTGGTTCTGTTACACTGGACGATGCATCAAGTAGAAATATTATGTCTGCCTTGCTGGAATTTCCACAAGAAACAACAACATCTCCAGGTAGTGGAGCAGGTGTATCTTCTGTTGCATCCAAAAAAATAGTTTCAACATTTTCATACTCAGGATAAAGCATACTGATAAATGATTACAACACATGTGGCATTGAAATGTGCAAAGAAAAACAACACAGAGGACATACGCTAAAGTATTTTGTAAAATTCCAAGAGTTACACATTTTTTAATGTAGAAGAGTCTATAGATTTGCTTAATTTTTACAAACTAAAATGTGATGTTTTCAAAAACTCTACACTGTGTTATTTTTTTCTGCTCTACCTAGTTTTATCTGAGTAACTATTGTGCATTGATCATACTCACCAAATGATATATTAGCAGGTGTACTAGAAGTACTTATTGACCCATTGGTTACCAAAGTTCCTGTAGAGGTAGCAAGTTGTACAGTTGTTGTTCTAGGAGAAATACTGGTGGCACTAGCTAATGATGATGATGCTTGAGTGGATGTTGTTTTGGTGACAAGCAAGGTAGTAATACTTTGACTTGTTGATACATCCCTTGTTGTGGCCCTTGTTGTAGATGCTGTGCAAAGATAAAACAGTGTCACCAAAATTATTAAAAAAAAAAAAAAAAAAAAAAAAATGTCACTTTTTAACATTCTCAGCATTAAGGTACATTTAAACTTTGGTTATTTATGTGGAAACTAGAAACTTATATCCATATTTTGTAGTTTTATTGCAAACTTACCATTAGTTGTTTTGTTTGTGAAGCCATTAGATACTGCAAAAAAAGGAAAAAAAAAAATTGAATTGGCATTAGAAAGGGTAAAATCAAATAGACACGAAAGCTATTATTCTAGGAATCTAGCTGAATACAATTGTGTCTACTCACTGTCACAAGTAATTTGCAACAAGTCTTTATTGATTATGCTTAAGACATCAAAGTTGCTTATGTTAAACACAAAATCATGCTGACTGGCCATTGCTGTTATTTCGTGTAAATCTGCCAGACCTATTCCTATTGTTACTATTGATATGCCAGCATCTTTCAAATTCTGAGCTGCTATGATTGCTGTGTGAAAACAAAATGTAAAAAGAAGGTTTATGAACTCCATATCATTTCATTAGTTCAATGATAGAATTCTTTTCAAGTACAGTACCACAAATAATTTCTAGTGATCAAGTCAGTAAGATACATTATTTAATCTAGATGAAGAATAAAGACTGTCAACAAATTTAAAATGGTTCATACTTTGATTAGGATTGGAGGATTGTCCATCTGTTATGACTATGAGAATGTTTTGAGCATCATCTCTGCCTCCGCTGGATGTACCAAATGTGTTATTTGTCAGTATAAAGGACAATGCTGAAGCAGTGTTTGTGCCACTGGTGAAAGGATATGGTACAGCCAGTAGAGCCTGTCAAAATCACAAGAGAATAGTAACAAATAGTATGAGGACAGAATCTTGAATAAAACTCTTGCTTTTGTTCAGATTTAAAATATGGTTGCAAGCCACTTAGTTAAAAGGAATAAAATGGTAAAGGCTAAACACAAGATACAAAAAAATTTGTGACACCTGTGGTGACATAGCCTAATAAAGTTCTAGAATCATGTTTATATAATAAAACATCCAAATATGTTTCTCTCTTTGAAAATAGTACTTACATTAGCAACTGCAGTTTTATTATGATAGGTGTTCAGATCAAATTTCTTGGTAGCCTGTGAGTTGAAAATGACTGCTCCAAACAGATTGCTATCAGAACCAAAAATAAAGTTCAGAACCAAATCGGATGAAAATTTGACAATCTTTTTCCAGTTTGGTTCTGTTACACTGGACGATGCATCAAGTAGAAATATTATGTCTGCCTTGCTGGAATTTCCACAAGAAACAACAACATCTCCAGGTAGTGGAGCAGGTGTATCTTCTGTTGCATCCAAAAAAATAGTTTCAACATTTTCATACTCAGGATAAAGCATACTGATAAATGATTACAACACATGTGGCATTGAAATGTGCAAAGAAAAACAACACAGAGGACATACGCTAAAGTATTTTGTAAAATTCCAAGAGTTACACATTTTTTAATGTAGAAGAGTCTATAGATTTGCTTAATTTTTACAAACTAAAATGTGATGTTTTCAAAAACTCTACACTGTGTTATTTTTTTCTGCTCTACCTAGTTTTATCTGAGTAACTATTGTGCATTGATCATACTCACCAAATGATATATTAGCAGGTGTACTAGAAGTACTTATTGACCCATTGGTTACCAAAGTTCCTGTAGAGGTAGCAAGTTGTACAGTTGTTGTTCTAGGAGAAATACTGGTGGCACTAGCTAATGATGATGATGCTTGAGTGGATGTTGTTTTGGTGACAAGCAAGGTAGTAATACTTTGACTTGTTGATACATCCCTTGTTGTGGCCCTTGTTGTAGATGCTGTGCAAAGATAAAACAGTGTCACCAAAATTATTAAAAAAAAAAAAAAAAAAAAAAAATGTCACTTTTTAACATTCTCAGCATTAAGGTACATTTAAACTTTGGTTATTTATGTGGAAACTAGAAACTTATATCCATATTTTGTAGTTTTATTGCAAACTTACCATTAGTTGTTTTGTTTGTGAAGCCATTAGATACTGCAAAAAAAGGAAAAAAAAAAATTGAATTGGCATTAGAAAGGGTAAAATCAAATAGACACGAAAGCTATTATTCTAGGAATCTAGCTGAATACAATTGTGTCTACTCACTGTCACAAGTAATTTGCAACAAGTCTTTATTGATTATGCTTAAGACATCAAAGTTGCTTATGTTAAACACAAAATCATGCTGACTGGCCATTGCTGTTATTTCGTGTAAATCTGCCAGACCTATTCCTATTGTTACTATTGATATGCCAGCATCTTTCAAATTCTGAGCTGCTATGATTGCTGTGTGAAAACAAAATGTAAAAAGAAGGTTTATGAACTCCATATCATTTCATTAGTTCAATGATAGAATTCTTTTCAAGTACAGTACCACAAATAATTTCTAGTGATCAAGTCAGTAAGATACATTATTTAATCTAGATGAAGAATAAAGACTGTCAACAAATTTAAAATGGTTCATACTTTGATTAGGATTGGAGGATTGTCCATCTGTTATGACTATGAGAATGTTTTGAGCATCATCTCTGCCTCCGCTGGATGTACCAAATGTGTTATTTGTCAGTATAAAGGACAATGCTGAAGCAGTGTTTGTGCCACTGGTGAAAGGATATGGTACAGCCAGTAGAGCCTGTCAAAATCACAAGAGAATAGTAACAAATAGTATGAGGACAGAATCTTGAATAAAACTCTTGCTTTTGTTCAGATTTAAAATATGGTTGCAAGCCACTTAGTTAAAAGGAATAAAATGGTAAAGGCTAAACACAAGATACAAAAAAATTTGTGACACCTGTGGTGACATAGCCTAATAAAGTTCTAGAATCATGTTTATATAATAAAACATCCAAATATGTTTCTCTCTTTGAAAATAGTACTTACATTAGCAACTGCAGTTTTATTATGATAGGTGTTCAGATCAAATTTCTTGGTAGCCTGTGAGTTGAAAATGACTGCTCCAAACAGATTGCTATCAGAACCAAAAATAAAGTTCAGAACCAAATCGGATGAAAATTTGACAATCTTTTTCCAGTTTGGTTCTGTTACACTGGACGATGCATCAAGTAGAAATATTATGTCTGCCTTGCTGGAATTTCCACAAGAAACAACAACATCTCCAGGTAGTGGAGCAGGTGTATCTTCTGTTGCATCCAAAAAAATAGTTTCAACATTTTCATACTCAGGATAAAGCATACTGATAAATGATTACAACACATGTGGCATTGAAATGTGCAAAGAAAAACAACACAGAGGACATACGCTAAAGTATTTTGTAAAATTCCAAGAGTTACACATTTTTTAATGTAGAAGAGTCTATAGATTTGCTTAATTTTTACAAACTAAAATGTGATGTTTTCAAAAACTCTACACTGTGTTATTTTTTTCTGCTCTACCTAGTTTTATCTGAGTAACTATTGTGCATTGATCATACTCACCAAATGATATATTAGCAGGTGTACTAGAAGTACTTATTGACCCATTGGTTACCAAAGTTCCTGTAGAGGTAGCAAGTTGTACAGTTGTTGTTCTAGGAGAAATACTGGTGGCACTAGCTAATGATGATGATGCTTGAGTGGATGTTGTTTTGGTGACAAGCAAGGTAGTAATACTTTGACTTGTTGATACATCCCTTGTTGTGGCCCTTGTTGTAGATGCTGTGCAAAGATAAAACAGTGTCACCAAAATTATTAAAAAAAAAAAAAAAAAAAAAAAATGTCACTTTTTAACATTCTCAGCATTAAGGTACATTTAAACTTTGGTTATTTATGTGGAAACTAGAAACTTATATCCATATTTTGTAGTTTTATTGCAAACTTACCATTAGTTGTTTTGTTTGTGAAGCCATTAGATACTGCAAAAAAAGGAAAAAAAAAAATTGAATTGGCATTAGAAAGGGTAAAATCAAATAGACACGAAAGCTATTATTCTAGGAATCTAGCTGAATACAATTGTGTCTACTCACTGTCACAAGTAATTTGCAACAAGTCTTTATTGATTATGCTTAAGACATCAAAGTTGCTTATGTTAAACACAAAATCATGCTGACTGGCCATTGCTGTTATTTCGTGTAAATCTGCCAGACCTATTCCTATTGTTACTATTGATATGCCAGCATCTTTCAAATTCTGAGCTGCTATGATTGCTGTGTGAAAACAAAATGTAAAAAGAAGGTTTATGAACTCCATATCATTTCATTAGTTCAATGATAGAATTCTTTTCAAGTACAGTACCACAAATAATTTCTAGTGATCAAGTCAGTAAGATACATTATTTAATCTAGATGAAGAATAAAGACTGTCAACAAATTTAAAATGGTTCATACTTTGATTAGGATTGGAGGATTGTCCATCTGTTATGACTATGAGAATGTTTTGAGCATCATCTCTGCCTCCGCTGGATGTACCAAATGTGTTATTTGTCAGTATAAAGGACAATGCTGAAGCAGTGTTTGTGCCACTGGTGAAAGGATATGGTACAGCCAGTAGAGCCTGTCAAAATCACAAGAGAATAGTAACAAATAGTATGAGGACAGAATCTTGAATAAAACTCTTGCTTTTGTTCAGATTTAAAATATGGTTGCAAGCCACTTAGTTAAAAGGAATAAAATGGTAAAGGCTAAACACAAGATACAAAAAAATTTGTGACACCTGTGGTGACATAGCCTAATAAAGTTCTAGAATCATGTTTATATAATAAAACATCCAAATATGTTTCTCTCTTTGAAAATAGTACTTACATTAGCAACTGCAGTTTTATTATGATAGGTGTTCAGATCAAATTTCTTGGTAGCCTGTGAGTTGAAAATGACTGCTCCAAACAGATTGCTATCAGAACCAAAAATAAAGTTCAGAACCAAATCGGATGAAAATTTGACAATCTTTTTCCAGTTTGGTTCTGTTACACTGGACGATGCATCAAGTAGAAATATTATGTCTGCCTTGCTGGAATTTCCACAAGAAACAACAACATCTCCAGGTAGTGGAGCAGGTGTATCTTCTGTTGCATCCAAAAAAATAGTTTCAACATTTTCATACTCAGGATAAAGCATACTGATAAATGATTACAACACATGTGGCATTGAAATGTGCAAAGAAAAACAACACAGAGGACATACGCTAAAGTATTTTGTAAAATTCCAAGAGTTACACATTTTTTAATGTAGAAGAGTCTATAGATTTGCTTAATTTTTACAAACTAAAATGTGATGTTTTCAAAAACTCTACACTGTGTTATTTTTTTCTGCTCTACCTAGTTTTATCTGAGTAACTATTGTGCATTGATCATACTCACCAAATGATATATTAGCAGGTGTACTAGAAGTACTTATTGACCCATTGGTTACCAAAGTTCCTGTAGAGGTAGCAAGTTGTACAGTTGTTGTTCTAGGAGAAATACTGGTGGCACTAGCTAATGATGATGATGCTTGAGTGGATGTTGTTTTGGTGACAAGCAAGGTAGTAATACTTTGACTTGTTGATACATCCCTTGTTGTGGCCCTTGTTGTAGATGCTGTGCAAAGATAAAACAGTGTCACCAAAATTATTAAAAAAAAAAAAAAAAAAAAAAAATGTCACTTTTTAACATTCTCAGCATTAAGGTACATTTAAACTTTGGTTATTTATGTGGAAACTAGAAACTTATATCCATATTTTGTAGTTTTATTGCAAACTTACCATTAGTTGTTTTGTTTGTGAAGCCATTAGATACTGCAAAAAAAGGAAAAAAAAAAATTGAATTGGCATTAGAAAGGGTAAAATCAAATAGACACGAAAGCTATTATTCTAGGAATCTAGCTGAATACAATTGTGTCTACTCACTGTCACAAGTAATTTGCAACAAGTCTTTATTGATTATGCTTAAGACATCAAAGTTGCTTATGTTAAACACAAAATCATGCTGACTGGCCATTGCTGTTATTTCGTGTAAATCTGCCAGACCTATTCCTATTGTTACTATTGATATGCCAGCATCTTTCAAATTCTGAGCTGCTATGATTGCTGTGTGAAAACAAAATGTAAAAAGAAGGTTTATGAACTCCATATCATTTCATTAGTTCAATGATAGAATTCTTTTCAAGTACAGTACCACAAATAATTTCTAGTGATCAAGTCAGTAAGATACATTATTTAATCTAGATGAAGAATAAAGACTGTCAACAAATTTAAAATGGTTCATACTTTGATTAGGATTGGAGGATTGTCCATCTGTTATGACTATGAGAATGTTTTGAGCATCATCTCTGCCTCCGCTGGATGTACCAAATGTGTTATTTGTCAGTATAAAGGACAATGCTGAAGCAGTGTTTGTGCCACTGGTGAAAGGATATGGTACAGCCAGTAGAGCCTGTCAAAATCACAAGAGAATAGTAACAAATAGTATGAGGACAGAATCTTGAATAAAACTCTTGCTTTTGTTCAGATTTAAAATATGGTTGCAAGCCACTTAGTTAAAAGGAATAAAATGGTAAAGGCTAAACACAAGATACAAAAAAATTTGTGACACCTGTGGTGACATAGCCTAATAAAGTTCTAGAATCATGTTTATATAATAAAACATCCAAATATGTTTCTCTCTTTGAAAATAGTACTTACATTAGCAACTGCAGTTTTATTATGATAGGTGTTCAGATCAAATTTCTTGGTAGCCTGTGAGTTGAAAATGACTGCTCCAAACAGATTGCTATCAGAACCAAAAATAAAGTTCAGAACCAAATCGGATGAAAATTTGACAATCTTTTTCCAGTTTGGTTCTGTTACACTGGACGATGCATCAAGTAGAAATATTATGTCTGCCTTGCTGGAATTTCCACAAGAAACAACAACATCTCCAGGTAGTGGAGCAGGTGTATCTTCTGTTGCATCCAAAAAAATAGTTTCAACATTTTCATACTCAGGATAAAGCATACTGATAAATGATTACAACACATGTGGCATTGAAATGTGCAAAGAAAAACAACACAGAGGACATACGCTAAAGTATTTTGTAAAATTCCAAGAGTTACACATTTTTTAATGTAGAAGAGTCTATAGATTTGCTTAATTTTTACAAACTAAAATGTGATGTTTTCAAAAACTCTACACTGTGTTATTTTTTTCTGCTCTACCTAGTTTTATCTGAGTAACTATTGTGCATTGATCATACTCACCAAATGATATATTAGCAGGTGTACTAGAAGTACTTATTGACCCATTGGTTACCAAAGTTCCTGTAGAGGTAGCAAGTTGTACAGTTGTTGTTCTAGGAGAAATACTGGTGGCACTAGCTAATGATGATGATGCTTGAGTGGATGTTGTTTTGGTGACAAGCAAGGTAGTAATACTTTGACTTGTTGATACATCCCTTGTTGTGGCCCTTGTTGTAGATGCTGTGCAAAGATAAAACAGTGTCACCAAAATTATTAAAAAAAAAAAAAAAAAAAAAAAATGTCACTTTTTAACATTCTCAGCATTAAGGTACATTTAAACTTTGGTTATTTATGTGGAAACTAGAAACTTATATCCATATTTTGTAGTTTTATTGCAAACTTACCATTAGTTGTTTTGTTTGTGAAGCCATTAGATACTGCAAAAAAAGGAAAAAAAAAAATTGAATTGGCATTAGAAAGGGTAAAATCAAATAGACACGAAAGCTATTATTCTAGGAATCTAGCTGAATACAATTGTGTCTACTCACTGTCACAAGTAATTTGCAACAAGTCTTTATTGATTATGCTTAAGACATCAAAGTTGCTTATGTTAAACACAAAATCATGCTGACTGGCCATTGCTGTTATTTCGTGTAAATCTGCCAGACCTATTCCTATTGTTACTATTGATATGCCAGCATCTTTCAAATTCTGAGCTGCTATGATTGCTGTGTGAAAACAAAATGTAAAAAGAAGGTTTATGAACTCCATATCATTTCATTAGTTCAATGATAGAATTCTTTTCAAGTACAGTACCACAAATAATTTCTAGTGATCAAGTCAGTAAGATACATTATTTAATCTAGATGAAGAATAAAGACTGTCAACAAATTTAAAATGGTTCATACTTTGATTAGGATTGGAGGATTGTCCATCTGTTATGACTATGAGAATGTTTTGAGCATCATCTCTGCCTCCGCTGGATGTACCAAATGTGTTATTTGTCAGTATAAAGGACAATGCTGAAGCAGTGTTTGTGCCACTGGTGAAAGGATATGGTACAGCCAGTAGAGCCTGTCAAAATCACAAGAGAATAGTAACAAATAGTATGAGGACAGAATCTTGAATAAAACTCTTGCTTTTGTTCAGATTTAAAATATGGTTGCAAGCCACTTAGTTAAAAGGAATAAAATGGTAAAGGCTAAACACAAGATACAAAAAAATTTGTGACACCTGTGGTGACATAGCCTAATAAAGTTCTAGAATCATGTTTATATAATAAAACATCCAAATATGTTTCTCTCTTTGAAAATAGTACTTACATTAGCAACTGCAGTTTTATTATGATAGGTGTTCAGATCAAATTTCTTGGTAGCCTGTGAGTTGAAAATGACTGCTCCAAACAGATTGCTATCAGAACCAAAAATAAAGTTCAGAACCAAATCGGATGAAAATTTGACAATCTTTTTCCAGTTTGGTTCTGTTACACTGGACGATGCATCAAGTAGAAATATTATGTCTGCCTTGCTGGAATTTCCACAAGAAACAACAACATCTCCAGGTAGTGGAGCAGGTGTATCTTCTGTTGCATCCAAAAAAATAGTTTCAACATTTTCATACTCAGGATAAAGCATACTGATAAATGATTACAACACATGTGGCATTGAAATGTGCAAAGAAAAACAACACAGAGGACATACGCTAAAGTATTTTGTAAAATTCCAAGAGTTACACATTTTTTAATGTAGAAGAGTCTATAGATTTGCTTAATTTTTACAAACTAAAATGTGATGTTTTCAAAAACTCTACACTGTGTTATTTTTTTCTGCTCTACCTAGTTTTATCTGAGTAACTATTGTGCATTGATCATACTCACCAAATGATATATTAGCAGGTGTACTAGAAGTACTTATTGACCCATTGGTTACCAAAGTTCCTGTAGAGGTAGCAAGTTGTACAGTTGTTGTTCTAGGAGAAATACTGGTGGCACTAGCTAATGATGATGATGCTTGAGTGGATGTTGTTTTGGTGACAAGCAAGGTAGTAATACTTTGACTTGTTGATACATCCCTTGTTGTGGCCCTTGTTGTAGATGCTGTGCAAAGATAAAACAGTGTCACCAAAATTATTAAAAAAAAAAAAAAAAAAAAAAAAATGTCACTTTTTAACATTCTCAGCATTAAGGTACATTTAAACTTTGGTTATTTATGTGGAAACTAGAAACTTATATCCATATTTTGTAGTTTTATTGCAAACTTACCATTAGTTGTTTTGTTTGTGAAGCCATTAGATACTGCAAAAAAAGGAAAAAAAAAAATTGAATTGGCATTAGAAAGGGTAAAATCAAATAGACACGAAAGCTATTATTCTAGGAATCTAGCTGAATACAATTGTGTCTACTCACTGTCACAAGTAATTTGCAACAAGTCTTTATTGATTATGCTTAAGACATCAAAGTTGCTTATGTTAAACACAAAATCATGCTGACTGGCCATTGCTGTTATTTCGTGTAAATCTGCCAGACCTATTCCTATTGTTACTATTGATATGCCAGCATCTTTCAAATTCTGAGCTGCTATGATTGCTGTGTGAAAACAAAATGTAAAAAGAAGGTTTATGAACTCCATATCATTTCATTAGTTCAATGATAGAATTCTTTTCAAGTACAGTACCACAAATAATTTCTAGTGATCAAGTCAGTAAGATACATTATTTAATCTAGATGAAGAATAAAGACTGTCAACAAATTTAAAATGGTTCATACTTTGATTAGGATTGGAGGATTGTCCATCTGTTATGACTATGAGAATGTTTTGAGCATCATCTCTGCCTCCGCTGGATGTACCAAATGTGTTATTTGTCAGTATAAAGGACAATGCTGAAGCAGTGTTTGTGCCACTGGTGAAAGGATATGGTACAGCCAGTAGAGCCTGTCAAAATCACAAGAGAATAGTAACAAATAGTATGAGGACAGAATCTTGAATAAAACTCTTGCTTTTGTTCAGATTTAAAATATGGTTGCAAGCCACTTAGTTAAAAGGAATAAAATGGTAAAGGCTAAACATAAGATACAAAAAAATTTGTGACACCTGTGGTGACATAGCCTAATAAAGTTCTAGAATCATGTTTATATAATAAAACATCCAAATATGTTTCTCTCTTTGAAAATAGTACTTACATTAGCAACTGCAGTTTTATTATGATAGGTGTTCAGATCAAATTTCTTGGTAGCCTGTGAGTTGAAAATGACTGCTCCAAACAGATTGCTATCAGAACCAAAAATAAAGTTCAGAACCAAATCGGATGAAAATTTGACAATCTTTTTCCAGTTTGGTTCTGTTACACTGGACGATGCATCAAGTAGAAATATTATGTCTGCCTTGCTGGAATTTCCACAAGAAACAACAACATCTCCAGGTAGTGGAGCAGGTGTATCTTCTGTTGCATCCAAAAAAATAGTTTCAACATTTTCATACTCAGGATAAAGCATACTGATAAATGATTACAACACATGTGGCATTGAAATGTGCAAAGAAAAACAACACAGAGGACATACGCTAAAGTATTTTGTAAAATTCCAAGAGTTACACATTTTTTAATGTAGAAGAGTCTATAGATTTGCTTAATTTTTACAAACTAAAATGTGATGTTTTCAAAAACTCTACACTGTGTTATTTTTTTCTGCTCTACCTAGTTTTATCTGAGTAACTATTGTGTATTGATCATACTCACCAAATGATATATTAGCAGGTGTACTAGAAGTACTTATTGACCCATTGGTTACTAAAGTTCCTGTAGAGGTAGCAAGTTGTACAGTTGTTGTTCTAGGAGAAATACTGGTGGCACTAGCTAATGTTGTACTTGTTATGGAAATAGATGTTGTTTTGGTTGATGCACTTGATGCTGATGTTGTGCTAGATTCTAGAATAGCTGTTGTGCTAGCATTTGTAGTTTTCATGTTAGATGTTGCGTTGGATGATGTAGTTAAAACATTTGCTACTGTACTTTCTTTTGTTGTTAATGTATTTTGTAATGTAGTTGTTTTGCTTATTGTGGGATCAAATGTTGTAATGGTCATAGTGCTTGACGCTGTAGACTCTGTTATAGTACTAGATTCTAGAAAAGCTGATGTGCTAGCATGTGTAGTAAGTGAAGTGTTAGATGAAGCTTGGGATAATGTGGTTAGTAGATTTGCTTCTGTACTAGCTTTAGTTACTGGTGTGTTTGGTACAGTAGATGTTGTTTTAATTGTGGGAACAGTTGTTGTTTTTATAGTGCTTGATGTTGAAGACGCTGATGTAGTACTAGATTCTAGAAAAGCTGATGTGCTAGCATATGTAGTAGATGTTGTGTTAGATGTAGCTTGTGATAATGTGGTTGGTAGATGTGCTTCTGTACTAGCTTTAGTTGTTAATGAGCTTAGTAATGTAGTTGTTGTAATTACTGTGGGAACAAACGTTGTTATGGTCATAGTGCTTGATCCTGTAGAAGCTGATGTAGTATTCGATTCTAGAATAGGTGATGTGATAGCATTTGTAGATAGTGTTGTTTCAGTTGTTGCTTCTGTTTTTGCTGTAGTTGTTGATGTATTTGGTACTGTAGTTGTTGTACTTACTGTGGGAACAGATGTTGTATTTATTGCGGGAACAGGTTTTGTTGTTGTCATAGTGCTTGGTGCTGAAGACGCTGATGTAGTACTAGATTCTAGAAAAGCTGATGTGCTAGCATGTGTAGATGGTGTAGTGTTAGATGTAGCTTGGGTTAATGTGGATGGTACATTTGCTTCTGTACTAGCTTTAGTTGTTGATGTGCTTGGTAATCTAGATGTACTTACTGTGGGAATAGATGTTGTATTTATTGTGGGAACAGATATTGCTGTGGTCGTAGTGCTTGTTGCTGTAGATGCTGATATAGTACTAGATTCTAGAAAAGCTGATGTGCTAGCATAAGTTGGTATTATGCTAGTTGTCACTTGGGATAATGTGGTTTGTTGATTTGATCCTGTACTTTCTTTACTTGTTGACATGCTGGGTATTGCATTTAATGTACTTAATATGGGAACAGTTGTTGTGGTTGTAGTGCTTGATGCTACTGACACTGATGTAGTACTAGATTCTAGAATAGCTGATGTGCTAGCATGTGCATCTAACACAGAGGATGCTTTTGTAAAGGTAGTACCTGTGAAGACGTTGGTTTTAGAATATTAATTGCAAGAAGAAAACATATATGAAAATGTTTATTTATTCAGCTATTAAAAGATCTTTTGAACTGTAGAATGGATTTACATGATAATTTGTACACAATTATTTATTCTTTTTGTTTTCATTTAGAATTAATTATCATAGACTCAAAATGTGAGTGTGAATACTCTTGAAAAAAAGGAAGAAAACCTTTGTATTCAATATTTAGTAACTCTTAAGACTGATAATTTTACAATTTATAAAGTTAAAAAATAGAGACAAATTATTTTTTTTCCTCCAGAATACAGAAAATCTGTATGCGGTTAGTGTGGAGAAATATACTAGACTACAAAATAAAATGAAAAGTCTTTAGAATTAGATAATATCTAGATTTCTATAAATTCTAAGTGTAGAAATAAAAATCCCAAGATGTGAGGGTCTATATAGAGTTTGTATGAGTTTAAGGAATGATTTTTTGTTAAAAATCTAAGAAAAAGAGCTTGACAGTGGTGTGCATGATTCAAAATAAAAAATAAAATTATTTAAAAAGGAAGGGGGGGTGATGTACAAAACTCAACATGAGACTACAAAATATTTCAAGGTTGAATGAATAAGCCAAAGAATAGTGAGATACTTTTTGTAGAAGGAGGGGTAGGGGTGGAGGAGGGGGATAGACAAAATGATTTACTGTTTCCCAAAGTAAATGTATGTGTGGGTAGTTTAAAGTTGTCAGTTCAACATAACACACACACTACAAGTCAGGAGCTATAGCTAGGTTAAGGAGAGCAAGTTCAACATAACACACACTACAAGTCAGGAGCTATGGCTAGGTTAAGGAGACCAAGTTCAACATAACACACACTACAAGTCAGGAGCTATAGCTATGTTAAGGAGAGCAAGTTCAACATAACACACACTACAAGTCAGGAGTTATAGCTATGTTAAGGAGAGCAAGTTCAACATAACACACACTACAAGTCAGGAGCTATAGCTAGGTTAAGGAGAGCAAGTTCAACATAACACACATTACAAGTCAGGAGCTATAGCTAGGTTAAGGAGAGCAAGTTCAACATAACACACACTACAAGTCAGGAGCTATAGCTAGGTTAAGGAGAGCAAGTTCAACATAACACACATTACAAGTCAGGAGCTATAGCTAGGTTAAGGAGCGCAAGTTCAACATAACACACACTACAAGTCACGAGCTATAGCTATGTTAAGGAGAGCAAGTTCAACATAACACACACTACAAGTCAGGAGCTATAGCTATGTTAAGGAGAGCAAGTTCAACATAACACACACTACAAGTCAGGAGCTATAGCTATGTTAAGGAGAGCAAGTTCAACATAACACACACACTACAAGTCAGGAGCTATAGCTATGTTAAGGAGAGCAATAAAATATGGCCAGTTTTCTTTGAGAAAAAAAAAAAGCCAAAATAAGCAATAGATATCCTGGGAACTGGTTGGCCAGTCGGTAAAACTAGTATTTATACATACCACTAAAATATACCATATAAATCATAATTCTTATAATTTACTGTATTTCTAAACCCTTATTATTTTATATTTTAAATTATTATTTAACTTTTAAACAAATTTATGGTAAATGTTTGATTAGTTTTCACAAAGGCAAGAGTTAACGATAATAAAAAATTTAAATTGCACTCACCTGCTAATTCTGTGGTCAGAAAGTTTGAAACGGTTGTATTAGTCATAGATGTGGATGTCGTCAGTGTCACAAAGTCCAGCACTTAGAAAGTTAATCACAATTTTATTCATATTGAACTGTGAGCCTATTTATCAATAACATTATAATAAAAACAACTTTTTGACATAAGTGAGATACCATTTAAGTTATTTTAATAACTGCATACAATTAAATCATTTTCTTTACTCTTTTTATGTTACAATTAGTTATTTAATTATCTATCATTTTAAAATGAATGAAGCAATATTATAGCTTTAACGCAGATTTTGACAGGGTTGTAATTTTGGTAATGGATCATCTGCCCGGCCACCCCATACAATCTATAAGTTAATATATTAAGTAATAAGCAAGAGAACAAGTAATAATAATATGTAAACATATACTAGTCAATAACAAGGGTTTATATAACAAAGGTTTAATGATCCAATAGTATGTTATGACATAACATGGATGATAACAATTAATACTATAGTAAGTTATGTGCAGATATACAAAATAGATAACATGTAAGCACACATTAGTCACAGTGCTAACAATCCATTCTTGGCTCGCGATGCCCACAACCCAGTGAATAATCGCCAAGTAGAGTCCATACAAACATAGATCAGGCTTGATTTCCGCAAAGACCCAAGCCTGAGTCTCTAAACAAAAAAAAATATGTATTCCTTGTGACCTCCATTCACATGATTATATGACAACGACATTAGAGCTATGAATTATGAAGAAATTTTAATAACCTAACTAACCCACTACTGGGGAAAAACAACAAACAGAAAGCCCCAGCCAAAACTCTGCTACCCAGGCAAAAATAGAAAGAAATGACACCTACAGAGCACACCCTTAGAAACAGCGCACAAACTATTATGGTGCACAAAAGAACCTAACAAAGAAACAACTCAATGTGGGCATGACAAATTTAAGAGTAAATTAAAGTGATTTTTCTTTCTAAATTTGTACAGATGTTCTTACCTTCCGACATAAGATTGAACTTTATGTCATCCAATTGATCAAATCCATTAACTGAGATGACAGACTCCTTATCATTGGCAATATTCATTAATTCAGCCGCTGAGTCCAGTCCAACTCCAACAGCTACAATGTTTATACCATTTTCTTTGAGTAAGCCAGCCTCATAAGAAGCTATTGATGAAAGGCGTATTTTTGATATGTGAAACAATCTGTAGGTTACAATCATATTTCACTTTTTTTAATGCACTTTTTTTACTTAACTAAGTTCATATGGATCTTTTCTTGTCATTTATGAACTTAAAATTCTTACACCTATTTACCAGAAATGTAAAATGAATTTATTTTATATATAATGTTATCTACCTTTATTTATTAAAACATGCATAAACAAATGCAACTTTTATTTTGGTAGATACCTAGATAGTTAAATATATAATGTTTTGTTTTTGTTTTTTTTGGTTTCTGTGGCTGACTGCTAATGAGGATGTCATGTTGTCAGCATAATGACCAACTGCCTTTACCTCAACTCAATTCACTAACTCTGCTCTACAGCATCTATTGGTCTCAAAGTGAGCTGGTTCTTATTGAATCTTAGAAATTAGATACCTCCTTCAAGGAAGAACATAATAATCTCCTATGCATATCTGCGTCTCAATATAGTTGTGAATCTTAATTAAAGACTTAAACTCTACTAAGTTGTTGGTTTGCTGGCTGATTCAGGCATTAACCCATTCCATGCTCTAATGGCACTAGGAAGAAACAGCACTTAGAAAGATTTGTCCATGCATATGAAATAAGAAACATGACTTAATCTTCGTGTCTTCTTAGAGTATTCTATGTTGCTACTAAGTCCCATTACTTGTAAATCTTCCATTATGCAGTGTTTCTAACTTTAGTAATTTTATTAATGTTTTACTCTAAGTCAAATGTGAATGTTTGTTAGTAATCTCACAGCCCTTTTTTGCACCGCTTCTAGTTTCTCAATGTTTTTTCTTAAGTTAATGTCTTCTAAACAGAGAATGTGTATTTTAATGGTCAAAGAAAAGTTAAATAGCCTTTCAGTTCTATGTTCTGCAGACATTTAAGTTGTTTTGCTTTACAAAGAATACAAAACTTAGAGAGAATTATAACTTCCTCATTACCAGTAGCCCAGGACTCTAGTTAATTTATAGAGAATCTTCACTAATATCAATGCATCCAGCTTAATGTGGTTTGAAACAAGATAATCTAAAAACCTTCAGCAGGATATCTAGATGCTTCATTCATAATGACAATAACAATATCTGGTGCCTTAGGTCTACCACCAGATGATGGTTCAAAGAGAAACCAGCTCCTGATTGAAGCCAAACCTTGATTTAAACCTTGATTCTGAGTGTAGGTTGGAACGTATGGCGTTGATAGTATCTTCTATAATAAAAAGAAAGATATATCTCATTTTTAAATTGTGTAAAATATGAATCATATAATCTTTTTAAAATTAAAAAAAAACAACTTATGATCATATGCTTCTAGGTCATGTCAGTTTGTAAGACTTTTTTTCTCTCCAGAATGATGCTCACATCATCGATGTGAAATTGTAAAGATTTATGCTCCAATTGTTGATATTATAAAACTATTTTGTTTTTTTTTCTTCCCCTATGCATTCATTTTTTAATTGCTTAATACTTAAATATAAATAATTTCCCTTTGTCATCAATCTGATTTTTCCATTGAATGTGTTTTTACCAAGTATGATGGCTTAGATAAGGGTAGTTAAATATTTTTATTGCATTGTATTTTTTAAAAATGCATGGAGATACAGATATTAAGTTCAAGATTTAAAATTTATGGTTTTAAATGTGTTATTCAAAATGTTTTTTTGATAAAATATGCATGTGCATCCTAAACAAAATAATTTGTATTCAATTTGTATCATAAAATATCCCATAGTCCTAGTCTACAGAACGCAACCAGGAAGTTTTTATTTTTACTTCAAAATATATAATTAAATTTATTTTACGCTATATAAAATTTAATTTTTATTTTTTAAAAGAGAATGTATTCCCCCTATAATTATATACAAAAAATTACATTGTCAGGTATCCAACAAAAATGTCATTGAAGTTTAATAATAACATGGTAATGGCACTAATGGGTCAAGTGATTCCTTCAGAGTGTGGAAAATTATTTGAGTGAGAAAGACGTGAATAAATGGAGTTGTTCATTTCATTTAAGCTATTGAATTCTAGCAAAAAGGGAGTTAATACATAAAATAAGCAAAATAAAACAATACTGAGAACAAATACTGTTCAATTTATCATTACTTCCTATTATCAACTTTGTGATAGGAACTTTAAAAGGAAGGATGTGCTAATAGGTTTATATTAGGTCATTATATGTTGTGGGTGTTTTTTTTAAGAAAAGTACTTAAAAGGATGTGATGTAATAAAGTGGACTTTTAATGTCTACTTCAACTGAAAACATGAAGTCTCTGTTAATTCATTGTAATGTTTGCTAGTCTAAATAATTTAGTTCTCTGTAGTAACAGAAAAAAAAACTTTATCCAAAAAGAATGAAAGACTATACTTACTTCAATTACTGGGGTTCTGTTGGAGTAAGTGTTGAGCTTAAACAAGAGTTCAGGTCTGTTGCTAAATGTAAGTGCCCCAAACTGTGCACCATCTGGACCAACATCAAAAGACTCCACTAAATCTGCTGCAAACTTGATCATTTTGAGCCAGTTCTCTAGTCCCAGACTTGCAGAAGAGTCCAATAAAATAATAATGTCAGCTGAAACAGGTTCCTTGTCTAATAGTGTAGTATTTGAAATATCTGGTAGATTGGCAATATTATGGCCATTAGTTGATATTTTTATAAAATTCTCTCTTTAACAAAAATTTAAATCATATGTCATTTAACAAACCTTTTTATTTTATTTTGTAGCATTTCTGAGAGAACCTTAACCTAGCTTGAGTCACAGTTCACAACTAGTTTAGACCCAAACTTACATTAAAGAAAAGATCATAAATATTTTTTAAATATCTGGATTCAACCTAAATTAATTTTTTTTCTGTTTTGTTCTATATATTTCAAATGTTCCTTCACAATTGAAGGTTATTACATTCTAGCTCAAACATCCTGCAGGAAGGCAGGCAGGGCTCAAGACATCCAAAAAATTCACATTTATACAATGCATTGTGTTACGTATCTAGGCATTGTTACCTAGATACTATTTTTTTTCTTGACCTGTAGGTTGTCTGCCCCTTGTGTAATAAGTTTTTTTTTATTTTATTTTTCACGGTGAGTCAAGCCACACAGACAGTGACCGGTCCTTGACCTATGTGTGTACCTCTGGTTGAAAGGAGGGTGGTTTTTTTTTTCTTCTGTCTCTTTGAAGAGCGTTCTAGATCTGGGTGTTGATGACTTATTCTGTTCTAGAAATTACTAGATTTGTCTTGATATCGACGCGCGGTATATTATATAAAGACCGCCCGTGTAACGTTGACGGACAGACATACGGAGACAGCCGTGAGACAGAATAGCGGAGACATTGCGTGACCCGTGCGTGGTATACCAATTGATCGTGTAAGTTAAGATTTTTCTTTTTTCAAGGCCTTGCTTGTATTTGTAATTATATTTTCAAACTCTTGTATTGTAATATTTTTACATGCCATTTTTGTAAAAGGGTTTTGGTCAACCCTCCCATTTTGTATCGAGTTATATTTTATTAAACCTTAAGTTGATATTTTACCTTCCGATTTCTTGTGTCATTTTTTTTTGTTATTCATTGTAAGTCTTTGATTAAATTCAGACTTAAGATAAGTGACACAACTACCTTTTTCTCTTGTCACGTTCCCCTAGGCAAGCCATTTAAAAGTAGAATTCAATTCGTAATACGTGACAAAAGAAGTTTGAGGGCTTTCGTCCCGGATATTTTTCTGAACCTATTTTCGTCTTACTTGAGTAATTTTGTAAAGGCGAAGTTGACTTTAACAAAAAAAATTTTTTTTTTGTGTCAAAGAGTCGGAAGTAAGGTATCAATAGTATTGACCAAACTCTCTTAAGGTTTTTTGTTGTACTGATTTCGTACTGTATATTTACATTGTATACATTTTTTATTTTTTTTTGCTTGTAATAGTTGTTAGTTAGCCATGGATATTCAGGTTTTTCTTGCAAATCCCTCTGTGAAAGAGCTTGATGCTTTTACTAGGAAGGAACTGGTCCTTATTTCTAAACATTTAGGGTTAAAAATAAAATCAAATGCCCTTAAACAAGAAATCAGAGATAACATTGTAATCCATTATGTAGACGAGGAAGTGTTTTCTGAAGACCTTTTAGAAACCCTTAGACCCGATGAGGGTAAATCAGATTTAGAACTTCAGATAAAATTAAAACAAATGGAAATAGAAGCCCAGTTAGCTTTAAAAGAGAAGGAAATTAAACAACAGGCCGCACAAAAAGAATTAGAGCTTGCAGCGGCTAGAGAGCAGAAAGAAATAGAAATGAAATTACAAATAGAGTTAAAAAAATTAGAGTTAGCTGCTAATGTAAGACCAGATTCTTCCCCTGCCAGTCATACTGCTGAAGCAATAAAATTTTTGAAAATAATTCCACGCTTTAATGAAGCCACAATTGACAATTATTTTCCACAATTTGAACTTGCTGTGAAAAATTTTAATGTACCTGAAACTTTGTGGCCCACTTTGCTGCAAACAGTTTTGACTGGTAGAGCTGCAGAGGTATTTTGTTCTTTGACTATTGAACAACAAAAAGATTATAATGTTGTTAAGGCCTTAATTCTTAAGGCATATGAACTTGTTCCGGAAGCTTACCGAAAGCAGTTCAGGGATTGTCGCAAATCGGATGGCCAAACCCATGTAGAATTCCTGCGGGAAAAGGAGCGACGCTTTGAGAAATGGCTCACTTCCAGGGAAATCGGCACCGACTTTGCAAAATTCAAGAACCTAATGCTGATGGAAGAGTTCAAGAGTTGTGTGCGGTTGGACGTCCGTACGCATATAGCTGATCGTGGCGAGGAAGATGTGCACAAGGCTGCAGTGTTGGCAGACGATTATATAATATCACATCAATTTGCCAAGTATACGACGGATGTCAAGCCAAAACAAGTCAAACAGCCTGAGTCCACTGCTAGCAACTCCATCAAGAACAGCAGTACAAATGACAGAAAACCTACTACAAGTAAAGCTACTTGTTCCTACTGCAAACGAGAAGGCCATAAAATTGACGATTGCTGGAAATTGAGGAAGAGAAACGAAAAAGCTCCTTCAAAAGTCAGAGCTTGCACAGTACAGTGGTCGGCGAGGTTTACTCCCTCATCATCAAGTCATATCAAGAATAACTCGACACCACCTGTTTCAAATGTATTGACTGTACAAGACTCTCCGAAAATGTCTCCACGATGTTCCAATGACTCAAACAAGAGTTTTTCAAATACATCAAGCCGATGTTCCAATGACTCAAACAAGAGTTTTTCAAATACATCAAGCCGATGTTCCAATGACTCAAACAAGAGTTTTTCAAATACATCAAGCCGATGTTCCAATGACTCAAACAAGAGTTTTTCAAATACATCAAGCCGATGTTCCAATGACTCAAACAAGAGTTTACCTAGTACATCACCCCGATGTTCCAATGACTCTATCCAGAGTTCCCATAATACATCACCCCGATGTTCCAATGACTCTATCCAGAGTTCCCATAAGACATCACCCCGATGTTCCAATGACTCCATCAAGAGTTCTCCAAATACATCCAAAAGATGTTCTACTGACTCAAGAAAGAGTTTCTCCACTGCGTCTCCTAGAGATGTCAATGACTCCAGCGAGAGTTCGACCCAAGTCCAGTCTGCATCAACCAAAATTGATGTTTTATTAGAGGATTTTAAGCCTTTCATTTCGGAAGGATTCGTATCACTACCCGGTGATTCTACAAGTCTACGACCTATCACCATTTTGAGAGACACAGGTGCCTCACAATCGCTACTTTTAGAGGGTATCTTGCCCTTGTCAAAATCATCATCGACTGGGAAGAGCATCCTGTTACGAGGCGTAGAGCTTGGATGTATAGATGTGCCTCTACATCTAATCGACATAAAGTCAAATCTCATTACTGGACCGGTTGTTGTAGGTGTCCGACCAACATTACCATTGGAAGGCATCTCGTTGCTGTTAGGCAATGACTTAGCAGGTGGAAAGGTGATAGCCGAACCCATCGTCACTCAAACACCCGACTTATCTGCCACACCCGAGGAAGACCTAGAGTTATATCCAGCGTGTGCAGTAACAAGGGCAATGAGGTTGAAAGCATCTCAAGAAGAGAACGTCATCAAGGCCAACAGTAACCACGATGATGTGGACTTGAGCACCACATTCTTTGCTTCTCTTGAAGAAGAACCAACGCCAAATTCTGAAAAGCCGGCATCAACTCGAAAACAGTTGATTGAGGACCAAAAGAAGGATCCAGAGCTCGCCAAACTCCGAGAAACCGCAATGACATCACAAGAGGCAGAGCTAGCATCAACGTGCTACTACATCCAAGATGATATGCTCTTCAGGAAATGGAAACCTCCAGACGCATCCAACGAAGAAGAATGGAGAATATGCCATCAAATCGTGTTACCAGAAAGATACTGAGCGTACATCATGAATCTGGCTCATGACACACCAATGTCAGGTCATCTCGGCATCCACAAGACATACCACAAGATTATGTCACACTTCTTCTGGCCACGTTTGAAGAAGGATGTCATCCAGTACTGTCGATCCTGTCATGCCTGTCAGATGGTTGGCAAGCCAAATCAAAAGATCCCTGTTGCTCCTCTGAAGCCGATTCCAGCCTTTGAAGAACCTTTCAGCAGAGTACTTATTGACTGTGTTGGTCCTCTCCCAAAGACAAAAGCTGGCAACCAATACCTGTTGACCATTATGTGTGCTTCAACTCGTTTTCCTGAGGCTATTCCTCTAAGGAACATAAAAGCATCAAACATTGTAAAGGCCTTAATCAAGTTCTTTACTCTATTTGGTCTACCAAAGTCCATCCAATCGGACCAAGGAACGAATTTCACGGCCAATCTTTTCACGCAAGTCATGACTCAGTTGGGCATCAAACACTGCATGTCGAGTGCGTATCATGCCGAGTCGCAAGGCGCTCTTGAGCGATTCCATCAGACTCTCAAGAACATGATCCGAACCTATTGCTTTGAGCACGAAAAAGACTGGGACGAAGGAATCCACATGCTGCTGTTTGCAACCCGTGAATCCGTCCAGGAATCGTTGGGATTCAGCCCTTTTGACGTAGTCTTTGGCCATTCGGTGCGCGGTCCCTTGAAATGTATAAAAGAGACGTTGTTGTCACCAACAGCCACTGAAGGACTTTTAGAATATGTAATTAAGTTTAAAACTAGACTTTATGATGCTTGTGTTCTGGCCAAAAATAACTTACAAAACACCCAATCCAGCATGAAACGCTGGTATGATAGAAAGGCCCGTGTTAGAGAATTTTCTCCCGGGGATAAGGTGCTTGTATTTTTGCCCATACCAGGTCAACCCTTGCAAGCCAGATATTTTGGTCCCTATGAAATTGAGACCAAAATTAGTGACCTCAATTACACAATCAAAACTCCTGACCGTAGGAAAAAGACTCAGCTATGTCATATAAACATGCTGAAGCCTTATGTATCTCGGCCAGATCACTCAGAGAAGAGTAATTGTGTTTTAAATACAGTCAAAAGTTGTTCAAATAGCCATGTTTCTCCTATTGATGATGATATTGTAAAGGAGAAATTTGGACAATACAAAATACCTAATTCTTTTGTATTACAGAATTTGGATGTAAAACTGTCTCATCTGTCTTCGACAGAAAGGCCAGTTATCATGAAACTCATTAATGAATTTAATGACATTTTTTCTGATGTACCAAAACAGACTAATGTAATAATGCATGATGTAGATGTTGGCGAGGCTACTCCAGTCAAGCAGCATCCTTACAGGGTCAACCCTGAAAAACTTGCCATACTTAGGTCAGAAATCAAGTATATGCTTGAAAATGACCTCATTGAACCAAGTTCCAGTAGCTGGAGCTCCCCATGTGTCTTGATACCTAAACAGGACAAGACTTATCGTTTTTGTACAGACTACCGTAAGGTAAAGGCTGTAACAAAGACCGATTCGTTTCCTATCCCTAGGATAGACGATCTCATAGATCGTATTGGTGACGCTAAGTACATCACCAAAATAGACCTACTTTCAGGTTATTGGCAGGTTCCCCTGACTGATAGGGCAAAGGAAATCTCCGCCTTTGTCACCCCTGATGGTCTGTACCAATACAAAGTGATGCCATTTGGCATGAAGAATGCTCCTGCCACTTTCCAGAGAATGATAAATGCCCTGCTTGCTGACATGGAGAATTGCCACGCATACTTAGACGATGTAGTAATTTTTAGCCAAGATTTTTCTAGCCATTGTAAACAACTGCATTGTCTTTTTACTAAACTTTTACATGCAAAAATTACTGTAAACCTGAGTAAGAGTGATTTTTGCCAGGCTTCCATCCAATACTTAGGCCATATTGTAGGACAAGGCCAGGTGAAACCTGTAATGGCCAAAGTAGAAGCTATCCAAGCTTTCCCTATTCCTGCTGATCGGAAACAACTCCGAAGATTTTTGGGAATGTCTGGATATTATAGAAAATTTTGCGAACATTTTTCTGTCATTGCCAGTCCTTTAACAAACCTCCTGAGAAAGAACGTCCGATTTACTTGGACGGATGAATGTCAGAAAGCCTTTAACCAAATTAAGCAGATATTATCTAGCTCCCCCATTTTGATGGCTCCTGACTTCGGAAAACCTTTTCGGTTAGCTATTGACGCCAGTGACACAGGTGTTGGGTCAGTCCTTTACCAAGAAGATAATTTCCAAGTAGAGCACCCTATTTGTTTCTTTTCCAAGAAATTTAATAGACATCAAAGAAATTATTCTACTGTGGAAAAAGAATGTCTTGGGTTGATTCTTTCTATACAACACTTTGATTTTTATATCAGTGGGTCCAGATGGCCACTGGTTGTATTTACTGACCACAATCCCCTTACCTTTATCCACAAAATGTCTGGCAAGAATCAACGACTTCTCAGGTGGAGTTTATTTTTACAAGAGTACAACCTAGATCTTAAACATAAAAGGCAGCGAAAATGTTATCGCCGATGCCTTATCTAGATTGTAAAAAGTATTTTGATGTATATTTTTTTTTATATATATCATGATAAATACATTCTGTAATGTAAATATCATTTTTGTAATTATTCTAAAAAGATTTCCATTTCGTGGAAATGTAAACTTTTTATTTTTAGGAGGGAGGTGTTACGTATCTAGGCATTGTTACCTAGATACTATTTTTTTTCTTGACCTGTAGGTTGTCTGCCCCTTGTGTAATTTTTTTTTTTATTTTATTTTTCACGGTGAGTCAAGCCACACAGACAGTGACCGGTCCTTGACCTATGTGTGTACCTCTGGTTGAAAGGAGGGTGGTTTTTTTTTTCTTCTGTCTCTTTGAAGAGCGTTCTAGATCTGGGTGTTGATGACTTATTCTGTTCTAGAAATTACTAGATTTGTCTTGATATCGACGCGCGGTATATTATATAAAGACCGCCCGTGTAACGTTGACGGACAGACATACGGAGACAGCCGTGAGACAGAATAGCGGAGACATTGCGTGACCCGTGCGTGGTATACCAATTGATCGTGTAAGTTAAGATTTTTCTTTTTTCAAGGCCTTGCTTGTATTTGTAATTATATTTTCAAACTCTTGTATTGTAATATTTTTACATGCCATTTTTGTAAAAGGGTTTTGGTCAACCCTCCCATTTTGTATCGAGTTATATTTTATTAAACCTTAAGTTGATATTTTACCTTCCGATTTCTTGTGTCATTTTTTTTTGTTATTCATTGTAAGTCTTTGATTAAATTCAGACTTAAGATAAGTGACACAACTACCTTTTTCTCTTGTCACGTTCCCCTAGGCAAGCCATTTAAAAGTAGAATTCAATTCGTAATACGTGACAAAAGAAGTTTGAGGGCTTTCGTCCCGGATATTTTTCTGAACCTATTTTCGTCTTACTTGAGTAATTTTGTAAAGGCGAAGTTGACTTTAACAAAAAAAATTTTTTTTTTGTGTCAAAGAGTCGGAAGTAAGGTATCAATAGTATTGACCAAACTCTCTTAAGGTTTTTTGTTGTACTGATTTCGTACTGTATATTTACATTGTATACATTTTTTATTTTTTTTTGCTTGTAATAGTTGTTAGTTAGCCATGGATATTCAGGTTTTTCTTGCAAATCCCTCTGTGAAAGAGCTTGATGCTTTTACTAGGAAGGAACTGGTCCTTATTTCTAAACATTTAGGGTTAAAAATAAAATCAAATGCCCTTAAACAAGAAATCAGAGATAACATTGTAATCCATTATGTAGACGAGGAAGTGTTTTCTGAAGACCTTTTAGAAACCCTTAGACCCGATGAGGGTAAATCAGATTTAGAACTTCAGATAAAATTAAAACAAATGGAAATAGAAGCCCAGTTAGCTTTAAAAGAGAAGGAAATTAAACAACAGGCCGCACAAAAAGAATTAGAGCTTGCAGCGGCTAGAGAGCAGAAAGAAATAGAAATGAAATTACAAATAGAGTTAAAAAAATTAGAGTTAGCTGCTAATGTAAGACCAGATTCTTCCCCTGCCAGTCATACTGCTGAAGCAATAAAATTTTTGAAAATAATTCCACGCTTTAATGAAGCCACAATTGACAATTATTTTCCACAATTTGAACTTGCTGTGAAAAATTTTAATGTACCTGAAACTTTGTGGCCCACTTTGCTGCAAACAGTTTTGACTGGTAGAGCTGCAGAGGTATTTTGTTCTTTGACTATTGAACAACAAAAAGATTATAATGTTGTTAAGGCCTTAATTCTTAAGGCATATGAACTTGTTCCGGAAGCTTACCGAAAGCAGTTCAGGGATTGTCGCAAATCGGATGGCCAAACCCATGTAGAATTCCTGCGGGAAAAGGAGCGACGCTTTGAGAAATGGCTCACTTCCAGGGAAATCGGCACCGACTTTGCAAAATTCAAGAACCTAATGCTGATGGAAGAGTTCAAGAGTTGTGTGCGGTTGGACGTCCGTACGCATATAGCTGATCGTGGCGAGGAAGATGTGCACAAGGCTGCAGTGTTGGCAGACGATTATATAATATCACATCAATTTGCCAAGTATACGACGGATGTCAAGCCAAAACAAGTCAAACAGCCTGAGTCCACTGCTAGCAACTCCATCAAGAACAGCAGTACAAATGACAGAAAACCTACTACAAGTAAAGCTACTTGTTCCTACTGCAAACGAGAAGGCCATAAAATTGACGATTGCTGGAAATTGAGGAAGAGAAACGAAAAAGCTCCTTCAAAAGTCAGAGCTTGCACAGTACAGTGGTCGGCGAGGTTTACTCCCTCATCATCAAGTCATATCAAGAATAACTCGACACCACCTGTTTCAAATGTATTGACTGTACAAGACTCTCCGAAAATGTCTCCACGATGTTCCAATGACTCAAACAAGAGTTTTTCAAATACATCAAGCCGATGTTCCAATGACTCAAACAAGAGTTTTTCAAATACATCAAGCCGATGTTCCAATGACTCAAACAAGAGTTTTTCAAATACATCAAGCCGATGTTCCAATGACTCAAACAAGAGTTTTTCAAATACATCAAGCCGATGTTCCAATGACTCAAACAAGAGTTTACCTAGTACATCACCCCGATGTTCCAATGACTCTATCCAGAGTTCCCATAATACATCACCCCGATGTTCCAATGACTCTATCCAGAGTTCCCATAAGACATCACCCCGATGTTCCAATGACTCCATCAAGAGTTCTCCAAATACATCCAAAAGATGTTCTACTGACTCAAGAAAGAGTTTCTCCACTGCGTCTCCTAGAGATGTCAATGACTCCAGCGAGAGTTCGACCCAAGTCCAGTCTGCATCAACCAAAATTGATGTTTTATTAGAGGATTTTAAGCCTTTCATTTCGGAAGGATTCGTATCACTACCCGGTGATTCTACAAGTCTACGACCTATCACCATTTTGAGAGACACAGGTGCCTCACAATCGCTACTTTTAGAGGGTATCTTGCCCTTGTCAAAATCATCATCGACTGGGAAGAGCATCCTGTTACGAGGCGTAGAGCTTGGATGTATAGATGTGCCTCTACATCTAATCGACATAAAGTCAAATCTCATTACTGGACCGGTTGTTGTAGGTGTCCGACCAACATTACCATTGGAAGGCATCTCGTTGCTGTTAGGCAATGACTTAGCAGGTGGAAAGGTGATAGCCGAACCCATCGTCACTCAAACACCCGACTTATCTGCCACACCCGAGGAAGACCTAGAGTTATATCCAGCGTGTGCAGTAACAAGGGCAATGAGGTTGAAAGCATCTCAAGAAGAGAACGTCATCAAGGCCAACAGTAACCACGATGATGTGGACTTGAGCACCACATTCTTTGCTTCTCTTGAAGAAGAACCAACGCCAAATTCTGAAAAGCCGGCATCAACTCGAAAACAGTTGATTGAGGACCAAAAGAAGGATCCAGAGCTCGCCAAACTCCGAGAAACCGCAATGACATCACAAGAGGCAGAGCTAGCATCAACGTGCTACTACATCCAAGATGATATGCTCTTCAGGAAATGGAAACCTCCAGACGCATCCAACGAAGAAGAATGGAGAATATGCCATCAAATCGTGTTACCAGAAAGATACTGAGCGTACATCATGAATCTGGCTCATGACACACCAATGTCAGGTCATCTCGGCATCCACAAGACATACCACAAGATTATGTCACACTTCTTCTGGCCACGTTTGAAGAAGGATGTCATCCAGTACTGTCGATCCTGTCATGCCTGTCAGATGGTTGGCAAGCCAAATCAAAAGATCCCTGTTGCTCCTCTGAAGCCGATTCCAGCCTTTGAAGAACCTTTCAGCAGAGTACTTATTGACTGTGTTGGTCCTCTCCCAAAGACAAAAGCTGGCAACCAATACCTGTTGACCATTATGTGTGCTTCAACTCGTTTTCCTGAGGCTATTCCTCTAAGGAACATAAAAGCATCAAACATTGTAAAGGCCTTAATCAAGTTCTTTACTCTATTTGGTCTACCAAAGTCCATCCAATCGGACCAAGGAACGAATTTCACGGCCAATCTTTTCACGCAAGTCATGACTCAGTTGGGCATCAAACACTGCATGTCGAGTGCGTATCATGCCGAGTCGCAAGGCGCTCTTGAGCGATTCCATCAGACTCTCAAGAACATGATCCGAACCTATTGCTTTGAGCACGAAAAAGACTGGGACGAAGGAATCCACATGCTGCTGTTTGCAACCCGTGAATCCGTCCAGGAATCGTTGGGATTCAGCCCTTTTGACGTAGTCTTTGGCCATTCGGTGCGCGGTCCCTTGAAATGTATAAAAGAGACGTTGTTGTCACCAACAGCCACTGAAGGACTTTTAGAATATGTAATTAAGTTTAAAACTAGACTTTATGATGCTTGTGTTCTGGCCAAAAATAACTTACAAAACACCCAATCCAGCATGAAACGCTGGTATGATAGAAAGGCCCGTGTTAGAGAATTTTCTCCCGGGGATAAGGTGCTTGTATTTTTGCCCATACCAGGTCAACCCTTGCAAGCCAGATATTTTGGTCCCTATGAAATTGAGACCAAAATTAGTGACCTCAATTACACAATCAAAACTCCTGACCGTAGGAAAAAGACTCAGCTATGTCATATAAACATGCTGAAGCCTTATGTATCTCGGCCAGATCACTCAGAGAAGAGTAATTGTGTTTTAAATACAGTCAAAAGTTGTTCAAATAGCCATGTTTCTCCTATTGATGATGATATTGTAAAGGAGAAATTTGGACAATACAAAATACCTAATTCTTTTGTATTACAGAATTTGGATGTAAAACTGTCTCATCTGTCTTCGACAGAAAGGCCAGTTATCATGAAACTCATTAATGAATTTAATGACATTTTTTCTGATGTACCAAAACAGACTAATGTAATAATGCATGATGTAGATGTTGGCGAGGCTACTCCAGTCAAGCAGCATCCTTACAGGGTCAACCCTGAAAAACTTGCCATACTTAGGTCAGAAATCAAGTATATGCTTGAAAATGACCTCATTGAACCAAGTTCCAGTAGCTGGAGCTCCCCATGTGTCTTGATACCTAAACAGGACAAGACTTATCGTTTTTGTACAGACTACCGTAAGGTAAAGGCTGTAACAAAGACCGATTCGTTTCCTATCCCTAGGATAGACGATCTCATAGATCGTATTGGTGACGCTAAGTACATCACCAAAATAGACCTACTTTCAGGTTATTGGCAGGTTCCCCTGACTGATAGGGCAAAGGAAATCTCCGCCTTTGTCACCCCTGATGGTCTGTACCAATACAAAGTGATGCCATTTGGCATGAAGAATGCTCCTGCCACTTTCCAGAGAATGATAAATGCCCTGCTTGCTGACATGGAGAATTGCCACGCATACTTAGACGATGTAGTAATTTTTAGCCAAGATTTTTCTAGCCATTGTAAACAACTGCATTGTCTTTTTACTAAACTTTTACATGCAAAAATTACTGTAAACCTGAGTAAGAGTGATTTTTGCCAGGCTTCCATCCAATACTTAGGCCATATTGTAGGACAAGGCCAGGTGAAACCTGTAATGGCCAAAGTAGAAGCTATCCAAGCTTTCCCTATTCCTGCTGATCGGAAACAACTCCGAAGATTTTTGGGAATGTCTGGATATTATAGAAAATTTTGCGAACATTTTTCTGTCATTGCCAGTCCTTTAACAAACCTCCTGAGAAAGAACGTCCGATTTACTTGGACGGATGAATGTCAGAAAGCCTTTAACCAAATTAAGCAGATATTATCTAGCTCCCCCATTTTGATGGCTCCTGACTTCGGAAAACCTTTTCGGTTAGCTATTGACGCCAGTGACACAGGTGTTGGGTCAGTCCTTTACCAAGAAGATAATTTCCAAGTAGAGCACCCTATTTGTTTCTTTTCCAAGAAATTTAATAGACATCAAAGAAATTATTCTACTGTGGAAAAAGAATGTCTTGGGTTGATTCTTTCTATACAACACTTTGATTTTTATATCAGTGGGTCCAGATGGCCACTGGTTGTATTTACTGACCACAATCCCCTTACCTTTATCCACAAAATGTCTGGCAAGAATCAACGACTTCTCAGGTGGAGTTTATTTTTACAAGAGTACAACCTAGATCTTAAACATAAAAGGCAGCGAAAATGTTATCGCCGATGCCTTATCTAGATTGTAAAAAGTATTTTGATGTATATTTTTTTTTATATATATCATGATAAATACATTCTGTAATGTAAATATCATTTTTGTAATTATTCTAAAAAGATTTCCATTTCGTGGAAATGTAAACTTTTTATTTTTAGGAGGGAGGTGTTACGTATCTAGGCATTGTTACCTAGATACTATTTTTTTTCTTGACCTGTAGGTTGTCTGCCCCTTGTGTAATTTTTTTTTTTATTTTATTTTTCACGGTGAGTCAAGCCACACAGACAGTGACCGGTCCTTGACCTATGTGTGTACCTCTGGTTGAAAGGAGGGTGGTTTTTTTTTTCTTCTGTCTCTTTGAAGAGCGTTCTAGATCTGGGTGTTGATGACTTATTCTGTTCTAGAAATTACTAGATTTGTCTTGATATCGACGCGCGGTATATTATATAAAGACCGCCCGTGTAACGTTGACGGACAGACATACGGAGACAGCCGTGAGACAGAATAGCGGAGACATTGCGTGACCCGTGCGTGGTATACCAATTGATCGTGTAAGTTAAGATTTTTCTTTTTTCAAGGCCTTGCTTGTATTTGTAATTATATTTTCAAACTCTTGTATTGTAATATTTTTACATGCCATTTTTGTAAAAGGGTTTTGGTCAACCCTCCCATTTTGTATCGAGTTATATTTTATTAAACCTTAAGTTGATATTTTACCTTCCGATTTCTTGTGTCATTTTTTTTTGTTATTCATTGTAAGTCTTTGATTAAATTCAGACTTAAGATAAGTGACACAACTACCTTTTTCTCTTGTCACGTTCCCCTAGGCAAGCCATTTAAAAGTAGAATTCAATTCGTAATATGTGACAAAAGAAGTTTGGGGGCCTGTCCGGGATTACAAAAATTACTTTTTCTCAGCAAGGAGTTACAAAATGTGACAAAAGTAATGTTATATACTATAAGTACAGGATGGCCTCCTTCAGTAGCAAAGCCACTATGAATCATTAGCATAAGCTATATCAGAACAATGTCACCCACATAGCAGTTTCCCCTCTCCATGCAGCTGATGGAACCAAAGGAACAGCAAGTGCAGATACAAGTTTGGGAACATGCTGCGTTGCAGGCTCTGACAGAGTGTAGCACTGTGTGCTCTGAACTGTGTAAAGGTTGTCAGTTCCTGATTTTTCCTCCCAAACCCTCTATGTATATTGTGTAGATTTAGTCAGTTTCTAAAGTCATAAACTTACCAGTTAAACTGAGAGTTGAGCTAGCTGTTTCTAGTAGAGTTGATTTGGTGGGTGACATTTCTGACTCTGAAATGTGTATGGTAGTCATCTTTATTTCAGTCAGTAATGCTGTTGCAATTATATTACAAATATTATTAATTATAACACCCTAAACAATATTTGTATGACACATATAATGTGTAAAACTTTAAAAATTGTACATTAATTAGGTCTTCCTTAATATGAATATATGAGAGAGGGTAATGGTATTTAGAAGGTTAGATAAAATAATGAATGCCAGACATAATGCTCAAATGCCAAGGCAAATAATGACCCCTATTATATCTTTAGCTGCTTCTGATGTGGTTTTAAAAGTTGACTAAATGCTGACACCAGAAGCTATTATGAAGTAAAGATCAGAATCTCATTTATTGAGGAAAGTTAAAAGAAGATTGTCATATTAACCAATGGCCATAGAAACAGATTCATTACTAGCTCTGGAAGTTTAAATATTGCAAGAAGCTCAGAATCTTGGTTACAGCATGAGCATTAAAGCTAAGTAATATTCTAATTGCTTAATAAATAAATTCAAAGAATCAAAAATGTGTAGACTATATAAAAACTAAACAACAGTAGAAAGCTAATTTATCTGGATTAATGGGTAACTGGGTCTGTTTAAATTCCTGATTGTCTAGATAACCAAATGTGTCCATTTCACCAACAAGATGAAAATTCATATGTGGGGTATCAAGTAAAATATAGGTCTATAGGGGAACAAAGAATTATATGTAGTAGGATACTTTTATTGAGTAAAATAATTTTTTGCTGCAACAACATGGTCACAAATTCTTTAAAGGTGTGTTTTTTTTTTGTGGATGTGCAGACGCTATAAATCTTGGTGACAGAAACCCCTCTTCTCCCTTATCAAGGAGATTTAGGATTTCCTACTTCGATACCATTATTAGCATGTTTTATTTTTCACATAGATAAAAGCATGTTCCCCCCCCACTTCCCACAATTCACTAAACAGCCACCCAACACTTCTCCTTACTGTCTTGCAAGCTTTAAATCTGTTGACTTGTTCACACACGATTTTAAACATGTGCACTAGACCACTGGAATATACCAAGTTCAAGGAGCAATGCATTAGACAAAGTCGCACATTAGAAAGAAGACTTCTTTGATTGACAATTGATAAGCGATGTTCTACTGTATGCACAAGGGGACACAGTGGCTGAGTGGTTAAGCGCTTGGCTTCCAAACCTGGGATCCTGGATTCGAATCTCAGTGAAGATTGGGATTTTGAAATTTCTCAATTTTTAGGGCCCTCTTGAGTCCACCCAGCTCTAATGGGTACCTAACTGTAGTAAGGGAAAGGCGGTTCGTTGTTGTGCTGGACACATGACACCCTGGCCAAACAAACAGATGACCTTAACATCACCTGCCCCAAAGATCACAAGGTCTGAAAGGGAAACTAGTTTTTTTTTAATGTATGCACAAAGATATGTGCAATGAAAAATAATCATATATTTTTATAAAGCTTACTTTGTGTTATTTGTGTTCTTGGGTTCACAGCTCCGTTGGATACTGAAAAAAAAAATGATTAGGCATTTATAATAACAGAAAAACACAAAGATGTCATTTTATGTCAGAAACATGCTTTGTACAATGAATACAAGAAAAAAATATTCCAATAGACTGTGGCCTATGTTTATAAATAAACACTATAGCTATGACTTTCCTTTTTGGAATTATGAAACAAATATGAGAATCTTGTTTGATTCTTTAAAAAGAAAGATGACAATTTTTATTATTCCCTGATGATACACTGCCATAGTGGGTCTTATTTCAGAAGACGAAACTCACGATAGAAGAGTTTTTAAACTGATGCACTGACAACTTTCTAGAACTGAACGTCACAAAAGCAAAAGAACTTATAATAGATTTCAAAAAGAAAAAACAAACGATACACGAACTGCAAATAAACACTACATCTATGGAACAAGTGAAGACCACCTTGGAACTCGAAAATCGAAAAAATCTCGGAAGACAACGTCCACCCGCTCCATCAGAACTGTGTCAGGTCTTCACGATGTGGGCAACTGCTGTCAATCAAAACAAGAACAGAGTGGTACAAAAACTTGTTCGTACTTCACTCGTTCAGACTATATCAGCACCACTCGGTGATCAGAAAACATGAAAAGGACCAAGATGCCTGTGTGTAGTCGCTGAATGAACTCTTTATGTTGTGTTTGTTCTATTTATGTGTATTTTTCTGTTGTGTTGTCTTTATATGAGAAAAGAGTCCTTGTAATCACAACAAATTTCCATAAGGATCAATAGTCTTACCCACATCTTTTAAACACCCATGTCAAATTATACATGTGAAATTTAGAGTTTTAAATTAATTTTTTGGGCAGTTTTGGCTAATGTAATTAAAATAAGGCACTTACTGTCACAGGTAGTATTAAGTAAGCTGTTTTGGATATTATCAAGTAAATCAAAGCTGTTAATTGTAAACACGTAATCAAGTTGACTGGCCATGGCATTGATTTCTCCATATACAGTCAGACCTATGCCAATAGTTACTATGGAAACACCAGCATCTTTAAGTTTCTGAGCTTCTGAAATAGCTGAGAAATATTTGATAATTAGTATAAAATTAAGTCAGACTTATACTATCTAGATCTAATTTACAAGATGCAAAAGCTAACAGAATACAATGACATACTTAAAGTAGGAAAATAAGACTGTCCATCTGTGATGACTAAAAGAATGTTTTGAGCCTCATCCCTTCCACCTTGTGCTGTACCAAACAGATCATTTGTTCTTACAAAAGACAAAGCCACATCAGTGTAGGTCCCACTTGTAAATGGATATTGAATGGAGAGCAAAGCCTACTCATAAAAAATATAAAAAAATGACATTCAAAGAATATTCACTTTTTGTTAAAGGGGTGAGATTAATAATTTTTGTTTTTAAATCTAATTTAAATAATCAATCAATATAATAAATTGTTGATCCTATATTTAAAAAAAAAAAATATTTTTGATGAAAACAAAACAACATACATTAGCAACTCCAGTTTCATTGGAGTAGGCATTAAGGTCAAATATTTTGGTTGGGTGACTGTTAAATATGACTGCACCAAACTGGTTTGCATTGGGTCCAACACTAAAGTTTTGCACTAATTTGGATGCAAATTGGACTTGTTTTAGCCAGTTGCTAGCTCCTATACTGGATGATGCATCAAGCAAGAAAATAATATCTGACTTGGTTGAGTTTCCACAAGAAATGATGACATCTTCTGGTAATGTGCGTGCTGTCTCTTCTGATTGAAACAATGGTTATACATTTCTTAACAAAATTAAATAGAAATATTTAACTATTAAATACAAAAAATAATAATACTGGGTATTTTCTGTAGTAATAAACAGATTTATTATAGTTATAGTTATACCAATATTAGGTTAAAGAATAAATTTCAATTTTTGCTTCCTGTAAATTTAAACATTGTATCCTAATTTTATCAACATTTTTTAAAATTAATTTTCTTTAAGTAAACGTTTTCATTCTCTAACAAGCAAATATTTTATATCTATTTTGATCTCAATTTGATTTCTAAATAAATTCCATCTTTTGCTTACTAACCAACAAATATAGTGAAGGAAGTTGTGTCACCTATTGGGGAATTGCTTGTAGAAGTAAAAGCTGATTTTGTTACAATGGAACTAGTTGAAACTGATGAAGCTGATTTACTAGATGTATCCAGGACTGCTGGTGACACCTCTGATTGGGAACTTTGTTTGTCCATCTCAACTGTTGTATTAGTAGTTTCATAAAAGATTTTTTTTTAATTATCACATATGTACTTTTTATAAAACAAATGTTCTATACTCATTGTGTATATTACCATTGGGACATGGCAGCTCAGTGGCCAAGCACTTGGCTCCCATACCAAGATGTTTCGATGTGAATCTGAAGAATGGGATTTTTTTAAATTGGGGATTTTTAGGATATCTGTGACTCCACCCACCTCTATGGGTACTTGACACACATTGAGGAAGTAAAGGCAGTTAGTCATTCTAATGATCACATGACACCCTCATAAGACATACTTTAAATAGAAATAGAATTAAATGAAGGAAAGAATTATAATGTCATAACCCATGTATTTATCTTATCTTATCTTATAAAATACAGACGTTACTTAAAAAACAAAGAGAAATTACATCCTACACATATCTCTAGGTCAATCTAGACATGCATGTTAATCAATGATTCATCCAAGTCATTGGTTTTCCTGGCCTGACTCTAATAGCACTAGAGAAGAAGGAGCATTTGTACACATTTTTTCTCATTTATTGAACATCTTGATCTCATAACAAAAACAGATGTTCCTACAAAAGAAAAGATCATTGTCCATGTGTTAATCTAGAGCGCTGCATGTTAATCAGAGACTTCAACTTTGCTAAGTGTCATTGGTTTCTAGTGGATCAAGGCATTCACTGCTTTAATAGCATTGCTTCTTTAATTTCAGTATTCGGTCCTCTAAATTGAGTGATTTTGCAAATGGTTTTACTCTAGTCAAATGTTAATATTAGTTTGTTATAAATCTTATGGCTTCATTTTGTATCTGTTCTAGTTTTTATTTATGTTTTTTTTTTTTTTGAGTTTAAGGATCCCAAACATAGGTAGCACATAGTACTAAACTCTGGCAGGCCCTACTGCTGATCCCAAACTACATTGGCTATTTACTGTTCCATTGGACCTAGCAGCTGCGTGGAGAAGGGGGGGGGGGGGGACTGCTGTGTGAGTGACTATGTTCTAACTATAACAAATACCCAGGCTCTCATTCCATCTTCATGAGATGAATCATAGTCTTTCTATGACTAATGGGGTCACATTATATAACAACCAATACATATATATTTCAGTTTGTATATTATGTGTATCAGACACATTATTATGATGATGACCTGAGTTTTAATGAATACAAGTGTCAGAATAAACCTATTGCTACATAATGAAACCTAGTGGCGTTATCTATTAGTATTAGCAATTTAAATGACTCTGAAACATCCATACAAACCTCACAAAAATCTGGCCAATTTATCTTGACCTAATTAATCAATGGTAATAAGAAATGTGATGCATGTTTTTTAATAATGATATACATTAATAATTTAAAGCCATAGACTAGTCAGTGGATCATCTGAATTCAACCAAAAAATAATTAATAGCGGAGATAGTGATCATCTTGGCATAACCATTTCATTAAAAATAGGCTCCAGCCTAGTGCACTAACAGAGAGTATATAATATTCACCTTCATATTCACCTCCAGCTATCACCCACTGACATTCCCAAATCTTTCAATTTTTTTTTTTTATTTTCTGAGCAACAAGTTTAAACTGGGTGACATCAAAGTCACTAAATTTATTTACACTGTCAAATCCGGTTAATCAGACCATCTGCTTATATGGACCAATTCCTTAAGTACTAATCTTATTATACTGTCAAATCCAGTTAATTGGACCAGCCAGTTATTAAAACTTAAATGATTACATCCTCATGTCATCCACCTATTTTGGCACTTGAAGCAGTGGAAAGCTTCTCCTATTTCAGCAGTATCCTAGACAACATCAAGGAACAGATGTAGATTTCAGAACCTGCATAAGTAAAGCTCCAGCAGTCTTCTATCAGCTGAATAAAACCTGGGGATCTAGGGAAATAGGCACCACCACCAAGATCAGGCTCTTCAACACCATTGTTAAGCCTATTCAACTATATGAACATATTTTTTTTAAAAACAGAAAACCCTACATTTGTATTTGTCTCCTAGAGTGGAAATGAAGGACTGTGTCCCATCAAACCTTCAATTCTTTATACGTAAATAAAGATTATGTATGTCCCTTACCAGTTGTGGTTGAAAAAGATTTTTCTATAGTAATTGAAGTTACTGATGGTATTGATGTTTCTGCTGTTGAAACACTTATTCCAGCTGAAGAATCTGTCATAGCAGTGCTGCTTGTAGATGAGGAGGTTGTAGTGAATGCACCCAAAGTTGAAGTTCCAGGAATTATTGAGGATGCATTATTTACAGAAGTTGTGTTCCCCCAATAAGTGGCAACAGTTGCATATCTTGACGATGCTATTTTTAACACTAAAACATTAAAATATTAATTTTTAAATCATTATTTAATCACTTAAAAAAAAGGTTTTCAGATAATAATAATTTAACCCTAAAACAATTATCCACTCCCTTTAACATCCTTTCAATGTAATTCTGAAAGAATTTTCTTTTATATTTTAAGATTAACACAAAAATTGGTAAGAAGGACTCAGCACGATAACTAACACAACATTTAACAAAAATGTTTTTTCTCTTAAACCATATCTAAATCTCACTAACAGTAGGGTAAACAGGGCACTGGATAGATCCACATGAAGAGCGAGCATTTAGGAAGGGTCCTATATTGCAGATGTCATACACAACAGTAGCAGAAAGAAGGATGAAAGTAGAACAGCCCCTGGTGACTGACTACAGATGCCCAACCTGTGACAACAGTTGTATATCAAGGATAAACCTCTTCAGTCACACAATAAGTTGCAAAGGGAAAAGATCGTCTCTCGAGACATAAAATGCCACTGAATATAAATATATATATATATATAATATACTATATAGATCCTAAGGAGTACAAATGGAATTGATAAAATTACCAGCATCTGTGAGATTTTCTTGAATATCTTGCAATTGGTCATATCCTGCAGCATTAAGGGCAAATTCTGAACTACTAGCCATATCTAACACTTCATTGGCATCCTTCAGTCCTATACCTACAGTTATGATTTTCACACCACTGTCTTTAAGGATGTTGGCCTGGTCATGAGCTATAGACCAACAACAATGTTTATTTATAAGTTAGTGTTGCTATAAACAAAAGTTTACAAAAACAAATAATGAAATAAACTTGATAGTAAATATCACCAAGAACATAAATATATACATATATATAGAGAGAGATGGCTGACTGGTTAAGTGCTTGACTTCTGAACAAAGGGTCCTGGGTTCAAATCTTGGTGAAGACTGGGATTTTAAATTTTGGAATTTCTAGGGTGTCCCTGAGTCCACCAACTCTAATGGGTAACTGATTTTATTTATGAAAAGTAAAGGTGGTTGGCCGTTGTGCTGGCCACATGACACCCTGGTCCTTAATTATGTCCAAAGAATCAGATGACCTTAAAATCCTCTACCCTATGAATTGCAAGTTCTGAAAGGGGAACTTTACTTTTATAGAGAGAGATTGTTAATGGGGGTGTCAGCACAGTGATCATTACTTTTTCCATTAGACTTGGGTTAACATTAGGAAATCCTTATTGTTCCAAAGTTTAACATCTCAGTCCTCCCTCACATTTGACAACACAGCCACCCTGCTTCTTTTTATTACCAAGGGAAGAATATTTTTTTTTTTCTTTTCTATCTGTTTGTGAATGTTTATTATATGAATCTCATGACAGATAACTTCAGCTGAAACTTATTTAAGTGTAAATTTCTTGGTTATAAGTTTTTTAAGTTAAATGAATCCTATAAAATGAAAGATGAATAAATGTTATAGGCCCTAAGGTTAGGCTTACATCTCCATTGATAATATTTATATACTTAAAAAAGTTATTAAATAGATTTTCTTTTACTATGAAATGTTTCTTCTTCATGAGCTAAAGAAAACCTGAATCTACCAAAGGATTTATTGCAAATTAATGTTATTACAATCATTTGTTTCAACCAATGAGCTACTGGACCAGAAAATTTTCAGGTAATGAAAGTGCTGGAACAAAACAAAGTTTTACATCTACACAAACAATTATTAAAAAATAGATTGTCCTATTTACCTCTGTACCTTACTAATGGCTATAAAAATATTACAAATGTTTGTTTTTTTAAATTACTTTTTAATGTCGATGATGTTCATTCAACATTAAAGATTATTTTAGCCAAGCCCCAACCTTTGCTGGATGGCGGAGTATGGTGGTGGGCAGGGTTTGAGCCTAGGACCATTAAAACAACAGCCCAGAGCACACACCATACAACCAGGCAGTTAACTATGTTTACTTATTAGAAATATTAAGAAACATCAAAACTACTTACTTTCTGTTGGGTATCTAGACAGTCCATTAGTAATAACAACAAGAATATCTGGCGCCTCCTCTCTCCCACCTGCTGATGGACCAAACAGGAATGAATTTCTTACCTCAGCCAGACCCAGGTTAGTGTTCCTAGTACTACTGATAGATGGATAGGGTGCAGATAATAATGCCTGGATACAAGATGAAAAATAAAAATGTACATTTGTAAATAATGAAAGATTGTCTAATTATTACTTTATAAAATAAGATTTGTCTTCTGAGGCTCAATTTAATGTTTTTATGAAATTTAGTCTAGAAAGGTTGATCAAGTGGTTGAGCATTCAGGGAATATACATCTACATACTGTGGTGGAGTTAGTATAAGTCTTAAGATATCACAAAACTTTTTTTTTAATCTGTTTAGCTCACAAAAGAGATTTGCATTGCCTTACATGAATTACAGATGATGATAATAGTCATCTAATCAAATGTGTCTTGTACATTCTATATAATTTGTGTTTCTAATAGGACTTGAGGGGAATCCGCAAGGAAAGAGGAAAGTGGACAGGCCCAAGAAATACTTGGAAGAGGTCTGTCATCAGTGAAGCTGAGTATACTGGAATGTTTTGGGAGCAGATGAAGAAAGCTACTCAGAACCGAGTATGGTGGAGAGGTGCGGTTAAGTTGGTCGAGAGGTGTGGTTAAGTTGGTGGAGAGGTGGTTTACAGGAATAAGTCTACTAAGAAATGTAAACAATGCAGGGAAGTAAAAAAAAATAATAATTGAACTTCAGTGCAGAAGATTTCTGTGGCATTCTAGTCCTGCACAAGCCCATACAGCTATAAAGACCAGAAGCATATTCGTTTATGGTAGTTCCATAAGTATTAAGTTCAATATTAAGCTATTCCTGTGGATTTAATTTTCAAATTTCATTATAATGGGCATTCTAAATTGGGATTTTGTTTGTATATACTAATTCAATAATTTCAACTTGGGTTAATAATTCAATTCACCAAGATAAATTTTGTTTTATTTTTCACTAATTCCAATATCCCTGAGCCACACTTTAATGTTAAATTACTAAACTTGTGTTTTCAAAATACAAAATTTTACTCCCCCCCCCCCCCCCCCCCTGAAAACACCAGGGTAACATGATAGTGTCACATAATTCATTTGCAAAATTCTTAAACCTCAGTTAAGTTAGAAAATGTACAGTTCCAGACAATTTTTTGGATAGCTGCCTGGTCGCGCGGTTTGCGCAATGGACTGTCGTTTAGATTTATCGATAGTCCCAGGTTCAGACCCTGCCCGCTCCCATCCCCCATTGTCCTGCGGGAGGTTTGGACTAGGAAGTAATTATCTTCAAATTATCTTCAACATGCAAAACAAACATTTTACAAACTTTAAAAATTGAACTTACTTCTGAGACTTCATCAATGCTGGTGTATGTGTCCATGCTAAATAATATTTTAGATCTCTTGTTGAATACAACTGCTCCAAAGAGAGTATTATCAAAGGTTAAGGAGCGCACAAAATTGGATGCAAAAGTGGTTAGATTTGACCAGCTCTCTAGTCCAGCACTAGTTGATGCATCGATGAGAAGTATGATGTCAGTCTTGGAGGCGTGAGATGTTGTGGTAGTTGGCTGGTCAGTCATCACTTCTTAAAGACAAAATTATGTTCATTGAAATGATTATCTTGTCAAACATGGGATTTATAAAAACATGATTAAACAGCTTATCATAGTAATAAAGTGGTACATTACCCTTCTGGGGAGTTGTTACACTTGTCAATGTGCTAGTTAGCAAAGTCAGTAGCGGTGATGTGGTTTTGAGCTCAACACTGTTTGGTCTTGTTGGTGCATCAGATGAGCTGGGAGAAATAGTGGACTCGTAATCTGCAGAATACAGAGTGATAGAGAATGTATTTACAAGTAAAGAGTAAATTTACCCAATCAAATAAAATTTATGGGGGGTGCAGTAGCTGAGTGGTAAAGCACTTGGCTTCTGAACTAAGAGATCTAGGGCTTGAATCCTGGTGAACACCGGAATTTTTAATTTTGGGACCTTTAGGGCACCACTCTCCTCTAATTCTCCTCTCCTGACAATAGTTGAGGAAAAGTAAAGGTGTTTGGTTGTTGTGTTGGCCACATGATACCTTCATTAGCTGTAGGTCACAGAAAAAGATGATCTTTAAAGAATCTGCCCTGTCGATCGCAAGGGTGAACCTTTTTTTTAACTAGAATTAAATTTATGAGTAAGATATTCGATGAAGACATCAGGAATGTTTAAGATTAAAAATATATCTGGACTTAAACTGTACAATATAACATTAAGTCTGGTTTATGATTGAGGTTTGCCTGTTGAAATGTTTACATATTTAGTTGGTTTCACTGTTCCAATCAATCTATTGCAGCATATCTGACCAAAATTTATTAATAAGAGTCAAAGTTAATTGAATTGGATGTACAAAATCTAAACTGCTAATTTAATGTTTCAAATAATTGAGTGTGATAGTCTAATATTTCCTTTTATTGTTTTTTTATGATTAACCTGTTAACTGTCGTAAAAAAACGCAAGCTAAAAATCTATGGCATATTGTAAGGTCTTCAGGGCTTGCAAAGACTTTCTTTCAGGGAACAGTACCAGTAAAAAGAAGTAGACAGAGAAAGCGATTGGAAGACAACATAAAAGCATGGACGGGCCTGCCATTGAAAGAGGTTCTATCCAAGGTACAAGAGAGAGGAACAGAGAAAGATGGTTGACAAATCTTGCATGGTGCCCCAACGGTCCAACATGCTAAGGGATAGTGTCACATACCAGTTTTAGAACCCCTCTAACATTTGGTGACTATTTGTCACTTGACTATTCCGTTCAGTTAGCACGAGATTTTGCTTGGTCAAGTAACTGACCACGGGGTGAACACCTCAGTTGATTTTGGACTCTTGTAGAGAGAGGAGCATTGTAATCTCCTCGGGTATAACATATAAGCATTAAGTAATTACTATAGTGTATGCTGTTCTTATTTCATTGGATTATACTTTGTGATGGCTGAAGTCGCCAATATCTTTTGTTAATTATTTTATGTGAATAAAAACCATGTCTGCTACCATTGGGTCTATTAATGATACTAAATGTTGTGATCGGAGAGTTTAGTATGTTAGTGTTCTTACGCACCTGCAAATCTAGTGCGTGTGAGCAAGTTTTTAGTTAAGGAGCCAAAGAACATTATAGTAGTACCAGAAGAGGTATCTAAAACACACAGAGGCATACCAATTCAACACCGTCCAGGCCTATACCAATATTCAGGCTGTGACAGATAGGTAAAGATAAAAATGTAGAATATACTGACCACAGGCTATTCAAAATTGAACAAAAATTGTGCAAAATGGAGAGGAATTAGTCATACGTTGTGGAAGCAGACAAGAATGACCTAATATGCATTTAAAGGAAATTTACAGAAAAGGGTTGTAGATCAACAAACAAAACTTCTAAATAGCTTATGCTTAAACTAAGTATCATTAAATATTTAAATATTTTAGAACCAACTCAACATATCTGAGATGGGTCAGCTAAAAAAAAACAATATTGCCTAGAATGCAAACAAGTACCTTTACAAATGGAGTAGACCAGTTCACTGGAGATGTTAGATAGTGAATCAAAACTCAAGGACTTGAAAACATTTTCAGGACGACTGGCCATAAGTAGTAGCTCAAGAGACTGAACACTGGGAGAGATACCGACAGCATAGATGGTAGCCCCACCACTTCTGAGACATTTTGCCTCAGCAGCAGCTGTTCAAAAAAAAGAAAATTGATTAAAATGATGAAAGAATTTAGAATTTATATTAACTTTTTACATATATGCTATATGAACTAAATGAAAAAAAAAATCTAGTAAATTAATAACATATTTTATAAATTTATTGAATTCATTGAATCAGTAGAAGACTATGTGGCTGAATGGAAAAATGCTTGGCTTTCAAACTGGAGGTCCCTGCTTTGAATCCTGGTAAAGATAGGGATTTTTCATTTCAGGATCTTTAGGGTGCCTCTGAGCACTGGCGGATCCAGGGGGGGGACTTTTAGTAAAAAAATAACACAATTTGTATACGAATTTATTAGTTATGTTAATAATATATATTAATTATTTATATTTCAACCTATTTTTAGATTATTTCGCCCCCCTTTAGTATGTTGCCCGATTTGGTGGGATGGGGAGGTGGTGATGGCATCAATCCCCCCCCCCACCACCATAAACTTTTGAGTGGGGGGGGGGGGGCGGTCCAATTTATTTGTAGAAATCACAGCTTGTCAATGGAATCAATTAAATATCTATATAATTAAAACTTGTTATTGATATTTTAACCGATCTTTATAGCCAATTGGGTGGGGGGGGGGGGGAGGGCGAATACATCTGCAGCCCATCCAACCTAAACCCTTTGAGGGGAGGGGGGGGGGGGGGCGGTCCTACTTTTAATTAGAAATCCTAGTTTGTGAAAAAAATTAGTCGAATTACAATATAATTTTTATATTATGTTGCTACACTTCTGGTATCTTAGCCGATTCCCTGAGGTGGAGGGGGGGCGATTGCTTTTGCTGCTCTCCCCACTCTAGCCCTCTGATTGGGGGGGGGGGGGGGGGGGGCGGTCCTATTTTTATGGATGAATCATAGTTTTTGAACAAAATCAGTTGAATATCTATATAATATAAGCTATATATTGATGTTTTAATCCATTTGTATATAATGTCGGACACACGATCTGATCTCAAATTTTATCATAATTAAATATAAAATGAAAAAAAGTTGTTCCAGGTGGTAGGGGCGATACATGCGATCGCCTTCGGCCCATCGGACAAACCAGTACTTGTTTCTTTTTGTATTTTAGTTAAGAAATTACAAAAAGCAAAAAAAAGTGTCACTAATATAATTTATATATGCTATAAATTGAGTGAGTCGCCCCACCCCCTATTCCTTAATGTCAAATGCAATCATTAGCAGAAATTATAAAAAGGAGCGAGGATCAACGTTTTAACTCTACCGTTCTCTCCCCTTTCCAGATGATGACGTTTTAAAACAGAAAAGTCAAATAGGGCGATAGAGTTTATGTAATTGTATACGAATTTATCTTAGTTATTTTAAGAAAGACTTTGTTTTGAAAAATTTAGAATTCATACGAAATTTCTCATTATAAGAGTAACAATTGAAATGAGTTCTGAACCCAAATATTATTTTCCTAGTCAGCTTTTCAACCTTTACTCAAACTAATATTTTTCTATTGTAAAAGAAAAATTTGGGACAATAACTCACAATTTATACTTGAATACTAAAAATGCAAAAAATTTAGAGTAAAATTTAATTGGTTCACTTAATTTCTCTTCCTTCTGTAACAAGTCAAATTTAAAAAATGTCTATTGAACAAAATGTATCACTTACAAATGAGCTTTTTTGAAAAATATTATTTTTTTAATAGATGTTTTTTCGGCGGCGTTACTCAAAGTCTTAATCTAAATCTGTGAAGTATCTTATCTTTTCAAGAACAAATCGGTTGTATTTGCGATGTAGTAAGAGCCTGTAAAATCATATTAGAATATTTTTTAAGTAAAACATTATTTAAAAAATCCTATCTTAATAGGATGAATAATGAGCTGTAGATGTCAGGAGAATGCGTTTCTGCAGTGAAGAATGCAAGAAAACGATTTAGGCGTCGAGGTTTCGCCTCGATTCCCACTGGGAAAGCTTACAGCATTCCCCCAGACCCCCTAGCTGTCAAGAGAAAGGCCTCCGACCCCCAGACCCCCTAGCTGTCAAGAGAAAGGCCTCAGACCCCCTAGCTATGTACGGAAGGCCTCAACATGGCTGTTTTTTTTTTTTTCAAATAATTTTTTTTAGACTGCGATCCTCAAAGCATTAATCAAAATAATGTGAGGTATTTTATTTTTCAAGGAACAAATCAGCTGTATTTGCAATGTATTAAGGGCGTATAAATTCATATTAGAATATTTTCAAGTAAAACAATATTCAAAAGATGTTTTTTTGAATAGGATAAATAATGAGCTATGGATGTCAGGAGAATGCGGTTCTGCAGTGAAGAAAGCAAAAAAAAAAATGATTTTGGCATCGGGGCTTCGACCCCCAGACCTCCTAGCTGTCAAGAGAAGGGCCTCAACATAACTTTTTTTGTCTGCTTTTTTCGTCGAAGGTTGAGAAACACTGCTCTATTTTATTCGCGTTTATGCTTAGGGTTAGGGTTTACTGGTCGTTAGGGTTAGGGTTTGGAAAAAAATGCCCCCCCCCCCCCCACTCCGAAGTTCTGGATCTGCTAGTGCCTCTGAGTTCACCCAGCTCTAATGGGTACCTGACATTAGTTAATGAAAAGTTAACTCTTAAAAACCGTAATTTTTTTCTCATTCTACCGGAATTATTTTTTTTTCCCCACAATTTTTATCACAGAAGTCTTTTTATAAACGTCCTACTGTTTTTTCTGTTTGTTAAAACATAGACATGTTATATAAAATTTTGTTGGAAATTGAATGTACTACAAGATCATTTATCTTTTAGTGTTATAGATAGTCACTGGAAAAAAAAAATTAGGTAATTTCAGAGATGAAAATATTTTTTTTTTAAATTTTAATATGTAAAAATTGATTTACCCAAGTAATAAAGAATATTGCAACAGTCCTTATTCATTATTATAGTATGAATTATTAAACTCTATCCAATTATCTACTGAAAAAACATAACACAGTCAAACTTGATCAATATTTACACTTTTAGTGATCCTTTTAATCACAGTCTCATTCCAAAACAAAATTATGAAAATAACAAAAAATGAAACTTGAAGCTATATATACATTTTGTACACAAAATCAAACTATTTACAAGTACTGTGTACGCCAGTTTAAAAATGAACTTTGGTGTGCCATATCTCAAAACGGTGTTTTGGATGGAGATGAGGATGACCTTCACAGCCTTTGCAAATAAAGTTGCAGCGTTTTACTTGTTTAGGCGTGCTGCATACCTTACATCTTCTGTCTTGTTCAGTGTAAGCAATACAGTGTTTTGCTCCTTCTAGGCGTTCAATTGAATTAGACAATCGAGGACGTCCTGGTTTTGTGAAAATTGTTCTGGTTGGATCAGGCATGATTGCGGAGGCTTTGCAGCACAGCTCGTCGATGACTCGTTGCTTGAAGCTTTTCAGAGTCATCTCATGTTTCTTCATTGTTGGTGGTCTTGTAAGGCACCAGAGGATATAGGCATTTACTGTGGTTATCTCTAAAGACCAGTAAAAAATCTTTTTCCACCATTTTTTTGTTCTACGAGTGTGGATGCCATAGTAGCCAATCATCTGATCAGCACGATCACAGCCATTCATGCTGTAGTTATAAGCATGGATGGCTCCTGGTTTTACTTTGCCCGTCTGCACTGTGACATCCTCTGCTGTAGCACTTGTTGAAGCAAGGATGACTGGCTTTTTTGCTTTTTTGTCCTTCCAGGTTAAACACAAGATTTTATCCTGGAGCATCCAGTATTTGCTTTGCATGTGTTTGAGCACTCCGGTTTTCAGAGCTTTGGGGAAGCCAACACGGTTGTTTTGTACTGTCCCTGTATAGTATTGTCCTTGATCCAGAAGATGGTCAATCAAAGCCCTTGTTGTGTACCATCTATCTGCATAAATATGGTAACCTTTACCCAAATGTTTCAAGAGGGTGTCAAATATTTTGATTGCCATTCCACCATTCGGATCAGCTTCGGGATCATATGATGTATTTGCTCCATAGTATGTAAGGAGGTTCAATACATAGCCAGTACCACTGTCTACTAGACCAAAACTTTTAATATGGTACTTGTATGGTTTAGCAGCATTGAACATTTTGTACCTCCACCTTCCCTTCCATCCAATAATCATCTCATCTATGGAGACAGACTGATTTGGCGTGAACGCAAACTGAAATCTTTCAGTAAGGCTATTTACAAATGGTTCTATTTTGTTTTTGTCTTCAGCACCTGGCTCTCCCACATGAAGCATTGAAGAGTAAATTGTTTCAAATCTCTCCCATTGAAACATCTTGTGATAAAAGCCTGTGTAGAGGTTGTCAGCGGTTGAGAAGTAGTCTCGAATTGACGGTCTCTTGTCAATGCCCATGTTGATAATGACGGCTAAAAATTTGAGCCATTCATACTCTGTGAAATTATGCCAATTGTCTCTGTTGAACCTTGATCTGGACAATGCAGGGCTATTTTTTACAATCATGTGTTCAGCATAATTGTTGACAGATCTAATAAAATCATCAGTAATATCAGATGTCATTAGAGTACCAAAAAAATGAAGTGGGGTAGAATTTTCATCTAGGCCAGTAGCAGGATTTATTCCTGGCTGACGACCATCTTTAGGCAAAAACCTAAAATTATTATGAGTAGATGGTGCTGGATGCAGATCTTGATCTACTTCTTCCCATTCAGTTTGTTCTACATGTAGTACATCAGCTGTAGCAATGCGAGGTTGCTTACTAGATCTACTAGGGCCTGGCTGGGACGACGCCCCCTTTCGTTTACTACTAGATCTAGAGATATCTAATTCACTATCAGACTCGCTTGAAGGCTGAAAATCGCTTTCAGAGCTTCCAGGATAATTTTCTAAGTCACTCAAGTCACTATCATCCATATCTAAGAAGATGTTTAGTGCCTGATCAGCTGTAAAACGGCGAGCAGGCCTAGAGCCAGATGAAGAACAAGAAGGCTTGTCAGCCATGATGTAAACAAACGAAAAATTCACAAGTCACTTACGATAAAAAATATTTAAAATAATAAAAACAGCGTAGATCCACTAAGTTTCAGAAGAAAAAAACTTTCAAAATGGCCGCTCTAGCGTTTCCTTAGACCATTTAAGGGATTAAAAATGTGGATTAGAAAAGAAAAAGAAGTAAACAGGGAAATAGTGATCGGACGCTGTCAGCGTCATTACGTTAGCACGGCCGGGAGACTGGTCGCTGTCAGCGTCATTACGGTCTTGAAGAGTTAAGTCACCCTTATTTACCATGGGACACTTAGCTGCCTGTCAAGGAAGCTCAATTTTGAAACCCAACTCAAGCAGAGCAACTAAAAGCAGCTCCAAAAACTTCTAACATATATGCATATCCCTACATTTACAGAAAAAAGAGATTGGGTCTTGGCTCAATAAGCAAGCTATAAGCAAGAAAGATGTGCTGTACAAAAGAAAAGAGAAAAAAAAATTTGTAAGAAAGAAAAAAAAATGATATTAAAGAAACATAAGAGGCCAACTTTAAGTTCCTTAACAATCGTTGGTATGATTTTTTATTTTTGCAATGAAAAATGTTTATCTTAGTTTGAAAAATACTTCAAAAATCAGATTATTTAATTAAATATACCTTTTTTTTTCTTATTTAGTTTCCATTTTGCAAAGATGTAAAATAGTTTTATATTCAACTTTAATGATTGGAATATATTTTTTACAATTAATCAAACATTTAGTATTAAAAACAATAAATAATGGGCTTTACTTGTGAAAGGTTGATTTGAAAGTCCATCTGTGATCACCACTACAATATCAGGAGCATAGTCCCGACCACCTGCATCACTTGTAAACATTGTGTCTGTGACTTTTCTGAGTGCTTTGTGTATATATGCATACCCTCCATCATAAGTAATCTCTAACAGGGCCTATAAGAAAGAGAAATAACAGTAAAATTATGATACACCAAAGAGGCATTTATTTTATTATCATCACCCCCTTGTGTTCCTCATGGAAGATTAGGGCCTCAGTAAAAACACCTCAATATCCAATCTCTTGGAGCTTCGATGGCTCAGCAATAAATCCCTTGGCTTCCGAACTAGGGGTAATTTTGAGATCTCTGGGTGCTACTGAATCCACCCAGCTTTAATGGGTACCTGACATTAGTTTGGTAAAGTAAGGGAGGTTGGTCATTGTCCTGGCCACATGAGACCCTCGTAAACAGTAGGCCACAGAAACAGACAATCTTTACATCATCTGCCCAATATGACCACAAGGTCTGAAAGGGGAACTTTACTTTACTTTTTATCCTATCTCTTCCAAGTCTTCTGATTGCTTCTCAGCTCTTTCCTGCCTGCTCAGATTTATCTAGTACACTGGTCCTCCATGTTCTTTTAGGTCTTCTTATGTGCGTGTTGTCCCTGGAGATTCCAATTCAAGGCTTGTCTAGCTCTGCTGTTGATATCTTTTCTAAGGGTGTGAAAAATCCAACTCAACATTTTTCTGAGAGCTGCACTCCTTCCAGAGAATACGAAAAACATGCATATATTTTCTAAACAGTCATTTACCCCCTGCAGCAGTAAATCTTTGTTTTTTTTAATCTCTTGCAGAGTTAGGTGTTTTGTACTTTGTCATACCACTTTATTTTTAAGATATTTCTCAAACAACTGTTTTGTTGATGAAGGTCTGTTGTTGTTTTTTTTTCATTGCTTTTATAAATCTTTCGTGCTTATAGTATGCTCAGTGCATCCATTGCTATTTTTGCAACAGGGTGAAAGAGTTAAAAATGTCAGAAGGGGTAACAACAGTTAATAAAGAATTATATGCTAACAGTTCAATTGTTATAACTCACCTTAGATATCCCCTGCAAGCTACTATGATCTCCAAGATTAATCCAAACAATGGCTTCAGTCCCAAAGGAGACCACACCAAGCCTTAGGGAGTCTAAACCTACCCTGAAATAAGAGGCTGTATTAGCCACAAAGTTAAGCTGCTTCTTAAAGTTGGTGGCTCCAACGTTGGTGGAGGCATCAATCACAAAAACCAGATCAGTGGCTGATGTACAGGTCTTTGAAGGAGCAGCTATAGGAGAAAAAAATATTGTAGGTTAATTAAGATGAAACTGTTAATTACACAAAATTGGAAATGGTCATTCTATAGTAGACCCCTAAGCACACATTACAATTAAGACCAATGAAACTGGTTTGAGGGTTTGTATTTTTTTCAATCCATTATAAGCAGCTTAAGTGTATTTTTAAAAACAAGTTTAAGATGTTCATTCAGAAATAAGGATGATTATGTTCTAACTTAAATCTCTAGCATTGTGGCAGTGGGTGAACTGGGCTCGGTTCAAACTCTGAACCATTTTAATGACAGTCTGAAGTGCATACCAGATGACTATGACGAGATCTCATTTTAGAGAAGTGATAGTAAAAACATCTAAGATAACTAAATTCCTTTAAACTATAAAAAAACAACTAGATTTAGATCAGATCATAATGCTTACAACTTACTAGAAACTTTCTTTTTAAATATTGATATCTAGATCTAAATCTAGACCATTATTTTAACTTAAAAGTGTAAGTAGATCTAGATCTAATTTATACTAGACTCTATAGATATAATGATAGATCTATAGATCTAGATCTTTTTGTCTAGAACTTTATCTAATTCTAATACACCTAGTCTAGATTAAAGTAAAACAGTAAAACTAAAAGAGAAAATAAATTATAGATCTAGTCAGATCAAACTAGTCTAGCTATAAAAACGTATTTAAATTTAATCCAGATCTATATCAGACCAATATAGACATATATTATTAATATTATACTTATATTTTTTAATAATATATAATATAGGCTACAAGTCAGTAGCCTTAGAGGCTCAGTAGGACTCGAGTCTAGTCCTAGTCGCTCTAACTCTAGATCATAAAGATTCGATCTGTAATAAGTATTATAATTCTAATTTATTAGTTAGACAGAATAGATTCTCTAGATCTAGATCTTGGTAAATAGATCAATTATAGTGTCTATAGTCACTATAGATCGAGAAAGTCTAAAATAGAAGACCATCATGACAAAATTACATTTTCAATTTTCCTTATTAAAATTCGATCTTCAATGAAAGAAACATGTTTAGATCTAGGGATCTCTGGTTTTTAAATTTCGAAATAAGTTTTAGATCTATTATTTCTTTTACAAATTTCGTAGTAATTTATATACATATCATGGGCGTAGCCGGGGGGGGGGGGAGTTTGGGGGTTCAAACTGCCCCAGCGCAGCTAAGGGGTTTTGAGTTTAAAACCCCAGACCAGGGGGTTTTGAGTTTAAAACCCCTACATGAGGGTTTGAGTTTAAAACCCCTACCGGGGGGGGGGGGGGTTGAGTTCAAAACCCCTATCAGGGGGTTTTGAGTTTAAAACCACCTACTAGCGGGTTTTGAGTTTAAACCTCTTAAAAGGGTTTTTTTTTGCAGTTAGAAGATTTTGATTTTATAACTCCCTATACAATATAAAAAAGCAAATTACACACTCAAAATTGTATGATGGTTTTGAGTTTAACCCATTCTCTTCAGTAGGGTTTGAAGCTAAAAAAATACCTCTTAAATATAAAAAAAAGAAAATTACGCACTCAAAATGTTATGAGCGTAGGTTAATGGGTTTCGTCTTAGTTTTTAGTTTAAACCCCCATTCAGCGGGGTTTGAATCTAAAAATGCTTCTTCAATATGAAAAAAAAAGTAAATTATGCACTTAAAATGCTATGAGCGTGTAAACCCCTTACCGCGGGGTTGGAAGGTAAAAAATACCTCTTTACTATTAAAAACAAAGCAAATTATACACTCAAAATTCTATGAGTGTAGTCAAAGTGTTTTGAGTTTAAACTCCCTCCTGTGGAGTTTGAAGCTAACAAAATAGCTCTTCAATATTAAAAAAAAAAGCAAATTACGCACTCAAAATGCTATGAGAGTTGCCAAAAGGGGTTTTGAGTTTAAAACCCCTTTCAGCGGGGTTTGATGCTAAAAAAATACCTCTTTAATATAAAAATGCAAATTACACACTATAATTATTTGAGCGTAGCCAAGCCAATTGGGGGTTTTGAGTTTAAACCCTTCTCCTACAGATGGCTTTTCTTAAAAGTTTAAAACCCCTCCAGATGGTCTTTGAGTTTAAAATCCCACTACAGAGAGTTTTGAGGTGGAAAACCTCTATCTTCAATATTATTGTAAGGCAAACTACAGTTACCAAATTCTAAGACCGTAACTAAATGGGGTTTTGAATTAAGAAAAAAACAACTCCAGAGATTTTTTAGTTTAAAATCCACAACAAATAATTTTGACGATAAAACTTCCCTTTTCGATATAAAATCTAAAGCAGACTACAGTCACCTAAATCTAAGAGCGTATTCAAGAGAGGTTATTCATTTCTACCAGTGGCGGGGCTCCATAAATAAAGTGCATTGAATAGTCATCTGCCGAAATTGAAAAACACTAAATGTGGCTCAACCAAGATGGCTAGGACAGATTTTAGGAGTCAGTTATAGATATCGGCTCTAAGTCAAGGAAAATCCTATTCCGAATTGGGAGTCGACACCTTAGTAAGGTTGTGACAGAGCGTCGCATGAGGTTTGCGGGACATGTTTTCCGACACAATGAATTACGCCTACTAAGAGTTGCGATGACATCCTAGTACAACTTGGCGCCAGTAAGGCAATAAGAATAGCATTTTAGGTTTTTGAAATAAAACTTTTTAATAGCAGGAAAATTTACTGTAGATACCTCAGAATATTCATTTTGTTGGCTTTCAATACCAGAAGTAGTGCTTGGCGGCGGGGCGAAGGGGGGCTCCAAGCGCTCTCCCAGACCCCATTGCTGGCAATGGCGGGCAATCTACAATTTTTCCACTAACTCCAGGAAGAAACATTCTAGGGCATAATAAACGTCTTCCGAACAAATGAAGGGTCAGAATGTAATAAAGATCATGTAAACACAAACATACATACTATTAATTTCCCCCCCCCCCAAAAAAAAATGCCCCCAACCCCCCCCCCCCCCCCCCGAAAAAAAATCCTGGCTACGCCCATGATACATATAATACTAATAATATATAGTCAAAGAGAGTTGAGTGCTCAAAAAATCCACAAATTGAACATGAGAGTGTCTGCTGTGTTGTAATTCTTCCATCCCTTCTCCATGCTACAGACTATTGCCTTGCCGTCAGTCTTGTTTTTAAGATCCGTGCGTCGGAAAAGCGTTCTCAGCGGGTTCAACACACGAGATACAACGTTGCAACAATCCCAACCTAACAGTGCAAAGTGGTAGGTCGGCTTTTTAAATCGAAGATTGAATTTACAGATATATTCTAGAGAAATGAGATTATCTTTAATATTGAACTCTGGTCAAGTAGGAGGAGCTATATAATTATAGGCCTTCATCATTTAAAAAATCTAAATGATAAAAGAAATTCTTAAACATGGCATATGTACGTACGGCAATTCTTATTAAAAGAAGAAGAAAAAAAAGAAAAAGCAGTGATTTATCTAGATTCTAGATACTCATCTATTTACTTAAACCTACAGTTTAAAATATATGAACAGGTATCCAGGAGTTTTTCATGTCAATGATAAATGTTGGTCATCATTATCATCGTCCTTTTATGTCCCTTTGTCTCTTGAATCGTTGGGGCACCAAACATCTCTCTCGGTTCCACTTAGTCTTTGCTTAGGGTTATAGTCTTTTATTGACATATGTTAATTGCTTCTGTAGAGCACCCATGTTATGAACGAATGTGATCTAATAATTTTACATAGTAGCGGGTAAAGTTAAAAATAGTATGGCTTAATTGTTAATACCGAGTTCCCAAATAAATTATAGCTAGAATTAGGTTATTAAGATCAAGTGATCAGTTTTTAATGTGTGTTGGCACGTTTGTCCAGTGCTCTATAGGTATCTACTTATATTTCGTAGGCTAAGCATAACCCTCTACGTATGTAAGTACACTAATGTAAGCAAATCGTAAGACTTAAGAAAGTCCCAGGTAAGCATATATACAAATAGTTAATTTGGAATTAAAATCTAATAACTGGCCGTATGCTCGCAAGCCTATTTGTATAAAAATAATCTTAACCCACACCAAATTAGTATGACACACCGGAAAAGTCATATATTACAAACAAATACATAGTAAGTAATCTTATGTCACAAAAGGGCAACCCAAGCTGTTGTCTACTCTCTGCTGTCTATTTTGTCTTTGCCAGATAGTGTCCCCTACAGAAAGCTCTTTGCGAGCCATGGCTATCTCGTTAAATGGCCTGACAATCCCAGCTTGCGTATTTTTTAAAATTCGTAATTAAGATAAATCTACATTTAATCTTTAATCTTTTTTTATAAACAAGCTATTGTTTGCTCTTTTGAAAGCATTGATTTTTAAAAAATCCTCTATGATATTTTGCAAGGCTTTTAAACACGATTACAAAGAGAGTGGGTTTTTTTTTTTGGTTTTTTTTTTTTACAGAACTCATAGGCGGCCTTTACTACAAGAAGTCTCTCCATTTGGTCGTGTCTGAAAAGGTCTATTTAAAGGGATATAGCTTCAAGCAGACCGTGTTATTAATAAACGAGCAGTGATTTTTACACGACATAATTTTTTTTTCAAAGGCTAATATGTCTAATTTAATTATAAATAATTGTACCCGACATCCGACTCGAGAAGAGTTGTGTTTACTGAGCGCCTAAAGAATGAACGGAAAACATTCTCCTAGATACCCCCCAACCACTGGTCCACAAATGAGATTGAACCATAGCTCTGTAAGCATGCTATAAGCATGAAAGTTGCTCTAATATATATAAAGCTATTTAAAAAAGGTTCCATCGGTTAGATAGGCCTACATAAACAAATATGTAATTTTATTTTGTGCAAATTAAAACGTATAAAATACTAAACTATAATTCTAGGATCACCTAGCCCTTCTATATCCATTGGGAAATCCCATCCTCCTGTATCTGTAATGCTATTTCCACAGCTTGCTGGAATACAAAAAAGAAAATTAATGAAAAAAGCAAAATATTTTTAAAAAATCATTTTTTAAGAAATATAGCTTATCTAGGCGAAAGAATTCTGCACTTACAAATATATATCTCAATAATGTAGAAGTTATTTTTCTAATTCAATATCAAACAAAATAATTAATTACTCATAATTAATACACTAATTGCATTAAATAGTTGTTAAAAGTTTTAAGAGAAATGACGTGTTCAATTATAAAAGGGGAAAATACCCCTGTATCTTTGAATACTGATGGATTAAGTCCCCTTCTTGATATCAAACAAAATAATTAATTACCAGTAATTAATTGGTTAATTGACTGATTTTTCATTTATTCATGTCTTGTCTATGATAAAAAATAGTGTGTTTTAAATTCCAACTAAATCTGAGAATGGGTGTGGGAGAAATAGCATGTAGAAACCTTTTATCATACTGACCGTGTCAGCTAGTGCTGGCGAGTGCGGTGTTACTTCAAAGCTATTCAATTATCTTAAAATGCAGATTTAAGTAAACGTATAAATATCTAGACATGTGTATGTAGTAGAACGTATAAATTTTCTTATGTATAAATGTAGTGATTTATTACACTTTATAATATTCCAATGATTAACATTTTGATCTAGACTTAGAAGACGATGATCAAAATGTTTCTGAACATTAATTTATTAAAACTCTTGAATAAATAAAGCCTTGCGATCGGAAATTCCCGAACGCCATAGTCCATTCAAGAACGCGATTGTCCTTTCAATACTAGTCCTGACCCACGAAAATCCACTATTTCACACAATCTTTATCTGAAAGGGGACTTAATCACGCGAGACTAGTAGCTGCAATGGCTAAGCCGGATTTTAAGTCTGAGAGATCGCTACACTAACATGTTCTCAGACAGAATGAATCGTGCATCACAAGGAAGGCAATAACATGATAGCCGAAACGAGTAGGCCTATTGTATAACAGGGCCGATCTCATGACAGTGGACACCAGAGGTTGGAAACATTGCTGGAGTTAAATTTCTATGGAGATAGCTTGAAGCCCAATGCACCGAATGACTCCTTAAGGCTCTAAGTTTAATCCTAATCTTGAAATGTTTAAATGTTATTAGTATTATTATTTATTATTAATGTTGTCATAGATCTTTGTCTCTAGTCTTATATCTTTAGAGCATGGATATTTTAATATTTCATCTATATTCATGCTATAAGCTTCACTATGAGAAAAGGTTGGGTAGGTGAAAGTCGATAATTCCGTGAAACTGGCAGAAAAGATCTGGCAACGAAGTTGATAAACTGTCACGCTAATAATGCGAATGCCGTGGGCTCGACCTGCCATACTTTCTCATTTTTATTTATTTATTCTTCCAGGGACGATCCGATATGTTCAGATCCAATCAGATCTTTTTGAACATTTTTGAACACATAGTAGGAGTTAATTTTTTTTAAAATTTCTATTTTGCATTCTTTTTTTTTTTGTATTTGTTTTTTTTTATATATATATCATGCATGCTTCGTTTTTTCGTATAATGCGGACAATTTTTTTAAAAATTTAATTAACCTTTTCCAAACTGTACAAATAAATCAAAATATTATTTAAAAAATGTATACATACTGTTGTAAGCGTATGTCTCTGAGAATTGTAGGCTTCCAATAAAGATCCACAATATGATCATCGTGTGCTTGGAATCTATCAATCTGATTGAAAATAATTAAATTATAAACTTTTTTTTATAAGAACATTAAATTCTTAATTGAAGTATAAGTTTCAAAAATAATATAATATAGATTCTGTGACAGTGGTTAGCAGATTTTAGTATCCAGGTCTATACCTTTGTTCTTTCCAGACTGTGCTGTAGACAATAAACTATATTTTAAAAAAAGCAAACTTAAACTCTATCGCCATCTCACAAGGTCTCAAGGCTCGCAAAAAACTTCCTTCAGGGAACAGTACCAGGAAAAAGAATAAGATGCAGACAGAGAAAGCGATTGGAAGAATGAAGACAGGTTTTTCATTGAAATAATTTCTATCCAAGACAAAAAAACAACAAAAACTGTCCCCAGATCTTGTTTGAAGCCGCCCCATCAGTTCAAGAGACAAAGTGAGAGGTGAAGGGGAAGGGTATTTATGTTAGTTTGTGGTTCGCTTTGATATTAAACCTACATTTTCTTTAAAGATCAGTGATCAAACCAGTGTTCTGCCTCGCAAAACGTTTCTCTAGATCGAGAGGATCAAGCAAGTTTGGCACAGTCCGATATGAGCCTGCTGCGCTTTTTTTAATCCCAGAAGTCCACACTGCAAGAGAACAAGAAAATGTTGGAGTACATTCTTTACATTTGCATGGTGCTTCAACAGAACGTGAAAAGTTTCAAAACCACAATACGATTAGCAAGAAACTAAATCTCAGGGCGGAGTTTTATGTACGTTCATAAAATGCAGACTTTTGTTCTTGTCGGTTTTGTTCTTCACCGCTTAACATTGATGTCTGACAATGTACTCTATCGTCGAACGTTTGTTTACAACAATGCCTATGTAAGATTTATCTCTGTTCTTAGCTACTAGTATTAGAAATAATGGGCAAACATAATCATAGCACACATGCTATCGAGTAGTAACTATGAGAGATTTTAATGTTATGCAATGATGTACAACATGTATGGTTTGAATAGATATATATGTACAGACGCAGACGGCGAATTGAAAATCTTAATCGACCATCGGCGGGCAATGCTAATGATTGCCCTGGTGGTGGCAAAATATGTAGGTCACAGCTGGGGCTCCATTTCTCATTAATCTTCGGACTCGAAGACATGTTTCAAGTAAAACAAGTAAAGTTTCCCTTTCAGGGCAGATGATGTAAATGTCATCTGTATCTGTATCGTTTTACGAGGTGTCATGTTGACAGCACAATGACCAACCTTTACTTTTCTACAACTAATGTCAGCCCCCCAATGTCAGGTACCCATCAGAGCTGGGTGGATTCATAGGCGCCCTAGGGACCCAAAATTAAAAAATCCCAATTCAGTTCGGAAGCCAAGCGCTCTACCAGTCATCCAAAGTTCAGTAATTGTAAAGCAATATTATTGGATAATCTGGAGTTGTGTATATTCTTGCACATATGCGCTTTCTGTAACTAATAGTAGCTAATAGTATATTTTCCTTTTTATGGAAAAAGATACTAGTAAGTTTTTTTTTACTTTTTATTGGAAATTTTCAAAGATGGCAAAAAACCTATAAATAGCAAGCTTTATGGTATGTCTGGAGTTGACAAGCTATGTTTCTAGAAGGAAATGTATTAGCACGTAACCCCTCCTCCTCATGTATATTTCACAGAATCTAATGTTGTAAACTCTACTGTTGGTAGCTTTTATTTAGTTGTCAATTTTGAATAGCAATTTAGCGTCATTGTTTCGTTTATTGTAATATAATCTCTACTAGCTAATGCTTACAATTATTTGTCTGGTTAACTATTATTTCTAAAAAAAAATCATTTTTAAACTGATTATCTACTTTTGCACTGACCTGCTATATAACATTATCATTTGTCACTTTTGAAATTGCTCCTATCATTGTAATTTAAAAAATAAATGTTTTATAAATTGTTATCAAATATATCCAGAGGAGAATTTAGGAAGTCACGTCTTCTACTCACAGTTAAACTCTATGATCTAGTTATACATGGAGGTTCAACCGATGTAGGCCTATAAACAGACGCCCCATTTACGTTTTATTCCCTTCACTTCATTCACGTTACATTTAACCCTTTCCCTTCTCTTATGTGATATACATAATCATTTTCTAACCATAAATTGAGACTTAAACATTTTTTTTTCTTTCAAAACGGAATAGTTTGTTTTGTTTTTTTACCATGCGCTTAAAATTTTTAGTCTGGAAGTCATTCACTTAAGACTCATTGATAGATTCCTGGGGTGTCGCTTGGATACAGCGGTAATTTTATAGGTTAGAGTCCCTGAAAGAGGCCATAGAGTCCCTATAGTAAAGAGCCGAGGATTACTCCGCCTATTGATTGCCCTGTATTTGGAGGCTATGAACACTCCTCCTTGTACATACAAAACAGATAATTGTATGTAGCAAGAAAAAACAAACTTTTACTACTTAGATTTATTTAAGATACAGATTTTATTTTGCACTCTTTTTATAGTTTAGTTTGTAGGGAAAAAAAGTTGCAATGCAATGATTTTAAATCATGACTAAGATTTTTTAAAATGACCTACATCAACAGCATGCTATATCACGACAGATGGAGCCCCAATATGATTGACAACTTATCTGGATTTTTTGACATTTTAAATCAAAACTTGCTGTTTCTCTATAATTCGTAATACATCGAAACATTTGTGATGTTGTCTTAAATTTATAAAGTCTTTGATGTTGTATAAATAATGGGAACACTAATCGCTCTCGTGGTCTTACTTGCAGGCAACTTCAAGAATTCCTGAATAATAGGATATGGCTTACTCTAGGAAAGTAAGATGGCTTAGCGCAGGACGCGTTTTGAAACCGTTTTACTATCAAAAGAGTTGAGCCAAGCAAAAAAAATGAAATATTGACTCACTATTATGCGGTATATGAACATTTGCAAGATTCGGCATCGCTCTCGAATTTCTGTTTATTCATAAATCGTCTTGGTCCCATAATGTAACATGTTTTTGTAGATGAGTTTACTATTGAGTAGATCACCATGAATTAGTATTTAATTTTTTTATGTCCAATAATGTATACATCGACTTGGACTAATAAACAATTGCAATAATAAAGTTCCTAAACTAAATACGTGTTGCTTGCAGGCTGATATACAATATCAAACTATATTTTAGCTTTAGGTATAGCATAAATGAATGAAATCTATTTATAAACATATTCGACATGGGTTTCACAATGGCTTAGACCTAAGACGTTCTAGATTATCTCCCTTTGTTTCAATTTTGGTCTTTAATTATAGACTTCTCCTTGATGACGCAAGGTAAGACTCACTTAAAGTTCTTCTGTCAATAAAAAAAAAAAAACAAGTTGCGACTCCACCTAAATGTTAACGCAATAATTAGTTCACCGCTTTCACACGAGCAAATGTCCTCCATTGTTCCAATCACACCGCCATATCTTTCTTTCTATTTTTTTTTCTCAGAACAAGTCACGCGTAAATTTACGATTCTTGCCTAGTTGACTGTGGTCTATGTTGAAGATCCTAATGTTATGTATTAAACCACCTTTAAGTAGCCGCGTGTTGATCGCTACACGTTAGACTTGCGCCCATTAAAACATTTCAATAACGTTTTTTATAGAAAGAAACCTGTTACGGTAATAACTATAGGATCTCTCGGGGGAACAAACATTACATAAGGATTAGTCAAAGACTTTCTCTTGGTGGCTAGATTGTGGTTCGTAATAAAGTAGATTTATGCATAGACACTGGAAGATGATATTATGTATTGGAAATATGCTACGCAGAAAAAAAAGCAACGTTATATATAATTGTAACTATTCGTGTGTAACAAGCTTGTTGAGTCCGTAACAATTCTTTAAACAAAAAAAACAAACATTCATATTAATCAAATAAATTGAAAAATTCAAATGGACTACTATTGTCCATGTCAGCATTACTAATAAAGCAATAGCAATATAGATTCGAATTCAAACAATATAAAATATATATATAGTTTGTCCATCGTGGTTCGATGACGACCACTTTGTCATCCAGGGGGCTGAAGGCCTTGCACTGGGGTTTTATGCCTCATGTGACTAGTGAGACCTACGTGAGCCTTATGCTAAACGCCTTTAGAGAAGCTTTGAGGGTGTCCCCAAAGCACTTTCTTTGACCATCTTGCGAGCGTTTTCTTTCGCTTAGATTTGAGATACTGAAGTCCTTCGAAGAGCATCCACACAATACTGATGCAGTCCCAGCTGCGATGGGCAGGACACGTCTGTAGAATGGCAGAACGCCGCATCCCTAAATGACGCTTTTATGACCAACTTAGCGAAGGGAAGCGCTTGAAAACATACACACATATACACACACACATAACCAGCGCATGATGAATTGCGTTATATGGAATCCTTGGTGACGACAGATAATTTTGAAACATCCTTGACTGAAAGTGGACTGCAAAGAATAAAGTATAATATGGCGTTATAAAATATGTTTTAGTTAATGAAGAGTAGCCGACTGCTTCGTTCTTGATGTAGATATGGTTTAATGGATGCAATTTGTCTTTAAGGATTTTTATATGTTTTAAAAAGACATATTTAATCAGATTGGTGTGTTTTTGAGTAATATAACAATATAAGATTCTTTTCTGTATTCCTCTATTCAGCTTGCAAATTTACGAGCAAAACCTGTGTGGGTGGATACGGATCTCGAAAATGGCTCTAAAGGTTTTTCTAGAAATTTGACAGTTGAGAAAAGAATTTCTAGCTGTTTGGCCACACTGAAAAAATTCTAGTTTGACCTTTATAATTTTCAAAGTATTAATAAAATGTAATTTAAATTACAGGACTCACTAGACACTATTTATTACAGACTACGTCTTCGAGTATTTCCACAATTAGGCCATGTTCTCCATGCAAGACCCTCGGTGTTGTGGGCGGCTGTTTATATGTGCACTAAACTGCTTATAGACAACTAAACCGCTTAAGGCGTACGTATTATATATTAACTTGTAAAGCTTTAAAAAACTTGAATAACTTATTTTGTGAACAAAACTAAAAAAAACAACACTTTTATTACAATTTAAAGAAATTCAACCTCATATAAAACTAAATCAATGCAATGGACTTTACTTTAATAATAATATAAAAAAAATTATTCTGAACCCAATTTTTCTCACTTCAATAACATCCTTTCAGTCTGGCGTTCTGTAGTCTTCTGTCTGCCCTAAGACCGCTGACGACAATGCTACGTATCTTGCATCATTCACAACCAATCTCTTCCCCCGTCACAATAGAAACACAGAAATAAAAAAAAAGTAAAGTTTCCCTTTCAGACCTAAAGATCTATGGGGCAGATATTGTTAAGGTTATCTGTTTCTGTGGCCAACGGTTAACGAGCAGGGTGTCATGTGGCCAGCACAACTTTCCTTTCCCCAACAAAATTCAGGTACCCATTAGAGTTGGGGTGGACTCAGGGACACCCTAAAAATCCAGAAATTCAAAATCGCAACCTTCGCCTAGATTTGAACCCAGGACCTCAGGTTCATAAGCCGAGCGCTTAACCACTCAGCCACCGCGTCTCCTACACAAATATAAACTAAGTCTATAATACTCTGGAAAACTCTTTAAAATATCTAGTTTGATGTCAAAAACCAAAGTTAGTACGGTACTGTTAATGGAACTCCTCTACGCTGATGATGCAGTTATTGTTATCTACTACTTAGCATTAGACCCTGGTTGACAAACAATCTGCTGTATGCAAGAAGTTTGGCTTAAACATTAGTCAAAGCAAGACCAAATTATAGTTCAAATTACTATCACTGCATACACGTGACCAACCAATAACGACCAACTACTGGAAATTGTTGATCATTTTTTTTTCGGCTCCATCATAGCCAAGACAAAGGGCACCTTGTCACGATTTTGCAGAAAAGAGTTGTGTGTGACAATACCTTTCTGACTGCCAATATCAAAGCTTTGTCTACCAGACCTGTGTGATGAGCACTTTGCTACACCTAAGTGAAACATGAAACATCGGCAGGGGAAAAAAACCCAACTGAATATCTTCCACATCCGATGCTTAAGGCGGATTTCTAAAAAAATAAGGCGGCAAGGTTAAAAAAGCAGGATGCCAGGACATCCAAGCTGTGGACTATAACAATCACATTCCTTCTAACACCCCCATCTTCTTCCACCAAGCTCTACTTTTATTATCCTTCCATTTTATTTCCCCTTCCGCTTTACTCAATCTTACTCCACCTTTCTCCACCATACGCCATATAACTCCACCATACTTTATGTGGCTCCGCCATACTCCATATAACTCACCTTATTCCATATAACTCGACCTTACTCCATGAAAATCAACCATGCTCCATGTAGCTCCGCCATACTCCAAAAAACTCCACCTTACTCCATATTATTCCAACTTACTCCATATAACTTCACCATACTCTATATAACTACACCATACTCCAAATAACTCCACCTTACTCCATATTATTCCAACTTACTCCATATAACTCCACCATACTCCATATAACTCCACCATACTTAAAATAATTCCACCTTACTCCATATTATTCCAACTTACTCCATATAACTCCAACATACTCCATATAACTCCGCCATACTCCAAATAACTCCACCTTACTCCATATAACTCCACCATACTCCATATAACTCGACCATACTCCAAAGGACTCCACCATACTCCATTTTATTACGCATTATTCCACCAAGTTCCACTCTACTCCACCTTGGTATCTACAAATTGTTAATCAATTATTTTAATTCTTGTAATTATATGTTCTCGCCTCCATATTCTGACATTGACTTCTTCACAAACGATTAGCGCGATGTTGTCACTCTGTGAACATTAACTCTCCCGACCCGTAGACCGAGAGCACATTTTCTACTTAGCGTGAGTCTACAACAGGTGTGATCAATACTAACACTTGAGTTGATTATTAACCGTATTGCTTTTCAATAGATACCAAGATCTACTTTTGACTGCAAATTACATAAGTTAAAAAAAAAGCAGTTAGACATTTATATAACTAATTGATGTGGGGTTAACATTGTTTGTAAATCTAACTTTTTTTTTTAATGAAAAAAATCCTTTTTTTTTTGTCGATTTGTTTTGCATTCTTAATTTTTATTATCCATAGCGTTTATCAAGATATATTTTTATTAGTAAATTTATATTTACACACAATAAGAACCATTGAATTTACACATTAACAGTTAAGTATTGTGAAACCATAAACAGAGTTTCGTGAAGAATAGTGCCTTCTCATTCACAAATACATTGAATCTCGATCGATTTACACGGCACTCGAAGGGCAGGTGTGATATAGGGAAAAAAATTAGAGGTCTAGGGTTTCGGTCTCGCCCTCTAGACTGTTTAGAACTCTTTCTAAAAAATGGTGCAACCCATTTGCGTCTGCTTGAAACCCACACCAAAAGTAATATTGCTTTAATTCAGGCCACTGGAGAGAAACATGGGGTTTCAAGAGACATAACCTTAGCTTTAATGACAGCCACCTATCCTGTTGAACCGTTGGGGCACCACACTTAATCTGTTGCTCGTCTTTCTCTATCTTTTGACTTGATTAGAATCTCTTTCAGAGATGGCCCCACCCACTTTTCGATATCATCTTCCCATCGCTTTCTCAATTAAAATAAGCCCCCCCCCCCCCAGTTGATGAGTCTCAGTATGACCTTGAGAAGAAAAACAGTCACGTGATTAAGTGATTTTATAAAAAAAAATTTTCAGTACATTGAAGCGGCGCTGAGTGCTCTGTCAGGCACATAGAAACAAACAAATACAATACTAAACAGACAACTATGGTTGTTAGTATATACATAAGATTAAGACGTTTTTTTTTTTTAAATAAAATAAAATACTAAAATTAAAGTGTCACATAACACAGTGACAATGGGTATCAAACGTTACCAAGTTGATGACTTCAATGAAATATCCGCCAAGACTTATAGGTTAGGTACAAAACTAAGAGTCAATAGTGTAGAAGTTATTTCCCTTTTTCTATATCAAAATAATTAATTACCAATAATTACTAATTGTCATGCGCATCTTCTTTTGGTGTTTTCCTTTGTGTACCATACGAGATTGTGAGTTTTGGTTTCTAGGAACGCGCTTTTGTTGATGTCATTTTTGCTTACTTGTTTTTGCTGCTGTTGTGTGATGAGTTTAGATCTCCTGTGAGTTTCTCTTAGGGGTTTTCTTCCCCAGTATTGGGGACGCAGGCTTGGGACTCTGTTGGAGTCAAGCTCGAGTTACAGTGTTGTTGAATGGCCCGTGTATCTAAGGCCTTGAGTGTAGGATGCGTCGGGATTGAATTATGGCCTCGAGGGAAGGTGTGCTATGTTTCGTTGCCTAATATGTATACTTTGTGTTACCTTTGAACATACTATTGACTTTTATTTATCACTCATGTCATCATATCTCATACATTCATTAAATTTGTAAAAGTACAACCTTGTTGGTAATTAATGGCCATTAACTTACGTTAGCATTAATATCATTCACGTTGAACAACTGTTGGTATTGACTAAAGGTTCAGTTGAATAACTTTCACTCAATGTGTGTATTTTACATGCTGTTACCTTTATGTTCATGCGTTACTCTGTTCAAGTTAGGGACCATGATATCATACCCTACCTAAGCGACAAAACCCACCCTGACACTAATCATCAATGGATTAATTGGTTAATTTTTCTAATAGACGCATGTTTTGTTAATTACATTTTGAAATTGATAGGAGAAAGTTTGTGAGAGAAATAAAGTGTACAATTATCTGAGGGGAAAACCACAAATATTTACCCATATCATATCTATAAATACTGAAGAATTAATTTCCTTGTCATCATCAAACGGAATGATTAATTAACAGCATTGAATTAAATAATTAGTTAATTATTTTATTGATTCGTGTATTGTCTTCTTTAATGAATATTTGTGCAAAGTTTCAACTAGATCCAAGAGTAGGTGCATGAGAAATAACGTTTTTAAGCTTTTTTACTAGACAGAGTGAGTTGATAAAAGCGTTATAAATGTATTCCCGATTCACAGACTTTATTCATCTCTCTTTAGATACAGTAGTTCTCATCTCACCTTCACCTTTCCGTTAGTCAGTTAAACCGTTAGGGTACGATACAAGATCTGTAAAAAAGTCGTTCTCCATTTCTCTCTGTCTTTTGCCTCTGATAGAAGTTCGTTCAGGCATGTCCATTTGTTTATGTTATCTTAAACGTGCATCATGAAAAACCCAACATACGACATTAGCAAACACTACGACCACCCGTTACAGTACAGCAGGGCTTGACCTTCACATCTAACTACACACTGGTCAGTGTTAGAAATAAAAACATTCACATCGAACTACACACTGGTCAGTGTTAGAAATAAAAACATTGAGAGGTCATCCAAGTAAAAGCTCAAATAGAGTCATTCCTACAGTAAGTCATATTAAAATAAGGCAATATTTAAGTATGTAGATGCTGACAATATATAAACGTTTTTTCCCCTTGGTGTGCAATAAACATTTGTCTTGGATCGAATCGTCTACTTCCTAGAGGGCGTTTAAGTCAAAGAAGACTGGACAGACAAGGGAGGTGAAAACAAATACGCATAGAGCACCCTCCTTTTTGAATATCGATTTTTATTAAAAATATTATTTCCTCTATTTTATTATTCACTTTTCCACGCGTTCATTTATCTCTCTCTCTCTCTCTCTCTCTCTCTCTTCATTGCTGCCCCTCCCCTCCTCTCGCTTCCCTCACACTCTACCCCCTCTCATTATTCATAACTCTTCATTGTTTTTATTTTCTTTAATTCTATAACTATTCCCGCTCGGACTGGTTCCTTCCAATAGGGTCGGCCTTAGGATGCCTTAGGCCAGCGGTTCTCAACCTTTTTTTTTTTACTCGGCTACCCCTTTTTACAATTCCTCACCCTGCCGCGACCCCCGAACAATAACTTATTTTCGTTTGTAAGTATAAGTAACTGTGGTTTCGCTTAAGTTACAAAATTATAATTGTAGGCCTAATGTAAATATCTGATTTGCATTACCAAAGCTTCATGTTTTATCATGAAACAATCTGTTATAATATGCTACAATATATTACATAATTCTCTGTTGCAATTTACGTCTCGAGAGACGATCTTTTCCCTTTGCAACTTCTTGTGAGACTAAATCCTTGATACACAGCTGCGATCGCAGGTTGGGCATATATAATCACCAGGCGCCGTTGCATTTTCACCCTTCTTTCTGCTTCTGTTGTGTATGACATCTGCAATCTTTGACCCTTCCTTTATGCTCTCTCTCCATGAGGATCTGTCCAGTGCTACCTCTTCCCAGTTGCCAGTGTCGATTTTGAAGAGCTTCATGTCCCGTTTGCATACATCCGTATAACGTAATAGTGGGCGACCAGCGGCTCTCCTGCCTTCTATTAGATCGCCATTCAGGATGTCCTGTGGAAGTCGACCTTCTGGCATTCTACGAACGTGGCCAAGCCAGCCAAGGCGTCTGCTGCTGATAACAGAGCGGATGTCCTGGCACCCTGCTCTTGTAGCACTTCCTCATTGGTTATCTTATCTTGCCACCTTATTTTAAAGATCCGCCTTAGGCATCGGAGGTGGGAAACATTCAGCCTTTTTTCCTGCCATGATTAGCTTGACCATGTTTCACTTCCGTACAACAAGGTGCTCAACACACAGGTCCGGTAGACTAGGGCTTTAGTACTGTTAGTCAGCAATATGTTGTCCCTGATTCTTTTCTGCAGCCGTGACATGGTGGCCATTGCCTTGGCTATCCTGTTGTTTATGTCTTTATCCAGTAGAGTGTTGTTGGATATGATGGAGCAAAGGTAACAAAAGTGATCAACAATTTCTAGTGGTTGGCCATTAATGCTTACTTGAGGTGCAGTGTTTGTGTTTTGGACAAGTATCTTAGTCTTGCTTTGACTGATGTTTAAGCCGAACTTCTGTAAAAAAAAAATTATATTACATAATATGCAATTACATATAGCATATCTAGTCCAACATACTACCATACTTGGAGCACAATATGTGCAGACACCACTAATATTTTTCAAAGATATTTTTATTTTTTTCCAAAAATTAACACATTCACTCTCAGTCGATTGATTCAAGGTAATTGCAAACTCATCTTTAAATCTTCAGCATTTACATGCTTAGCCATTCCTCCAAACTACTGGGTACCCATGACGACAAAGTTCGAACGCTAGCTATCACAATGACATTACAGTTCTTTCGGCTCCATAGATTTGACTTCAAGAGAACTTCGTTACAAATGACAGACATATTCCTGCTTAAACTAATGGGGCAGGAAGAGGAAACAGTGGTGCACGTCTTACGGGGAGTGTCCAAGAGCTAAGGGGAGACAACTGAAGGGTCACTTGAACTCCAGGAAGCTATGAGGCGCTAGGTTCAACAAAAGTTTCTTACCAGAGCACTACGGGTGGCCCATGTTTTCCTCCCCTGCTACCATTTGGAGTTCAAGGTTTATGTTGTCCAATTTTTTTTCTATTACTATACAAAGGTTACATATTTAAAAAATTCAAATTTATGGATGCGTTATTCAACCTTTTATACATCCAAATTATTTTCGTTCACATATTACAGATTTAACACAACGATTTGTCATAAATCCTGCACACATGCATTCCATAATTGGCTAACCTTAAACTTTACTAATATCTTAATAAATTAGGGACTTCATACTGAATCCAGTGCTTTGCAACACCACTAGACTTAAAGACACGCTATACATAAATGCGTATCAATTTAAACTGTTAAAAATATATCTGCTGATATAATTAAAATGTTTGAAATCAATTCCGATTCAATAGTCAGCAACATCTATCCTCGAATAACAATATAAATTCAAATAAAAAAAAAATCCTTTGTATGTGACAAGTTTTACATGTCAGAATTCACAACAAAAAAAATCCATATTTTCGATGACCTTAAGCGACCCCTGACAAATGGTAAATCGACCATTAAGAGTCACGCGATCCATAGGTTGAGAGCCCTGCAATGGGCAAAGTGAATTTAGTGGCCACAAATGAAATAAAAAATAAACACCGAAAAAAATCAAAAGAATCAAAAAAATCAAAAAAATCACGCCCTTCATTAGCGTTTTGACACAACAGGCTCAAAATAATGTTGCAACACATTCAACAAAAGGAAACAACAAGGGTCTTCCAACAATAGGAGTCTGACAAGTAGAATTAACTATTTGTGGTGAAAAAAACTTAAGACTTATAGATTTAGGATGGGTTAGTAGACCCATTAATCTATATTAGAGCTTTGCTAATTTGGAGATTTTTATTCAATTTGGCAATTTTAATTTCACCTTTTTTTAAGGTTTTTGAGGCCCCCCACAAATTGTAGGCCATATGCGGCTGCCTATTTGGCTTATGTGTAAAGCCGACCCTGCTCATTGTATTATAATCTACACACATAGCCACACATATTTTCTATACATGTATTAGTTAGACTGCCTGAGATTTATTGGAATACAAAATATAACATTTAAAGCTATTCTTTTGTCCAGCTTTAGCTGTTGTCCATGTCAATATAAAGTGTAGCTAACTCTCTATTTGTTAGAGATGCTCGATTGCAATGTACTCAATCGGATTGGTACGCGCCAAGAAATTAGCGAGACCTCATTACCATGCATTCAAAAACACATTTACCGTGCAACTACCGCCATGGGTTTGAAGCCTTCAATGAACCCAACAGCTTGCAAGAGATATCATTAAATATAAGGTCCTCTTTACAGGCTGTGACTTTTTCATCCTTATTTTGATCACCTAGAGACTGGTAAATTCATGTTATTAATAAGCTTTGATTATTATTTCTTTAGTGTGTAATCTATGGTCTGAATTTTTTTCTTTAATTTACATACTATGACTTAATACCCATTGCATAATTGTATGATTACATAGCTTGTCGTGTAATAGCCTATTACATTATTCACCATATTTAGTTCAAACTCGTCTGAAAATGAATTTAATTTTAGTAGTTTTTATTTTGTTAAAAATCTTTTTGACGTCTGCCAGCATTACGCACGCAACAATCAAATTCCTTGCTTAGCAAGCGTTTTAAATTTGACATTGCTGATCATATTATGAATTCTTTAAACAAGAAATAGTTATTATTATAATCTCAAAAATGAATTCTATTTTGTGTTGATAAAAAGCCTTCAGCTTCGTATAGGATTGAATCTATGCAATATCAACATCTAGTCCTATTTAAACTTAAACCAATTAACTTCAACATAAGATTGGGTGGTATGGAGTATTGCTATACAACACAATATACAAACTTTAATTGTAGAAGTTTTTCTTTCTCTTTTGACTCATACTTTCGTCGTGGTCAAGCATTTAACCATTTATTTTTACAATTTTATCTTATCGAGCTGAAATGTCGCATATGAACTCGAGCTGCGTGACAAAAATTATATTAATATTTCAGAAAGATAACTTTATTAAAGTATGGAATAAATTACAAATATTAACAGTAAAGTTCAGTGTTTCATCTTTTGGACTCTGCGATTTGACGATAATTTAGCAGCTTCCTTATTACTGTGTATTTGAAATATTGCGCATGATGATATGGTATATAACATATGTAATATTTAAAATGTATTTTTGGTACTTAACGTTGGTACAAAATTATGGGGCGTGAAATATGAATATTATTTTACTACCATATACTACAAAGAGGCAATTTTTTTTTTTGAAATTTCATATTATTCGTTTATTTTGAAATGAAAAGTTTTTGCTTCAAAAAAAAAAAAAAATCACACGGACAGTTCTAGAGCTCATCCGTCATAGGTGTATTTTTTCAGTCTTCAAAAGAGGGTAGAAGTTTCCAGAAAATCCCTACCGAAGACCTCCACTTACTTAAAGCCAGTCTCTTAATGGGAAAGAAATTCTCAGTAAAAAAAAATCCTTAGTCTCGCCAGAAAATTTTACAAGATAAGATAATTTCAGATGGGATGGTTAAGTACATGAATTAAAAACGTAGACTGAAGCTGTATGTTCAGTATGTCGGTCGACGTTTCCATAAAATATAGATAAGCTTCGCATGTACAAAATACGTTTTCATACATATAATTATTATAATAACTAGACTAGTTCTATAATTAACTAAAGCATTACAGCTTTCATGACCTTTGAAGAACTAATTGATAGAAAGAAGTTACTTTTTTTTTTATTATATTCGAGATGCTTAGCGTTTCGTCCAAGTCTCATTCCTCATACTACAGTACGTTTCATTTATTTTCTTTACATATTTAGTGACAGGTGATAACAATGCATTGGTCATTAAGTTCTGTGGTTGGTTTGTACTTCGTACTCTATTCACCAAGCATTTATGGTAAGTAGCCTAGTTGTATTCGTGGCACACAAAAAAATCTTGTATAAGTGAAAGAATGATTTAAAAACATATAACAAAAATAGTCAATGGATAGTTATATAAGAAATGTGCTAACAATATATAATCATATAATCTTTACTTGAAGGCAGGGAGTGTAGGGTCCACTGGGAGGTTGGTGCTAAAATGCTAAAATAAAGACTCTCCTTTCACGAAGTGCTAAACAAGAAAATGACTAGTTTAGTTTTGCATTTATAAGGCTCGCTAATGTTCCACATGTTTGCTAGGGTTATACAGACTTACTAGGGTTTGACATGCATGCTAAGGTTTCACAGGCTTGCTAGAGTTCCTCAGAAATTGTTAGGGTTCCACAGGCTTGCTAGAGTTCCTCAGAAATTGTTAGGGTTCCACAGGCTTGCTAGAGTTCCTCAGAAATTGTTAGGGTTCCACAGGCTTGCTAGAGTTCCTCAGAAATTGTTAGGGTTCCACAGGCTTGCTGGAGTTCCTCAGAAATTGCTAGGGTTCCACAGGCTTGCTAGAGTTCCTCAGAAATTGTTAGGGTTCCACAGGCATGCTAGAGTTCCTCAGAAATTGCTAGGGTTCCACAGGCATGCTAGATGGGAAGGGCAGTAGAGTTATTCGCCCCCCCCCCCAATCGGCCAACTGGGGACCGACATAATATAAAGATCGGTTAAAACACCAATAACACGTTTTAATCATATAGATTTTTAATTGATTCTGTTAGCAAGCTGTGCTTTCTACGGATAAATTGGACCGCCCTCCCCCCATTCGAAAGTTAATGGGGGGGGGATTGATGCCAACGCACCATGCCGGCCCCACCAAATCGGCCAACATACTAGAGAGGGAAGGGCGAAATAATCTAAAAATAGGTTAAAATACAAATAATTAGTATATATTATTCGCAAAAGAAATAAATTCGTATACATATTGTTTGAATTCGATACTAAAATTCGTCAGCAACCCCTTCGATCGCTCCAACCGCCCCCCCCCCCCCCCGATCCGCCAGTGCTCCAAAGGCGGCCTGAGCAATGTGTAGGGAACCCTTGGAAATCGTGAATATTTGTACCTATGGGCTGACGGTGACATTGCCCACAAAAGGCAATGAGCCAGGGCCCACGTAAGGCAATGAGCCAGGGCCCACGTAAGGCAATGAGCCAGGGCCCACATAAGGCGATGAGTCAGGGCCCACATAATGCAATGAGCCAGGGGCCATTGCCCCACTCGCCAATCCAATAGGCCGCGTCTGTTTCAAAACAAACTATCAAGATACTAAAAATATACTTTATTATCAAAGGTTGAACTAAATAGAACAAATTACTTTAAGCAGAAGTAGTTAGAAAACCTTCATTCTTTGTTACATTTCATAATTATTTCGTTTGTTTTCCTTACAGCATTAGACTATGCAGGTAAGTGATTTTAATTTATAATCATCTTATGAATTTATATATTTGAAACAAAGAATTTTTTAACTACCAGAAGGCGTTATTTTCTATGTTAAATCTTGTTAATACAATGATGAGAAATATCTTTAGTAGCAAATGACAATCTGGAAAGACAAAACCAAAGCTTAGGTACTAAAATCAGAATGATGCGCTCATTGGTCATGGCCACATTCTTATATGCTTGAAATCTTGGACCCCAAACTGTAGAACTAGTGAGAAGGATCCCAGGTATCACCTATAAAGGCCACAGCACTAATGAGGAGATACGAAACAGGACCTACAATGGCTGTTGTACGACGACCTGCTGGCCAGTTTAAAAAAAAAACGAAAACTTTATGGCTGTATCACAAGGTCCTAGGGGGCTCGCAAAGACCTTCCTTCAAGGAACAATATCAAGAAAAAAAAAGAGAAGAGGAAGACGGAGAAAGTGACAGGAAGTAGCACAGCAAAGAATGGACGCGTCTGTCATTGAAAGAGGCAAAAAAAGAAAAAGATTTTGAGAAATGGAGAAAACGGTAAACAGATCATGTGTGGAGTCCCGACGGTTCAACAGACTAAGTGACAGAGGAAGGTGAATAAAAAAAAAAAGAGATACGATAATAGGGGGTAGAGGTTTGTGGAATCGCTACCAGAAAATACATACATGACTTTTAAAAGTAAGAGCTCGTTGTATTATATGTAGTTGTATCATAGCCATTGAGTTATTTGTTAAGTGTGTTTGATCCTTAATAAAAACATAGATATTTATGTTTTATGGTACGTTCTTATGGGTTTTTAGATAGTATAATGTATAATTCATTTCACGTGGCATTTTTGTTTTTTTAAACCAAGACTCTAAATTATCTGCTTTTTATGTTTAGCTTATGAAGAATGTAATGGTATTACACTATATAAGAAATGTTATGATTGTATATAATTATTTGTAATACAATATTTTTACACTCTCCTCTAAAAGCGGAAAAGATCGTGGCCTACGAGGGTAAGAATTTTTTTACAACTTTTTCTATTTTTATTTGATTATTCATTTTTTAGAAATCTTAAACATTTTGTAGGCAAAATATAGGCAAGATAATATAATTCAATATCTAAATAGTAATTGTTGAATAATCCTAACTGGCACATAGGCACAAACTAAAACAGAAATACTGAGCTGAAGGCTGAAGAAAATGTAATATCTAGCAAGACGACATACTACACTCCTCCTTAATCGGACTCGAGTATTATGTCATTAAAACTAGTAAAATATGATTTGAACAACGATCGGTTGTTGTGTTGGCCACATACCCTCCAAGGTAACTGTATATTCCGGTACCTTCCAAACTCTACAACTCTAACACAGTAAAGATAATTAGGCTTGTTGCGCTAATGAATAATTTAGGGACATCATTCACGGTTATTGACTCTAAATGAAATACATATTTATAAATGTATATCAGTTGCAGGATTGTACTTCTTTTTATCATCAAGTATGATTATTTTATCATTTATTAACTTTTTGTACAAATAACATACTAGTTTTTTTTATATTTTATATTTAATTTTTTTTCTTTTGTTACATATCTACAGAATATCCTGATTACGCAGGTAAGAAAATACTCTACCCTGTAGCTTTCATTTGGTTTTTATGTTTTTTAAATACAGAAATACTGAAATGCATAGACTATTATGAAATGTTCAATTCATATTAAAATATAAAGTTTTTGACAGTCTTATTTTTCTTTTGTTTCAGCCCCCACTTACGAAGGTAAGCTCAAATTTTTTTTTATTCAAAGGCGTATGTTTTAAAAGTACGCTTTAGAGTTGCCTGAGTCAGCCAGGAATACCAATGACTTGGCAAGCTTAACTCATTGGTTAACAGGAATGTCTAGATTGACCTAGAAACACGCTTAGGACGTAATCATCTTCTTTTTAGAAGTAACGTCTGTATTTGATAAGATGAGTGATTTACTCCATTCAGAAAACATGTACGATCTAAACTAATAAAATAATTTGTTTTATTAATTGATTTGATATAGTGCATCTTTCATGCTTATAACATGTGCGCTATGGCCCAATCTCATTTGTGGACCATTTGGGGGGGGGGGTGTCTTCGATTATGTTTCGGTGCTACCTTTAGGCACTCAGCAAACACAATTCGGCTCGATCCCCCTTGTTATGACCCCACCATGACCTGCTATCGAAAAACGCAAACTAAAACTTTACGGCCATATCACAAAGTCCTCAGAGCTCAATAAAACCTTCCTTCAGGGAACAGTCCCATGCAAAAAGAAGAGGTTGGCAGAGAAAGCGATTGGAAGACAACATAAAAGAAAGAGGCATAGAGAATTACGCTCAACACATCTTGTGTGGTGCCCCAAAGGTCCAACAGACTAAGGGATGTGTGAAAATATTGAATTATACAATACATTATTAATTTATCTTATACGTTTATAATTGTTTCCATCTATTCACTTTTGAAAGAAATTCGTAACTAAAATTGTATTCCGTTTGACCACAATAACCCCCCCCCCCCCCTCAGCAGTATTGCTACAACATTAAGGGTATAGATGCAGATACACACATACACTACTAGAACAAACCATTACATAATGTTGTGTTAATTCTATGTTAATTGTTTGTCTATATCATTTAATAATTTCCTTGGACATTTTTTTAAAAGAAATTTATTTAAAGGTACTTTAAACAATTGCAATGAGATATTTCTGTAAAAAAGTATTTGCCTGTGTAAACTCTTAACTGCATGAGAAACTTTTTTTTTTAAAGAAAAGTAAAAAGTATGATTGAAAATGTGTTTTCGCTTTAGTCTGTCACTGTTAAAATTTATTCTATTCTATCATCTAAATTTAAAAAACGTTTAAAATGTATTTTTCTCACCTGTCTGTTAGGTGGCGAAATTCCTGTGTACGATGGTGAGTAGGCAGTAGAGACATATGTTTTGAAAAGGCTTTAGCTATTTGAGATAGGGGGCCCTTTAAGGAGCCCTTTATAAGTTTAGATATGTATTTATTGGGAGGCCCAATTTGTAGCTTGTGCTGCTAATACGTAAATCCGGCCCTGTATGTAGGTTATTGTGAGAAAAAACTGAATGAAATTCTTTTTAACAAAATAAATTACTCATCATTTATAGACCTAATGAGGGCTGTGGTGGCTTCCAAATCAAGGGATCTCCTGGTCAAATCCCTTGACAACTGGTATTTTGCATTTCAGAATTTTTAGTCCACTCCACTCTAATGGGTACCTGACATTAGTTGGGGAAAGTAAAGGCGATTGTTCGTTGTGCTGGCTATATGACACCCTGGTTAAATGTTGGCCACAGAAACAGATTATCTTTTTATCATCTGTTCCATATATCGCAAAGTCTAAAAAGGGAACTTTATTTTATACACGCATAATGCATTCCTTTGGTGCGATTTTTTTTTTTTTTGTAATGTATTCATTGAATAAGTTATCACGCCCTGTGACCGCATCACTGCATTTGTTTGTTAAGGAGCCCTGCGCTTCATGAACTAATCCTTTCCTATTAACTTTCGGTTTGTGGGTCTTTTTAGTCCTCGATCCAAAAGCTTGGAACTGGCTCCCCATTGAGATCAGACAAACAACATACTCCACTTTATCCAACAAGAACATTGAAAGCCTCTCTGTTTAAAACGTATTTAGATTCGTTTGTACTTTGAACTCTTATATTTATGTTTGTTAAGCTCTCAGAATGCGCTAAGCCTACATTTTGTTCGTTATTCTGTATATCTACATTAAATGATAATTAGCACTAATACTGATACATTTTGTATGTTACTTGTATCTACTGTTTGGCCCAATGCAAGTGTAAACACCTCGTGAAGACACTAATGGCACTGGGTCAATTTGTTTTTCTCTTTTTCATGACAATATTTTTTTTATTTCCTAACGCTTAGTTGCCAATAACCCTCAATACGTTGGTAAGTACAATTTTAGGTTGCTGTTTTTTTTTTATCTATGTTTTATGTGTTTATCATGTTTTAGTACAATCTTAAATTATTCTATGTAAGCAGATAAAAATGCTTATACTATTATAAAAGTCACCTAGGTTTGATAGTTTTGTTTTGTTCTTATAATAATAATAATAATAAGGCTTATCTTCGAGTCCGAAGATTAGTGAGGAGTGCAGTATTTGACGTGGCTGCGCAGCCCCAGCTGTGACCTACATTTTTTGCCATATCCAGTGCAAGCATACCCATTGTCCGCAGGTGGTCGATTTAGATTTTCTTTTCGCCGTCTTCGTCTATCCTCGGCAGCGGATTTTCTTTAGGTCTCAAATGTGTATCCCGCGGCCTTCGTGAGTGACTTCCAGCTGTCTCGTTCTGAGGCCGCATGCAACCAGGTGCTCTCTTCTATGTCAGCCAAAGTTAGTTACGCCTAAGCTTTGTTCACATAATAATACCAATAACAGTAGAAAACTAGACAATGTTTCTATTTGACTCGATCTAAAGTTATTTAAGTTGTGATAATAGCGCTATAATAAATTGGGTTAGTCTATGGGTAACTCTATTTATACCTGCTGTGAACGATGAATTAAGCTTGTTAATAGCACTGTACAGGTTATTGTTAATATAACTGATTAGACGATAAATAGTTACTTAAAATGTTTCTTGCAATCATATTGTTTAAAACTCTTACATTTTACACAGTCTGTCAGTCAGTCTGTCTAGGTTCATTCGTTTATACGGGGTTTTTTTCTCCCACTTCCCCCCATAGGACCAAGTTAAAATTCTGCACAAGTATTCATTGTTGAATGCAGTATATGAATCAATCAAGAAATTAACCCAATTAGTTAATTAATAAGTATTGATTAATTAATTTTGTTTTATATAGAAAGGGGGAGATAAATCTTGCAGTTTGAGAGATACGGCAGTGATTGCGATGTTCTTTTCTTTCTTTTTATAAGCCTTGTTTCGCTTATTATTGTTCTAATGATGAATTGTGAATTTTTTCAGACTATGGCAACGTTAAACCTGATTACAATGGTAAGTGATAGAGCTCTTCAGGGATGGTTCCAAAGTTTCATAGCATTACTCTTCTTCCAATTATAGTAGTCTAATCCTTTGTATTGTGACATGTCTATAAAACTAATGCATACAATAGATTTCACGTCACAATCTCAGTCTCACTAGATTTACCGAAGACTTCAGTTTAAGTTTAGAACCAATGTTAACAAAATTTGATAGAAAACTTCGCCACACGCTATGTTAACGAAGCTTATACTAACTCACTCTGTCTGTCTGTATATCTGTCTGTCTGGTAAAAAGTGTGAACACGTTATTTCTCCCACACCCATTCTCGGATCAAGTTGAAATTTAGCACAATTATTCATTGGTATAGACAAGCCACGAATCAATAAAAAAAGTAACCAATTTGACAATTATTACTGGTAATTATTTATTTTGTCTTTTATTTTTTTAGGGTCTTAAGTTTGTTTTAGGGCTACAATACATACACTACGGTCAAAGTTAGTACCCAAGAAACATTCCTGCCAAGTTTTATCAAGATTGGTCAAGCGGTTTTGATTTCTATAAGTCACATATATACATACATACATACACCTCACATTCTACTTTATAATATAGATTGAGTTAAGTATTGTCATTAGAAATAGTACAATTGTAATTAAAATATACCTCGATTTGTTGTTTCGTTAGTGTAAATGTATTTCATTTGTTCTTTTTTTACAGGATTAGATTATGCAAGTAAGTAATATATATTATATATTATTTTGCATTAAAGTTATTATTTATTGATTTTATTATTGAATAATGGCTATACCAATAAGTGCCTGATCTAAACCAGGCGAAGAAGCTAAAAGAAAAATGATCACAAATTATTTACTTTCCCCCCGAATCAGAAACCCCATTAGTAACAAACCATGCTGAGATTTACTCCCTTAGATCACGGAAAAGAAAGCGAGCAGTGAGTTGTAAGATCACCTTGTCCCAGCAAGGACAGCACTAATACCACTTATGAACCAGTTGTCTCTCTCTCAATTCTTAGTCCCAATCGTCCCTCATGCAAAACGCGACATTCATAAAGAATATGGTTTACTGTTTCATCGTCCTCGACGCAATGACGCACCGTGTGTCATAGTTCTCCTTCCACCGTCCAAAGTAAGCGCCTATTGGACAGTGTCCGACTCGGAACTGGGCTAGGACGGCCTGTTCCGCACGGCACAGCTCCCACCATGCGTCCTTTCGGTCTGGTCTACTCAACTGCTTATGAAGCTCTCGGCTCTTGTCGGAAACGTCCCAACTGTCGTACCAAAGTGCCGTTGATCCATTTCCGACACTTTTCGCTCTCTATCCCCCTCCCCAGAGTCTTCCCTCTGCCCCGTACAATATTTTTCCCTTTAAGAGAACACCTTATCAATTATCAAGATCCTTCCATTAAAACAATGGATACGTTTAAAAAGACAGTCCATCTAATGTATTAAAGTAAAAGTGGATTACTGTTATGGTACTGTAGATCTGTTAAAATAATTCTCTATTTGGGAAGTATCATATCAGCCAATGCCAACCTAGATGACGTGGTTGACTTCCGTGTTGCACTTGCCAGTGCTGCTTTTGGCAGACTTTAACATCAAGTATAGCAACAGAGAGAACTCAGTATATCTACAAAACTGAAAGTTTCCAGTGCTGTAGTCTCCCATCACTCTTAAAACATTAGAGTCATGGACCTTATAGTCCCGTCATATCAAAAAGCTACGCTGCCTAAAAAAAAATTCATTAGGTGTACTGGTGTAACCACAAATCAGACGTTGAAATCCTGCAGTCGTCACATATTAACAGTATTCGCGCCACAGCAAAAATGTTCCTATTTTCATGGGCGGGAATGTAGTCCGTATGCCAGGAAATTGTCTTACCAAACGACATTTTTATGGGGAGCTGTATGCAGGTAAGTGCTCTCAAGCAATCAACACAAGCGTTACAAAGACGCCTTCCAAGACGGATGTGATATTGAGATTCACGGTTCAAAACACTCTTGGCGTGAAGCTGTGAGTCTCAAGATACAAGACAAGAAGAGTAATCAGTAACCAGCATTGAAAGAAAGCAGAACTATCAAAAAACTGAAAGAAGAAGAAGACTTATCTGCAGTACACCATACTTATTAATGCCAAGTATGTAGCCGTTTTTTTTTTAAAGCGAGGATTGGACTTTATAGCCATTTTTTGAGTTTATAGGTAATAACAAACGTTTATCTTCGGCCACGTAGGAGTAGCTATTATGTATTGACTGTAGATCTATGGAGTAATGTCTAAACTATTTCACACTTTTTACTAATGTACACTAGTACACCATTGCTCTTGCACACGATGAAAGATTAAAAGTTTATTTTTTGGCAAGCTATTGGTCGCTGACCTGAAGGTTCTTCTTCTAATGCCAAGCTTTTGGTCACTGACCCGTAGGTTCTTCTTATGTCAAGCTTTGGTCACTGACCTGTAGGTTCTTCTTCTTATGCCAAGCTTTTGGCCACTGTTCTGAAGGTTCCTCTTCTTATGCCAAGCTTTTGGCCACTGTTCTGAAGGTTCCTCTTCTTATGACAAGCTTTTGACCACTGTTCTGAAGGTTCCTTTTCTTATGGCAAGCTTTTGGCCACTGTTCTTAAGGTTCTTCTTCTAATGACACGCTTTTGATCGAGGAACTGAAGGTTCTCTTTTCAACTGCTGAACACAGAAAGCCCATACTTCAAAAAAGAAGTTAACATTTTGATCTTATGTAAATAGACATTATTCCCTAATCCAATTTATTAATATGTAAAGATAAAAAAAAAAGTGAAACAATAATACAACATTGATTATCTATGTGAAATTTACAATTTTTATGCTTTAAATGGAGCAGTTTTAGAAATCATTTTTTTTATTTAGATCTACTAGTTACACAATTAATAAGGATTATTTAGAAGCAAATAAATCATATCTCAAGCCATAACAGGATTATTAAATCTCAGTACGGCAAAGTACATTGTACATTAAGCGATTTCAATTTGTAATTTGTCAGAAATAAGTTTCTGATAGGATAGTAATAGACACATTTAGCTTCTTGTTTATAGAATGTCTTTTCATAATAAATTATAAGATAAATTGAACTCATTTAATATTATTTCTTTAAATTATTTGATTACAGACAAAGAGCCAGATTACACACGTAAGTAACAACTTTTTGTTCTAAAATCAACGATCTAGTATCTTAAAATTAAATAACTAACCTAAAAAAAAAAGAAGTAGATAGCAGAGATCCGCAAACGCGAATAAATAAACAAAGTATTATCCAGGAATATAAATATAACACTAGCATCATCACCAGCATCATTTTTTTATATCTAAGAAAATGGAAACAACTGGAGTAGCCCTATTAAAAGGAGAAGATAACTTAACACATAATGATGATGGAACTGAAGCTAACATTCTAAATAATTACTTGGCATCGGGGTCTTTAGCCTATGGAGACAAAAAAAAATATTGATTAATTTAAACCATAATGAAAACATGTGAGATAAACAAGAAGAGATGTCTGAAAAGTATCACACGTAAATTTAAATGTTATTTCATCAATTGACAAGTATAAAACACTTTCGATAGTTGGAATTACACTTGAAGCTGTTTAAAAAAAATATAACGAGGAAACAAATTCGATTTTTTTTTGTGTGTTTTGGAGTGTTATATTTGTACCCAGTTTTGATTACAAAAAAAAAATCAAATTAACATGCAAAAAAAAAAAAAGGATTAACTAATGAATACACATGGGACCCAATTATCCTCTTTTTTTTTAAGGAGACCCTCTAACGATATAAGATGAGAAAGTACTAAAACTAATTTCCGATTACGTTTTTAATTTTGGGGAATTGGTAGTTATAAAATATTGCCTTGAACATGTATGTTTTTTCCTAGAGTAAAAAAATATTTCTAACATAATCTGACATTTTATTGCAGCTATAAAAGACCCAGTATATGGAGGTAAGTCAGAGATTGTATCTTTTTGAATAGCTTTTATATTACGAAACATTTACAAAATTACTTATAAACTTTTCGCACAATAAGAAAAGAGAGAACTACATTGAAACTATTCAGCTACGTTTTAAACATACACGAGAGGCATAGACTTAGTGTGGCTTTGAAATAAAATTAAGGCCATATGGGATGAAAACCAACCGAAGAGTTGAACAGAGACACTTTCGGGAGCTCATGCAGACGACGGCTCCAATAGAGGCACTACCAGATGGCTCAAAAGGAATTAATAAGGCTCCAAGAGAGGCACTACCAGATGGCTCAAAAGGAATTAATAAGAAGGCTCCAAGAGAGGCACTACCAAATGGCACAAAAGGAATTAATAAGAAGGCTCCAAGAGAGGCACTACCAGATGGCTCAAAAGGAATTAATAAGAAGGCTCCAAGAGAGGCACTACCAGATGGCTCAAATAGAGGTACTAAGAAGGCTCTGAGAGAGACACTAGCAGCAGTTCAACACGATGAAGCTTAATTCAGGCAATACCAGGATATCAAACAAATAAGAGGCCGAACACAGGCACTAACAGAGGATAAAATATAAAAGGGACTAATCAGAAGTGCTAACAAAGGTTAGTGAACTCAAACCATAGTTTCCAAAACTACAAAGGTTTAACCAGACAAGAACTCAAACCATATTTTCAAAAACTATCTTTTTTTTTTTACCAATTTTGATATATAATTTATCTCATCTTTTGTTCCGTGCACACTACTATGTAATAGCAAATTTAATTTGTTTTCTGTTATTGTGTATCATTTTTAAAATAGGTATTACTTGATATGCATAATAACACTGTTGATATTTTTTGACAGATTATGTTTACGAAGGATATGACAACTGTAAGTTCAATTTCAACTTTTCATTAAAGTTTATAATAATTCTAAAGTGCGCAAAGTTTGCCGCCTTATCTGATACTTAAATGATATTCCATGATCATTAGTATTCATGCAGAAATGTAAAAAAAACATTTTTTTTTTGTTCTCTCACTTCTGTTTCATTGCTTCATAGTTCACAAAGCTGTCTCCCCGCAATCTGCAACACAGAGGTCATCACGATCTTTTCGCGACACGGTGTTACATGAATACAAGGCAATTTTAGCAAATCATCTCGCTTTCAAGAATAGATAATTTTCATTGACCATTGGCTACACGACTCGACGATTTTGTGAAATGACTAGCCAGTTCGCGAACTGGGTACACTTCGGGTTAAGGTCGTAACATAAACGCCTTTTTGGCAATATCTAATACGTCTGCCTGCCACTTGATCTTCTGGCCAGACTTCATAAAATTGTAAATTTGTATTTTCTGTTGTTATTTCCAGTAAATTCATGGGAAAAGCTTTCTTGTAACATTTGGGTTAGTAAACTACAAAACATGAAAATACTTTTCCCGACGAAATGCATCCACTGTCTAATTTCGAAGAAAATTTCGTTTGGTCGTTTCGAGAGTATCAATCCAGATTTTTGAGCCCACCCACACAGAAAGTTTTAGCTTCCACGAAGATACGAGTTAAATAAAGGTTTTGTAAAAAAGAGATATATTGTTTACCAATAAATTATCAAATATTATTTGCAGACAATTGCATAATATATAGAACAATAAAAATAGCACAAGATACTGAACATGTTTTTCCACCCAGAAAAAAGTAAAAAAAAAATACTATATTCATAGTAAACGAATCATGTACATGAAAATCTCAGAATATACAGGTGTAATCAAAAATGAAAAGTTATCATGTAATCCCCATATTGATGAAATTATTTAAAAAATCTTCTTATCTTATCTTACATAATACAGACGTTACTTCTAAAAAGATGATGATTACGTCCTACGTGACATGCATTTAGTCATGCATATTAACCAATGACTTAAAATTATGCAGAACATTATGGTTTATTAAAATATTTTTTTTAATAATCAAACTGAAACATCAAACTAAAATGCTATTTTACTTTATTAGTTATTAGAATAATCATCCTCTGTTTGCGATCACCCCACTCAAGAAAACATAAAGAAACTAGAACAAATACTGATTAGAGCATAGCGATTTATCATATCTTATATAATACGTTACTTCAAAAAAAAGATTATGATTACGTCCTACACGTCATGCATATTCAAATGTCATTAGAGTAACACCATCACTAGACTTAGAGACACATCTGGACAGAAGAATAAAAAGTACAAAAGCCATAATAAATGAAACACTGAACCATAACCTAACCACTAGGAAAACAAAACCTAATGAAATACTCAAAATGACAAAGAGACACATTTCTTATTCCATATGCTAGAACAAGTTCGTCCAAGTGCTCCTTCTTTCCTAGTGCCATTAGAGAATGGAATGGGTTACCTGAATCAACAAGGAAAACTAACAACTTAGCAGAGTTTAAGTCAGTGATTAACATGCATGACTAGATTGATACATGAAATCTTTTTTTGAAGTAACTTTTGTAATATGTAAGATGAGATTAATTACTTTTGATGTGCTATAATTAGGAATGGCTGCTTAGGGAAGTGAAGACTCAGTTAAATAGGAACCTTTTGATTTTCCACAGTGACAAAATGCTAATGATAAGAAAAAGAAATGTGACTATAGTCTAGTATAATTTTAGTAAACTGTTTTGTTTTTTTCTGAAAATATGATGTATAAAAAATGTTTTAGTGATTTACTTACAAGATACAATTAGGATTAGAATAATTATAATATGAAACAGGATTTGTGTTTATACGTAGTGTTTCCTTTGTCTCCAGATGTAACATCCATGTCGATCACAAAGCTTATATCTGTTTGTCTGTTTGTCCGTCTGGTAGAAAGTTTGTACACGTTATCTCTCTCACATCCAATCTCAGATCAAGCTAAAATTCTGCACAATGTTTTCTTTTACCTGACAACACAAGAATCAATTAAAAAATAACCAATTAGTTAATTAACTATTGGTAATAAATTATTTTATTTGTTATTTCGAACAAAGGAAAGATATTGTAATTAACTAAAGTGGTGGTATAAGCTGAAATAGTCCCTTTTAAATGTCGACGTATGAGTCTTAGTGAACACAAACCTGAAAGTAGGGCGACACTATAGAAACAATAGATATTATCTTTCATGTTCATAAGCTCTCCACTAGCAGAGTGGTTACCGTGTTGGCTTGAGAAGTCTGAGAAGGCTTGAGCCATGAGTTCGAATTCAGGCCGTTACCCTTTTTTATTTTTATAAATGCTTTTTATTCTTAGTCTAGATTCTAGATCTATTACAAATGTAATTACATGACCGATCAAACTAATTGATACAAGTACTCTTTCTTTTTTTTTTAAATGTTTTTATTTTTATTTTCTTATAATAATTAATTTTTATTTTCTTTCAACGTTGACAGACGATGACTCTACAACGCCCAAACCTACAACTAAAGCGCCCACAACAACCACAAAGGCGACGACAACCACTACAACTACTGCTACTACTACAACCGCCACTACCAGCAGAACAAGTGAGTTGAGTCATTAGATTTCTCTAATTGAAGTTTACACTAGCTAAATGCAGTGTATTTTATTTCACTAGCTCCTTCTGTCCGACAGAATGGATGCTTGTTATGAAGTGTGTGTGTGTGTTTCTGTGGTGACGGTGGGAAGAGGTTAGCTATGCTATCTAAATAATGCAAGATAAGTGGCATTATCATCAGCAGTTTTAGGTAGAACAGATGACTCCAGATTGCCAGATGAAAAGACGTGTTTTTTGTAGTGAGTTGGATTTTGTTCAAAATACAATTTGTATATTACTACTGAAGTCTACTACAATTTTTTATTTAATGTCAGGTTAAGCTTTTTCTATATTGCAATCATCATCATCATCAAACTCCTTTTGAGTGAGGGCTTGAGAAGCTCAAATCTCTCTTGCAAAAGCCCTGGCCAGAAACCCTGCTGTTTTGCGTAGTGCATACATATCACCATACAGGTCTATATTGCAGTCAAAGTTGCTTGTATTTAGTATTATTCATTATAAAATTATTCAAGTTATTTAAAATTGTACAAGTTAAGAAGTAAAGCAGTGTTATAAGTCTGTTTGTTTGTAAAATGTTTTACATGTTTCCGATGTTCCTTCAGAGTTGAAGATAATTACTTCCTAGTCCAAACCTCCCGCAGGACGACGGGGATGGTAGCGGGCAGGGTTTGAACCCGGGACCATCGATAAATCTCAACTACAGTCCAGCGCGCAAACCGCACGACCAGGCAACCATCCAACGTCAACGCCCATCCAAAACATTGCTCCCCCCAAACGAATCAATCATTTTGCTGGTCTGCTGTGACTTAACAAGCCAAGCCAGGAGCGGCAAACTTTGCAACAGTTCTTGAGCATAACTAAATGTCTTAGAGCTATTTGATCTAGAAACCTTCTTCCTCTTTGTTATGGAGTACGTTTGTGTATGTGTGTGTTTCTAAGGTGACGGTGAGAAGATGTTGACGATTTGTTGATGGCTAGGCAGTGAGGATGATAAAATCACAGTAGGGTCTTGTGTAATGCAAGTGAAAACGGTGAGACGACTCCAGGATGGCAGAGAATGTAAAGATGTGTTTTTGATAGATTTTAGTTAATTTCATTTCGTCTTAAGTTGAATTTGTCTATATTGTAAAAAAAGTTACATTTAGTTTTGTTCACAAAAAACTTATTCAAGTTGTTTCAAGTTTTTTAAGTTAAAATAGAATACGCCTATAACGGTTCAATTTTCTACCAGCAGTTTGGTACTGTAGGTCAACGACACCCTTCCTACGATCTAATGTCGCCTTAGTCTGCCTCATGTTCTCTGGTCTTGGGAAATTTCCCCCTTTCATTATTATTAACAAATTATTTCTGTTGAGAGTGCCTGTATGTTAAGCTTCCGCACGTTTTGGAGTCTAATTATCTTAGATCAGTATAAAGAATGTATCTAATGTATGGCTGACGTATAGAAACAATAGTTCCGTTGAAAATTTTTTTAGCGCCCCGCACGATTAATTTGCCACTACGCGTCCTTTCGGTCTGTTCTACTCAACTGTCTATGAAGCGTCCCAGCCGTCTAACCAAAGTGCCAACAATCCGGGTGTCAGCTACGGATCGTGCACTCTCGAGAGTGCACGTTTCATCATGTAGGGTTGCCATTGGCGCAGCAAACCTCGCTAAAAAGTCAGCCCTCTTATGACTGACCAGACCAAAATGGACTGGAACCCATTAAATAAAAATATGTACATTGAGCTTCAGAAGACTTTCCACGACCGCGAGGAACGCTTCCACCCTTCTGACACATGTATGCTGCCCTTCAAGGGCATATAGGACAGGGATCGAATCGGTGAAAATGACTACGTCTGCTGGTGGCGCAAATTCATTTCCGACCCTTTCCTTTACATCGCTTCCAACTCAGCCTCGAGGCTGCTTTTCCCATGTTAGAGTCCACTCAGCTCCTCATTTTTGGGGTTGCCATAGAGTCGAACCACCGCTCTATACCCAGTTCTCACAGTGCCCTCGAACGTCTGCTCAGATCCGTCTGTGTAGATAGTAGACACTCCTGCCGGATACGATGCGATGGTTTCTCTGGCTGTTTGTAGTAGCCATGTAGGATTTCAATGCCTTGTCAGTACCGGGTCAATAAGGCACACACGTACCGTTGGCATGCCGAAAACCTTATCTGGTGGGAAGGAACCGGAACCGCTCCACCGCCAGATTCACCACTCTGTGCAGCCCACGCGCCACACGCATGAAGCAGGGACGGTTTTTAAGATGTCTCTTTTCCTCCCAGTTGTCGACCAGACTTCTGAGTGAGCGTCCCTCCTCCAGCCGCCTAATCTCTCGTCAGCTTGTAGATCGGCTCAACTCTGCGCAATTTGCAACGGCGGCACGTTGGCCATAATTTCGCCTGCAGCTATCGGTGTTGTATAAAACGTACCACAAGCTAAGTCTGACGTCTCGATTCTGCACAGCGTCTAGGCTCACTAGAGACGTTTGCGACGCCAATGCATGAACAGGTAGACTGCAATATTAGACTATTCATGGTTTTACTTTCAAATTCAATTCTTTCTTTATGATTCAGGCCTGGATTTTATAGATTGAATAGACAGCTATTGTTAATAATAAAAACAATTAATGAAATAGATTTTCGTTGAAATAGTTAATTGATGTTGATATTGTGTCATACATTGCGATTTCTTTTTAGAGATTTTATTCAGTCCCTAATACTGACTAATAAAAGCAATATATTTATTTTTTATAGAAAGAGTAGAGCAACTGTTGGCTTTACTAGTACTTTTTTTCTCAACCAGTTACTTTAAAATTTGCTAATTTAAAAAAGGAAAAAAAAACATATAATTGTATACATGTATGACGTAAGTTCGTCCTTTTATTAATTACTAGATGTATAGTTTTTTCCGCTCCTGAAATCGAATATTTTCTCCAGTCGCCATGCTCCCTCAAACTTTGGAGGCGGAGTCGAGTAGCTGTTTTTACATTGGTCAATTGGCCTTTAAAACCGTAACCAAAACCAGTTTATTTGGCCACCCCGAGGAGTATTCACACAGTAACCACGGTGAGGTAGGAGCTGGAACTACCACGCGCAACCACACCAGATTACTTAGAGTGGGACAGATCTGACCAAAATATAGATCACGAGTCTTCACTCTTGCATAATAACCTCAGCATTGAAAACAACACCTTATTGTTATTACATTTGACTTTAATAAATAGAAATTTACCTTATTGTCTTTAATGACAGTTTTTATAAAGCTAATATTAATTTCCCTCTGTCTGTCTGGTAAAAAGTTTGTATACGTTATTTCTCTCACACCCATTTTCGGATCAAGTTGAAACTTTGCACATTCATACACTGGCATAGTCACGACATAAATCTAAAAAACAAATTAACCACTTAGTCAATTAAATAGTGTTAACTATTTTTTATACCAACAAATGAAATTAATCCTTCAATATTTACAGAAATGGCTAAATATGTAGGGTTTTGGTCCTCTTCAATAACTAATCGTGTTATTTCTCCCACACCCATTTTTGGATCAAATTGAAAATTTAAATAATTTTTTGTACCTAATAAAACATGAATTAATTAAAAAAATAGTCAATTAATAATTGGTAGTTATTGGCGATTAATTATTTAGTTTTATGTGGGATAAAAGACATAACTTCTACATTATTTAGATACATAAAGTTTTAAGTGCGGAGTTATTTCCCTAATATATGTTGTTGTTTTTTTAAGAATTTTTTATATTTTGCATGCTTTTAATTTAAAGAGAAAGTGTTTATGAGTAGTTATGAATGTGTCAATAATTGGCAGTAATAACGTCTGAATCCGTTGTTTGCCACTTTTCTATCCTCAGCTACTCAGGTTCCATGTACCAAGAAATCTAAAGCTGACATCTTCATCGTGCTAGATTCATCTTCAAGTATAGGCCCGGAGAACTGGAAACTCCAAAGACAGTTTGCAGCTGAAACTACACAGGCTTTTACAATCGGGAGCAATGACGTCCAGTTTGGGACATTAATATTCAACAGCCAAGTTATTAAGATTCATGACTTGAATACGTTCAACAGCAAGAGTGCTCTTTATAACGTACGTAAGCTTTATTGTTATTATAACTTTGTCTGTACAATCTTGTCCAGTCTGTCCAAAGTAACGCATTATTGCGGTTCTTTTCTTAGCTGAGCTAATGCTGCTACGAACTACCGACAGATTGCTAGCGTAGTGATACGGATGACATGGGTTTGTGCAAAGCACTGAAATAAATAGAAACGTATGTTAAATACTTAGAATTGTAGTCAAAGTGAACCACATATTGTTTTTACGTTACCTTTTAGCAATAAAGATGATTTCGTCATGGCCCAATGCTACTAGAGAACGGAAAGGGATTTCTGTAGGAGAGGTTCAAACCTGGAACCATCGTGACGACAGTACGGACTGCGTGCTACACGACCAGACAGTCGTACTTCTTTTTTAATGTTCTCTTCTCCATCACCTTTACCTGAAACTTAGTCTTTTGGGCTGTTAGGACGCCACACATGCTCTGTCGACCACCTCTCTCCATTCCTCTTTTGTCTTTTGCCAGGACTGGAGTCTCTTGCATTAACAGACACGACCATTCTTCGATGTTGTCTTTCCATCACTTCAGCCTCTTCTTTCTTTGAACTTTCCATAAAAAAAAGACTTTGATGAAGCTCCGTGGATCTTGTGATATCAATTGTACAGTCTTGACTTTCGTTTTTCTGTAAATAGCCAGAAGGTTATTGTCAGATCTAATTGGGATTGTGATCCTGTTTTGTATTTTCTCATTTTTGAGGCAATAGTTAGAAATCAATCTCGATTCCATGGCTAGAGCCATCCTCTAATATTCTGCAGCTAGAGTCCATGATTTGCTAGCATGAAAGCAGATCCATGGTCAAAGAGATCAGTGGTTTGATTTTAGTGCAGAGTGCTATAATTTTTCTATGCGCTAAATTTATCTGACTTTATTCAGTAAGTGCATAGTAAGATTTGCAGAGTCTTTATAATTAATGTAAAATTTTGACTTTAATAGTATACAATTTCTATTCTGCTTAATTAGCACGGTACGCTAAAAAAATGTTGATTGTTAGTCTAGATCTATTACAAGTTTAATTACATAACTGATCCAAACTAATTGATACCCAGGCACCACCATAGTTTGCTTAAAAAATTAAAATATTTTGGCATTAATGGTCCACTGCATCAGTGGATTAAAGAACAAACTGTAATAATAAATGGCTCTAAATCAACATCGATAACAGTAAACTCAGTTGTACCTCAAGGAACAGTCTTGGGTCCACTACTATTTTTAATTTACATAAATGATTTACCAAATCGCATTACTTCAGGAACAAAAGTCAGATTATTTGCAGACGATTGCATAATATATAGAACAATAAAAACAACACAAGACACAGATATTTTACAAAGAGAATTAGATGAATTACAGAAATGGAAATCAAGTTGGAGCATGTCTTTCCACCCAGAAAAATGTCAGTTGTTAAGAGTAACAAAAAAACTAAAACAAATTAATTCCATCTATCTTATTCATGGCAAACCAATAACACAGACTAAAAACGCAAAATACCTAGGTGTTATAATAAATGAAAAACTGTAATGGAATCCACATATTGATGAAACTATAAAAAAAATCAAACAAAGCATTAGGATTTATTAAAAGAAATTTCTATAAATCAAATAAGAACATAAAACTAAAATGTTATTTAACCTTGGTTAAGCCAATAATAGAATATGCATCCTCCGTTTGGGACCCCTCAACTCAAGAAAACATTAAGAAACTGGAACAGACACAAAATAGAGCAGTGAGATTCATAACAAATGAATATTCACATTTGACTAGAGTAACACATATAGTAAAATCACTAAATTTAGAAAGAATTCAGGACAGAAGACTCAAAAGTAAAGTAGAAATATACATAAAACACTGAACCATAATCTTCAAATACAAAATTTAATAAAATACTCTGAAAGACACAAAGATAAAGGCACATTCCTCGTCCCATATGCTAGGACAAATTTGTACAAATACTCCTTCTTCCCTAGTGCTATTAGAGCATGGAATGGGTTGCCTGAGCTAGCTAGGAAAACCAGTGACTTGGCAGAATTTAAGTCATTGGTTAATATGTATGACTAAATGCATGACGCGTAGGACATAATCATCTTCTTTTTTGAAGTAACGTCTGTATTATATAAGATAAGAAGATAAGATAAGATACAAACTTTGTAAAAGTTTTTTTTTTAGGTTACTTTTTTTTCTTGTTAATAATATGTTATTAGCAGATATACCTTCATTTTCCGTGTAGAAAAAAAAGTAAGACAATACTAATGCAACTGAAGCCTACGCCTTAAATATTTTAGGTCGCTCGGTGTTGACGAGGGTTTAACATTTTCTATAAAATCCCCAATGATCTTAGAAGTATTTTTTCATGCCAATTTTTATTAAGACTAGTTAGGGCTAATTTCGCTAAATAGCGACTTATACGCAGGCACCTTACAGCTAGATTTCTATATTCGTTGACTGCTCATGTCTGTGTATATGGCTGTAACAAATATCACCTAGTCAAACCAGTCTGAAACAATTACTTACCGTGGGCTTCTTTAAAATTAGAGCACCAGGTGACCGAGCCTCGCTCGGTTAATATATTCTTAGGGGAAGTATATATACCCGAAGTCATTTTGGGAAAATTTTTGTAATTACGAAAATGAACGATCGGGTAAAGACTACCAATCCGAAGAGTATCTTTTTGTGTTCTTTTAGTTCTAAAAGTAATTGCACAAGGCGATTAAATTGAAAGTCTTAAGACCTCCTTCAGTGTTGAAAAACCACAGGTCACGTCGTGTCGTTTAACATTGCATCGTTTGCCTTGCGTAAAACTATTGGACTATTATTGGCTTGGAAGAGGGTCATTACAGTGTAACTTATCAAATGATTAAGTTCAGACATTTATTATTGCTATTAGTAGGCCTATATTTATTATGGCTTTAGTACGAATCATCAAGTGATGCAAATTATCTACGTTATAGGGTAAAACATGCACTTTGTAACAAAATAACATTTTTTCCAAAAAGACCTAAAAACAATTGTGTTAGTATTCTAAAGAAGGGTTTCCGTGAGTCATCTCTGTTACGCCGATCACCTTTCAGCTCAGTAAATAAGATTACCTTTGGCATATGTTTGTCACCCATACCGGATACGTGCCCTGCCCAGCGTGACTGTCGGACTCTAAGAAGGTTTATAGTTAAACCAAAAGAAGCGACAGCGTACGCAAATTCATTGACCGTGAGCTTTATATCATGCTCAGTGTGAGCAAGTAAGGCGTATAGAAGTTGTGTTATGATCTTTTCCTTTGTTTTGGTACGGGACAGTAGACTTTGAAGCTTAAACAAACTGTTATAATTCATCAGCAAAATAAGATTTAAGTAAAGCTCTACGCAATTAAAGTGTAAACAATTTATAAAGCCTTTAAAACGCAATAACTAATACATACATTCATTGGCAAATTTAATTTCATTCTAGCCAAAATTAATTTTCCGATAATGAATCATTTTGAAAACGATATAACGGTCGTCCTCTAGTTTTCCCCTCGGAGCCAATGAGTTGAGAATATGTTTCTCATTTATATACATATACCTTGAAATTTTAAAGAAAATCTTAAGAGCCGTTTTCGAAATAAACCTTAAATCTATCTATCTTTCTATCTATATCTATATATACATATATATATACACATACACAAGAACTACTCACTGAAAAGTATATGATTTCTATCTGCTCATGCTTGTTTGATAGGCTATATCAAATATCACCTACTCAAACCTGTCTGGAACATTCACCTACCGTGCACTTCGAAAGATACGAGAAGACAAACTGTTCAGTGCCCAGTATGGCGGCAGGTTGACCAGTCGAATTGCCATTGTCATGACTGACGGAGAGTCCTCGGACAAAGTAAAGAGTAAGTAAAAACACCAAAGGATTGGTTAGTACATTGTTTCTTCCTGGACAAGCAGTGAATCAGTCGCATTAAAAAATACTAAATACAATCCCGTTCTGAACTTTTTGATGATGTGGCTAATATCTGATGATGTGGCTAATATCTGATGATATTTGAGTGATATGTGGTTTATATTTTATATGTGGTCAATAAAAATTAATCCTAACAGCTTCATAAAATATTCCAGAACATTTGTTAGAATTTTAATATCCTGTTTCACCTTTTGGTTAGGCCAATATAAGAATAGTTGTTTAGGACCTTTCAACTGCTAATAGTGCAAAGAATCTAAAAATAGAGCCGTAAGATTTTGTATCAATGAATGTTCATCTTTGGTTGGGTGTGCTATGTAGTTATTGTAGCACTACAGTTAACGTGATAATATGAAAAACTACTTATTAATTGTTGTTTTAAATTCTGTCCAACTAATATGTATACTAAATAGATTTTTTCTCTTTAAAAAAAATAGTTAACATTTTTGTGTGTGTTAATGTAGTAGTTAGTATGACAGAACTAACTTAACCTAGCAATACAAGCGTAAAAAAAAATTTAAAACCGTTTACATAAATGTGTTTAAAATATGGTGCTATTTTGTCTCCCCTATTAAAGAGCCTCCCATGTTTGTTACTATTAATAGTGAATAGTTGTAAAAGTGGTGTATTTTTATGAAAAATCTGCTTGCATAAATAATTTTAAATTAGATGGAAAATTTGGGAAAAGAAAAAAGTAGCCGTTGCATCAGAACTTTGAATGATCTAAAATATTATGATGTCCGATTTTCCTTTTCTCTTCTAGTTTCTGAGATCTAAACGGGACGGACGGACGGGCGCTCAGACAGGCCACGCAAAACTAATAGCGTCTTTTCCCCTTTCGGGAGCCGCTAAAAATAAATATTCACATTTGGCTTGAGCAGTGTTTCCCAAACTATGTTCCACGGAACCTTCATGTTCCGCGAGGCCTGAGTAGATGCTCAATGAATTACTGGGAAAAAATACTAAAAGGCCACCACGTAACTTAATCTCTCTAATAAAAATGAAGCAAAGTATTTCGCTAAATGTGCGAACGGGTTGCCTGAATCAGCCAGGAAAATCCGATGGCTTAAAAAAAGTTTATGTCTCATTATAACATGCACTACTAGATGAGCAAATGAATACGTATAGGACGCAATTTTCTTTTATCTTAAATGAACTTAATAATTTATAATACAAGATAAAATAGACCTAGATCAAAATATTATGTAATAGTTAACTTAAAATAAAAGACCTTTTTATACAGTTCTATTTTAAAAGAAAAAATATTCTTGATGCAGCCAAAGAAGAAGCAGCATTGTTAAAGAAAGAAGGAGTGACCATCATTGCAGTCGGCATCGGGAATGAGATCAACATAACAGAGCTACGAGACATTGCCTCTGACCCCGCTAAGAATGTTTTTATAGCTGGCAGCTACCAGATGCTGAATTTGATCAAAAACGATTTACTGACCATCACGTGTGAAAGTAAGCCTTTAAAACTCTGAATCTCACCACACAATAACGCATGCGTAGTGAAAGATCTTTTACAAAAGTCTTAAGCTAGTATGTAATTAGGTTTGATTCAATCTCTCTATTAACATAAAGTTGTTTTTTTCCCTATTTTACAGAGGCTTAATTTAAGTAATATGGACAAAATGGAGTTCATTCTGTGATGGAGTTTTGTTTATTCCTGGAGTTTAAAATAATGTGAAATATTGAATGTTATCGATATGACGTGTATAACTTATTAAGTGCCTTCCAACTTCTCAGTACAGTGTATGCTACTGTGTTTCTTTTAGAATGACGACTCAATAAACTAAACAGTATAGGAATTGTTCTTTTTGTCTTTGTTATATTTCATTCCTTCTGATAAGCATGCTGTTCATTGTAATACAGTCTGAAAGTGTCTTTATTCATTGCTAACTGTACGTTTTGTTTGTTAAATGTAACAATGGAATACATATTTTTAACTTGATTTTTACATGTCTCTAATATTAATAGGGGCGCTGTGGTCGAAATGTTAAACGCTTGACTTCCCAACATGAGGTCCTGGGTTCAAATCCCGGTGAAGATTGGAAATTTGAATTTCGGGATTTTTAGGGCGCCCTGAGTCCATCCAGCTCTGATTGGTACCTGACTTTAGTTGGGGAAAGTAAAGGCGGTTGGTCGTTGTGCTGGTCAAATAACACCCTGCTTAACGTTAGCTAAAGAAACGGATGACCTTAACATCATCTGCCCCATAGATCGCAAGGTCTGAAAGGGTAACTTTACTTCTTTTTTTACTTATTAATATTAAATTAAAAAGATTAAGTATTTTTAAGGCAGAAAAAATACTCCTTAATATGTTTAATGTCCCTCCCACAACCGGATGGGTCTAAAACTAGACAAAAAGTACTTAATTGTATCTCTTTTTAAATAACAAATCTTATTAACATATCGGGTAAACCTGGTTTCACAGACATTTATAATGGATGTGAATATGCCGGTTGAACGGGTAAACCCATTATATTTTAGTTTCGTGGCAAAATTTTAAAAAATGTGAAGGGAACATTCTCCTAGTTTCACAGATCTAAATTCGATACAGTAGATCAGGAATACCAAAACTGAGGCCCGCCAGCGAGAGCCTTATCAGGCTAGTTAATTATGAAGCTACGTACATAGATTTTAAGTAAGCCCGAGTGATTGCTTGAGATTTTAAAATCATTTAACTCTGAGTGCTTAATATTTTAGCAGAAAACATAACGACAACACTGAGAGACTACTCGAAAAAAAAACATTCTACCATAATGAAATATTTTTTTAAAATCATGCAGAGAAAGTATAAAACTACATGAATCTTTTTATTTTTGTATAAAGTTGGAATCCTTAAATGTTTGGCCCTAATTGGTCCACATGGTGGGCAAGCACATAGGTCCACGTGGTGGGCAAGCACAAAAGAAAGGTCCAGGCTAGCTGGTTGTGAACACAAAAGAATAAGAAGGAAGCTGAAAATGTCTAGATTGTGAGGACTTGTGACTGTGGGTGTGTATCAAGGATTTCGTGTTTAGTCTCATTAGAAGTTTCAAAAGGAGAAGATCATTAAAAATACATTTTTCTTTCAGGCCTTTCGGTCAATAGGGCAGATAATGTAAAGGGCATTTATTTATTTGGCCGGTGGTTATCGAGGGTGTCATGCTTCCAGCACAACGACTTAACCTTTCCTAACTAATATCAGGTACCCATTAGAGTTTTGTTGATTTGGGGGAGACTTAAGGGGAGGAGGACCACCTGAAGCTATTTTTTTAATATTTTTTAACCAAATGCATTCATATTTGGTATACATATATATGGAGTTAATCTAATGTAAAAAATGTAAAAAAAAAATCTTTAAAAAAAAATTTTGTATGCCATGGAAACGCCGTCATATTGGATTTTTTAAGGTAACTTTAAGCTGATTCTACCCCTAAAGTATATGATGAAAATGAATGAAATAACTTGAATTCAATACTTAAACAATGTATCTAGAAAGCTATAGACTTAGAAATTGAATAAATCTTTTTACTTTTTTAATATTTTTATTCGAACTTGTATGTTTTTTTCTATAAAAAATCAGAATTTTGGAGACAAAATGATGAAAATAAAAAAAAATGAAGACAAATATTGAAAAACTGGCTCTATTGAATGAAATTTCATATATTCCAAATTTCATAAGAATTCATCAATATATAAAAAAGTAGATACAAATTGAAGAAGGTGACCGAGGCAAAAATGTGATTATCGAGAAAAACACCTAAAAAGAAAGTCTTTTTAAATGATTTCAACAGTATTTTCCATAGGTAGGGCCACTTTTGAATTAATTTTATTTACCTGCAAGCTTAAGCTGCTCTCCTTAAGTGACATCTGTGTTAAATAGCTTTATTTCTCTCTTATACTGAGTTTGACAGTTTTCTTTTATATCCCTTTTTTGAAAGTTGATGACTATGAATAGTAATGGAAACATGCAATCATTTTTTAAGTCATACAAAAATTCAGAGCCCAATTTGCAACAGACCCAAAGACTGAAAAGTTTATTCTTTTAAATTAGATACATTTGGTTTTGCTATAGTTACTTTTGGGTGAATCGTCTCATTTGCATTCCAGGTGGCTCCTGAGAGGCACCACTGTCAAGGTTTTGATATGACAACTGCCAATACAAATGTTCCAAGAGATTAGCAAGTGAATTGTATTACAAGAAATGCTAACACATTAAATACTTTTACAGGAACTTTGTCCAGTGTGACAGCAAAGTTAAAATAACACCATGAAGAAACTCCGGTTGGGTGATGTGGTTTGGTAGAAGAAATCCAGTGGCGAATAGTGGCTAAAATGGCATAAATGTTCTTATTTTCTCAACATGATAATTTCTTATAGCTATTGCGTAGCATGTAGAAAGTTTTTTTTATAGCATTCTTAGTTGAATTACCATAGCCTAGGTCACCTAGGCTGATCTTATCCTTACTTCAGAATAAAACATTGCTGTGGAGAGAACTAAGTAGTTCGAAACCTATAAGGCCGACTGTTACGTGCGCATCTTAGTGTAAATGTGAAAACGTGCGCATCTTAGTGTAAATGTGAAATGGTGCGAATGCGTGTTGAAAATAAAAAAAAACAAAATGGAGGAATATGAACAAGAAGGTGTTTTCAGTGTTAATAAAGATTAAAGTATTTATAAACGGTGATTTGTCGTTTTCCCTGTCTAAAGAGTTTCATCTAATATGAAGACGTAACAAGTGGCGCCCAACGTAAAAGGTAAAACCCACATATCCCTCTATACACAGTGGATCTCCTGTCAACAGACAGTAGAGATAGTAAAGTCTAGATCTAGAGACAGGAGAACATTCGAGTCAATATTATTAGAAATAGACTATGGCGGACAAGGCTGAGGTAGCAGCGTTGAAGGAAGAGGGAAGGTTGTTGGAGCTGGAAGGGGCAGAACTAAGAAAATACGTACAAGAAAGGTTAATGGAGAGGGAGAGATTAGCGATGGAAAGAGAAAAAGAAAAGGAGAGATTAGCGATGGAAAGGGACAAAGGAAAGGAGAGATTAGCGATGGAAAGAGAAAAAGAAAAGGAGAGATTAGATAAGGAGGACAAAAGAGAAAGAGACAAAGAAAAGGAGAGATTAGATAAGGAGGACAAAAGAGAAAGAGAAAAGGATAAGGAGATAGTAGCAATTGAAAGGGAAAAGAAAAATGAATTAGTTGCCATTGAAAGAGAAAGATTAGCGTTTGAAAAAGAGACAGCAGAGAAAAAGTTAAAAACAAACCAAGAAAAAGAAAGTGATAAAAGAAAGAGTGACACTACAGGGAATAAACTAGCAAAATATAAAGGTGCGATATTTGAAGAAGCTAAAATGGACATAGACATTTTTTTGAAGAAATTTGAAATTGAAATGAGAGAACTGGAATACCCCGAAGACAAATGGTCATTCTTATTATCAAAGTCATTTGTAGCAGAGGTTCCATCAAAGATATGCATGAACCAGAGCAACTATAGCGTGGTGAAAGAACAATTACTGCGAACGTACGGAAAAACAGAGGCGTACTACCGTGAACAATTTGTTAACTGTGCGATCGAAACAAATGATGACCCACAGACATTCTTGGACAGAATGACCAGTAGTTTTGAAAATTGGACTGAAACCGCTAAAATAGAAAAGACATTTGATGGTCTAAAGACATTTCTAATGATTGACAAAGCAATTTATGAGTGTCAGGAGGAATTAAAAATATTTTTGTTGGAGAGGAAACCAAAATCCATAGAAGACATAGTAAGACTGATAAGGGCCTATAAGGTGGCACATCCCGATAAGAAACTATCCAGAGGCAGTGACATAGAAGAAATAGTTGCATTTAACAGAACAAGAGATACACGAGACAACTACATCAACAACGGCAGACGATTTAGATATGATGAACAAAATAGGTTTAGAGGGCAAGGAAGGAACCAAATTGGTAGTAGACAAAGCCAGTTTTATAGTAACCGAGGTCGATACCAAAGAAATGTACAGGGACGATTCGGCGGAGTAAGAGATCGAAGAGATCAAAGCCTGTCAATGTTAACATGTGCCGGAAGCCTTGAGTATTTTGAGACCTTCGTGAGAAACAAAATAGCAAGGACGATACGAGATTCAGGCAGTACAATAGTGGGTGTTAATAAGAAATTAGTAGAAGAACAAGACTATACCGGCAAAACCAGGAATTGTGTGATGTTTGATGGGAAGACGGTACAATTACCAGTTGCTAGAATTAAAATTGATACACCATATTTTACTGGAATTGTGGATGCATGTGTAATAGACCATGCTCACATTGATTTGATTATTGGAAATATTCCAGGTATAAAGAATTGCAATGAAAAGGATATGGGAAATTGGAAGAAGTGTTTCGGAATGAGTATAACTCGATCCAAATGTAAGGACCTGGATGCAGGAGATCTGGAAAAATTATTTCAGTTACCAGATAAGAACGAAAAAGAAGAAGGATTATTAGAAAACGCAGAAACATTAGAACTTAATAATGTAGTATTCAACAAGGAAAGGTTTATTACAGAACAAAAAAATGACCCAGAGACGCGTCAGTTGGCCCAGAAAGGAGGTAGAGGAGGAAAATTTTATATAGAAAGAGGAATTTTGGTAAGAGAAATTGAGTCACAAGGAAGCAAAATTATACAGGTTGTTGTACCAGCTGAATTTAGAAATGTCATATTGAAGAATGGGCATGATGAAGCATATGCAGGCCACATGGGAATTCACAAAACGAAACAAAGAATATTTAGGGACTTTTATTGGCCATCTATTAGTAAAGACATAAAAAATTATGTGTTGTCGTGCAAAGTTTGTCAAATGAAAGGCACTAAAAAAATCAGAGCTCCATTACAAAAGGTAGATATACCAGAAAGGCCATTTAGGAAGATTGCGATTGATTTGATTGGACCCATGCCGGTGATATCAAATAGGGGTCATCGATATATTCTAACTGTGATAGACGTGTGCTCAAGATGGCCAGAAGCTATTCCACTAAAAAGAATTGAAGCCAGTGATATAGTTCAAGCGTTATATACATTATTTACACGGTTTGGATTTCCTGAAGAGGTACTGTCAGATAGGGGCACACAGTTCCACTGTCAACTAACGACAACATTTTTGAAAATGTTTGGAATTCGGCAAAGGTTTACAGCCCCGTACCACCCGCAGAGCAACGGTATTTGTGAACGTTTTAACTGTACGTTAAAGAAGGCGTTATCGAAAGTAGCAGATGACAATCCCAAAGAATGGGATGTGGCCTTACCCTCAATTCTTTTTGCGTACAGAGAGAGCCGTAACGAAACCACGGGGTTTTCGCCATTTCAGATGATTTATGGAGGAAATCCAAGAGGCCCAATGGCAATTCTAAAAGAACTAATACTCCCACAAGAACATGTTGGAAATAAAGAAAGTTACGATATAGTGACAGAAACCAGAAATAAAGTAATAAAGGCTTGCGAAGAAGCGAGCAAACATGTGCTTGACAAAAATGAACTAACACAGTCTAGGGTGAATGAACACAGGAAATTGACCAAACTAGAAGTAGGTCAAGATGTTTTAGTATTACTAAAGGATAAGGAGAATGTACTATTCACGAAATGGTTGGGTCCTTATAAGGTAACAAGGAAAATTAGTGATGTGGATTATGAAATTAAAATTGATTCAAGGCTGAAAATATTTCATGTGGATATGCTAAAAGAATTTAGGTCGCAACAAAAAAGTGAAAAAAGCAGTAAAGAAGACCCATTGGTCATAGGTGCATCCGTAAGTGTAGACTCTGAGACAGAGGAAAGATTGGGACACATAGAAACAATTTCAACTGATGTCAGTCAAACATGGAAAGATGTGGAAGTGACGGGAATCTCGTCGGACAGAACTAAGGAAGTAACAACATTATTAGAAGATTTTAAGAGTATTTTTACAGATTTACCAGGAAGAACGAATATCATAGAACATGATATCAAATTAACAGGTAGAGTTCCAAATAAACTACCACAATATGCTGTACCATTGCATCATAGAGAAGCGTTACAGAAAGAAATAGATGAACTACTTAAATTGGGAGTGATAGAGCCATCTAAGTCGTCATGTGCTGCACCAGTTGTGCTGGTTAAAAAAAAATGTGGCAACATTAGACTGTGTGTGGATTACCGTCAACTAAATAAAGTTACAGAATTTGACCCATTCCCAATGCCACAGGCGGAGGAAATGTTTACTAAATTGAAAAAAGCGAAAATTTTCACTACGTTGGACCTTTCTAGAGGATACTGGCAAGTACCTCTAAAGGCAGAGGCTAAACCACTATCCGCATTTAAGACACCGTTCGGCGTCTATCAGTGGAATGTGATGAGTTTTGGCTTGGTAAATGCCCCAGCCACTTTTAACAGGATGATGGCAAAGATACTGGGCCACAGAAGAGACACAATTTGCTATTTAGATGACATCTGCATCTTTAGTGAGGATTGGAACGAACACTTACAGAGTCTAGGAGAGATATTTGCTATTATCAAGAAAAACAATTTGACATTAAAACCAACAAAAATAAAAATTGGACTTAGTGAAATTCCTTTTTTGGGATACAAGATAAAAAATGAATCAATTACACCACTGGAAGAAACAGTTAAAAAAATAATGGATATTAGTATACCAAAAACAAAAAAACAAATTAGAAGTCTTTTAGGTCTTTGCAATTTTTATAGAAAATTTGTTCCAAATTTTGCAGAAATGATTGAACCTCTTACAAATCTTACAAAGAAAGGGAAATCTAACACTGTAGTTTGGTCTGAACAATGTCAAAGATCGCTAGACAAGATTAAGAGGGTGTTTTCTGAAAAACCAATATTAAAATTGCCCGATAGTACTAGAGAATTTATTTTGGCAACGGATGCTTCATCCATAGCTATAGGGGGCTGTTTGATGCAAGAGTATAGTGGAATTGCACATCCTGTTTTTTATGTAAGCAGGAAACTAACCCTTGCAGAGTTAAACTATGCAACTATTGAAAAAGAGGGGCTGGCAATAGTGTGGTGCATAACAAAGCTAAGTTTTTATCTGATGGGGGCTAAATTTCAATTATGGACTGATCATGCTCCGTTGGCATTCATTAATTTAAATAAATGTGGTAATAATAGAATTGCTAGGTGGGCATTACAACTGATGGACTATAAATTTGAGATCAAGACAATACCAGGGAAAGAAAATGTTGTGGCAGATACATTATCACGCTGTACTTAAAGGTTGTGGAGATTGTGTAAAGTATATCATGACTATTGACATTCTGTTAAGAATTAAGCTATTTTATTGTGTACATTGGTAAATTCTGGCACGGAGTGTAGTAGATATTCAATAGAGAATTGTTCAATTGTGGGTGTACACAACAATGATTTGTGAGCAGATATAGATTTGGATTGAATTATAGGCGGGGAGTGGTATAAACGAAATCTGCATGATTCCATAGAGATATGTATAGATATATATGTGTCCATTTTTCATAATAACAATTAGTATTGTGATGGTTACTGTCACAACTGGGGAATATAAATGTTATATGTTAATCTAATGTTAGAAGTGTATTATTATTAATATGTCATTGTGTATGATTTTGGTTTGTATTACATTGTGGTTCCCTATGTTACAGAGAATTTAGATTATTTTTTTTTAACTTGGAATAGGCTGATAAGATATGTGGTGATTTGTATTTTGGACGTTCGATGTACATCAAACTTGTCAAACAGGGGGGGTGTTACGTGCGCATCTTAGTGTAAATGTGAAAACGTGCGCATCTTAGTGTAAATGTGAAATGGTGCGAATGCGTGTTGAAAATAAAAAAAAAACAAAATGGAGGAATATGAACAAGAAGGTGTTTTCAGTGTTAATAAAGATTAAAGTATTTATAAACGGTGATTTGTCGTTTTCCCTGTCTAAAGAGTTTCATCTAATATGAAGACGTAACACCGACGAATTGTTCTGTTTTACGACAATACCTGGGCTCAGATCTGTTAATAAAACTCTCAAAAACAACCTGGTGTTTCCATCAGACAAGGTTGTTTATCTCTGTGTAAACTTGTGCCCTGATCTTATCCATAAAATTTCAGTTGATTGCATCAATGCCGAAGAACCTTTAAATAAAAAAAAAAGATTGCAAAGTCACTGAATTATTTTTTTAAAATAGTTTCTAAAAAAAAAAAAAAAAATAAAAGTTAGTTTTTTAATATCAAGAAATACAATGTGATTTCTTTTTTTATTTATTGTATTGTATAGTGTCTAGAATTAGAACTAGCCCAGCCCTATGTACAGAAAAAAAAAAAATAAGATCTATTTATATCTGTGTTTACTACAATACTAATAATAATAGTGATAACATTTATAGTGAAAGTTAGATCTAGATCTATTTCAATAATAAAAATTGTTTTACCTGGGTAGTTGAGTCTTGTTTCCAAAGTGAATGTCAAAGTGGTATCAAGATGATAGATCTAGACTAGAACTTGTAGAGCAGAAAATTTGGTCTAAGTCTAGGTCAGATCTTGACTTGTAGTAGTGAAACTGTTGATAATGTAGATTCTAGCTAGATCTAGATCACATGTGTATTGCAAACTTTGAAAGGCTTTAGGCCTACTTGATTGAGAGGCAACAGTTATCATGTGGTAAGAATGTTTTTGTTTAGATCAAATCAATCATCTAGACCTATAGATTCTAGATCTAGTTGATGGGAATATTATCAATATATCAATATGACATTATATGATAATCAAAATGATATGAATAATTTATAATCAATAATAGTTAACTTAATACGATGTCGATAGGGCCTTATGTCAGCCTAGCCTGCCAGCTAATAGTCTTATAATGTCTAGATCTAGAATTACAAATATAGACTAAGGTCTATTCTTTTTAGTTTTCAGGCTAGATCTAGTTTTAGAAGTTGAATAATAAGTCAACAGGTAGAGCATCTAAACCTTAATCATCAATGAAACGTGAACAACCATGTTTTGTTTATGTTCAAACTTAATGTTGATAAGGGCGGAAGCCCAAAGCCGACCAATCATTTTGTCGGAAATAATAAGCTACTATAAATAAATATATTTTACACTCTCGGTGACCACGGCTTTCCTTTCAAAGCCGAAACGCTATTTATATTACTTCGGAGATACGGTTATTTTAGGAAAGTGTACGAATTAACGAATTCATTGATACAAAATATGCCTAGTTCGTATATGACTACTCAAAAGTATTCAATGCGTTACCAAGGGTATTACTTACATGTAGATTCGGAATTAGATGAAATAAACATTATCCATGCTCTAGAAAAATGACTAAAAACAATATTTAAAGTTAAAAATGACATATTTCAATGTTCAAAACTTGTAGATAAATATGGATTAACTTTCAAATAATGACATAAAAAAAGTTAGTTTTTTTTTTAAATTTTTAAATATCGATATTTTGCTCCTTAGTGGTGGTCCTCCTCACCTTAAAAATCTCTGAATTCATAAATCCCACTCTTGGCAGAGATTCGAACCCTAGAATCCTCGATTCGGAAGCTAGACGCTATACCACTTCGCCATCTCGCCCCCTATAAGATAATTTCTCGAGACGCCACATAAATATCTTATAGCCAATGATGTAAAAAAAAAATTTTGTTGAAATTCTGTCATGAAAAAAATAAACAAGATAACGAAAGTAGTTTGTGTGTTCACTCCCACACTAACTCACTGGGTCTGCTATTTATTACGAACACTAAACGAAGACAATTTCAATTCTTTAGAGTTTTTCTAACATTTTTTTTTGTTTGAAGATTGAATTTTAAATTATCTGTATTAATTAAAATCTTGTAATCAAAGTGCAAAAAATATTTTTGCTACCCACAGATTTCCCCCAAACGTATAACATCTAACAAGGGAAAGTTACGAAATAATACTTAAGCCGTATGTCATGCTCTCTGCTAGAATGGATGGCTGCCTGGTCGTGCGGTTTGCGCGCTGGACTGTCGTTCAGATTTATCGATGGTCCAGGGTTCTAACCCTGCCCGCTCCCATCCCCCGTCGTCCTGCGGGAGGTTTGGACTAGTAAATATTATCTTCAACTCTGAAGGAACATCCGAAACATGTAAAACATTAGAACCTGCTGTGGTAGCAAGTTATCCATCTTAGAGAAACTAGATTCAAAGTGAAGGAAGCAGACTATGGCCCCCTTTCATAGCAGTTCTCCCTCTCCAAGCAGCTGAAAAGTCCAAAGGAATGGCAGTTTCACAATATAGTTTCCCCAGCAGAGGTGTCGCAGCTTTAGTCTTTCCTTTGGATACACCAGCTGCGTGGAGAAGGTGGAACTGCTGTACGATGATGTTGTTCCGACCATAGCCTAATGCCCACTGCCCAGGCTTTCATCTCTCTTTTCACCTTCTAAGTAAACGGAATGTACCTAGAGACCAAGAGCTTTTGCTTGTAGTGTTTTAAAATTAACAGACTATTTTCTTTCAGTATTTATTTGGCATGGAACTATTACTTATTCAAAGGTCAAACTATATAATTAAAAGGGTTGAGGCAATATTCAATTTTAAAAAAGATTATTATTACTAATGTTTAATTAAATTAAATGAAATCATTTTTATTGTGAGAGTTTTATTTTCCAAACTTTATTTCGTTAGCACCCCATTTAGCTATGGACCTTTAAAAGCGCTGTGCACTCTCACATAGGGGGCCAGGAGGACTTTTTAAATTTAAGGAAATAGAAAGACGTATAATTAAAACACAATGTCCTGGTTAAATTTTGCAAAAATATTTGTATCGTTTGCTGTCTAAATTTACGAGTTAACTGATCATTAAAGCTAGACAAACGTCCATAGCAAAGCGAAAGAGTAGCTGGATAGAGCACACCCTGCGAAAACAAACTACCAATGCTGCTAGTAAACATAGAGTTGAAGTTAGGTGCTGAAACAAATGTGATACATACATATATTAAACAGAAGTACCAGGGACCAAGTTTTTAAGAGACAAAATAGTGAATTAAAATGCTACTAAAATAAGGGACTGCGCCGACCAAGGCTCGAACCAGTGACTCTGAAAACGACACCACCGCCTAGCGATAACGCACCAAGCGAACTTAACCTTTAGACCATCGGAGTGTCCAAGAAAACATTTTTCTGATCTAGAGCCATTTCACCCGTATGCAAATTACCACCCCAGTGATCAAAGGCCACATGCCCTAGCTAGCCTCTCCCCCCACCTTTCAGCATCCGTTTACTAACAATTACAACAGAGCCTACACAGACAGCCGTTAGGCATGTATTAGACAAACGAATTGTGTATCTCTCATAATGACAACTGGACAACATAAACACATTACATATAGAAGCTTCAGTGGGTTAAGTTCGCTTAGTGCCTTATCGCTAGGCGCCAGTGTCGTTTCCAGAGTCACTGGTTCAAGCCTCGGTCGGCGCAGTCCCTTATGTTCGTTCCATTTTAATTCACTACTTTCTCTCTTAAAACTTTGTCCCTGATGCTAATACTGGAATGACATGAGAGCAGATGAAGAAAGCTGCTCAGAACCGAGTTCAGTGGAGAGAAGTGGTTGCGGCCCTATGCTCCCCTGAGAATGCACAGTACTAAGTCAAGTAAATAAGTCAACCTAGTTCATTTATCCCTTTCTTTTCGGATATACTGTTTCTTAGATGGATTTTAAGTGTTTTTGTATACAACAAAAGATTCTTTTAGACTGCAATGGTGAAGTTCAGGACTGATCCCCGGCATCAAGCGTTTTCTAGCATTCTGAGATTCAAAACTCACTTTTTCTTAATAGTAAGAAGAGCAGGTCAAAACAAGTAAAAAAAAAAGATTGGACAAGCCAATTTTGAAGTGTTTTCTTGCAATTGAACACACTAGTAAAACAAAAATGCGGATTAAAGTAACTCTAATAAAGAAGGAGGCCAAAACTATTATATGAGAACACTAGAGTAACATATAATGAAGGTAAGTCTATTATGGGCGTGATCTCCAATTAGGATTATTTGCCTAATTAAAGCGTCTTTTTAAAAATATTTTTTTTTGTCACACAAAAGCTGTCAACATATCGATGTAAAACATCGGGGACGATTTCAACCATTCTAAAATAAGAAATTAAGAATCACGTTAGCGAATATTGCAACTTTTAAAAATAAAAATTACTATATCGAATTTCTCTCACAGTTTAGTATTAACATGTCCCAAACCTTCTTAATTTAATTCTATTTGAGTTGTAATCTTCTTATTATGACAAAAATAATACGTTGTAGTCGCAAGGAGAAAGATTTTCTGAACCTCAGAAATGTAGAAAAACGCTGGCACCCTGGGCTTTGCCCCGGCAACTCTGAGTGAGCTTAATTCATATCTGATCAGTTGAGTGGCGAACGTAACATTTATTTTGTTAATGTTGAGAAACACATAGACATAAATCCCTCGCGCGCCATTCGGCGATAAGGGCTGCAAGCTCGTAGCACAGAAATTAGTCTTAGTCGACTTCCACACCTAATTTCCTTTTAAAGTGTGTGACGCCATGATTAAACGTGGACGGCCATGTTCTTGTGTTCCTCTTTTCGGCTTTCATGTTAAGTCTGACTTTGGTAAACGTGTGTCGTCTTGTCTAATGATATGTCTCACAAATTTCAATCGACGTTCAGTTGCCACTTTCCTTAGACGGCGAATGTCTGTGCGGGAAAATATTTATCTGTTGGTAAATTTCAGTGTGTTATTTGTAGGATCCTTCTCAGCCATCACTGCTCAGCCTCTTTTCACCCTTCCACGACTCGAAGCGTAGGTGGCCGTTGGGACAATGAGCTTACTGCACCCGGTGACACCGACCCTAGTTTTTGAGTTTTCAGACTTTAATCATTTAAGGAGATTTCCAGGAGCTCCTGGAAAATCGGGAGACCACGAGAACCCTGTTCTAATTTCTAATTATTTAATATAATAATTTACACCTATAATTAGCGTTGGGCCTTTGAAAGTTATAATCATTTTACTGTAGACGGTCTACATTATTTTCCTTCACATTGCATTATGGTCTTATTAATTAGAAACTAATATTTTTCTAGGAAATGATTGTGCATGCTTATAAGTAAAACAACAAACTATAAAAAAAAAATACTAATATACTAATACTAATAAACAGAGTCAAACCAGCTAAAGACTTATGTAAAAGATCCCTCACAACGCATGCGTATTAAGTTGTAAGAAAAAATATATACAAAACAACAACAACAGAGCTTATCTAAAGGAAAGAGGTAGATCCACACTTACAATTATATTTCTTACTGTTGTAGAAGTTATTTCCCCTTCTCGGTTAAAACAAAATGATTAATTACCAATAAGTGATAATCCAATTGATTAATTCTAAATTTATTCATGTTTTGTTAGGTACAATAAATAATTGATTAAATGCTCAACTTGATCATAGAATGGGTGTGGGAGAAATTAACGTGTACAATGAAGGGGACAAAACCCTAGATATTTAGATACATCTGTAAATACTGTAGGATTAATTTACCTTGATAATATCAAGCAAATAATTAATTAACAATAATTAATAGACAAAAACAATATAATTCATTATTAACAATTAAGAAGCTTGGTAGTGAGGCCAAGTGCTCTTGAAATTGGCTTGGCTTGGCTACCTAGAAGGGGGCTCGAGGTTCGAAACTCGACTCGGGCAGAGTTGTGTTTACTGAGCGCCTAAAGGAGGCACGGAAACCCATCTCCTAGATACCCCCCCCCCCCCCACTTGTCCACAAATGAGATTGGACCAAAAGCGCTCTGAGCATGCTATTAGCATGAAAGTAGCGCTATATAAAAGCTAAAATAAAAAGCTATTATAACAATAATTAATTAACTAAGTGGTTTTATTGTTTTTTATTGACCCATGCCAATGAATAATAGTGAAAAGCTTCAAAATAATCATAGAATGGGTTTGGAAGATACACCGTGTCCAATGTTTCTACCTAAGTTAATTACTTTAAGCCCTTAGCTTTGTAATTACTTCACAATCACATGTTTACGAATGGTGCATTAGAATTGTTTAAGAACAAATATTTATCAGTAGATTGAGAAATATGGACGACCTATTCTGATCACGAAATTAATCGAATATATTCCTTCTAAGATATACTCATCTGACATAACACGATTCCGAGGGAAACAAAATTCGAAATTCTGGTAAACGAGCAAATGACAAGTCGACCCCTTATGAGGGCGCCATTATAAAGTAATCAAGCATGGTCAACAGAAGTCCCATTTACCTGCAGCTTAATTCGCAGTCTCCAGATCAATGAACACCACGACGACACTGGCTGGATGCTCAAAGTATCGTTACACTGCCTTTTACATTTGATAAAGCATTTTAAATGTTGCAGTATTTTTGTGTCAAAGAAATCCAAACATTTTTATTATAAAAGTATCTAAAAGACCATTAAGAGGTTCGCAAAAAAAAAAGGGGGGGGGGGAATTCCGATATTTTTGTTGGCCCACTATTATTTACTCTCCAATCATGGTTGATTGTTGGCGATTGAGAGGTTTTATTTTCAATTTTTGTGATCAGACTAATAGAAATAGCTAGACAATTAGGTCAGTCTAATAAGCCGACTAAAAATAGTTTTTACTTTTCGTTTTATGAATTCACTGCCAAATTTTTCTGTGTAAATCTTCTTGTTTTTTTAACCCAAATCTTTGTTAAGCTGATTCACCAACTTGTCATTCGTAAGTTATTTTTAAGATCTGTTGATCAATCAGCTGATCAAAGGATGCAATGCAAATATGCCAAAATAAATAACTCACTAATGGATGACTGCACTGCGTTACTTTTTTGCTGGGCATTCCCGCAACGCCAGCAATTAATGTTGTAGAGGCCCTTAAAGCTTTTATATTCAGCGGTCCCAAAGGACTATTTTTTTTTTCCCTGTTCACAGAAAGTTGTATAGAATCATCATCATCATCATTATCATCATCATCTGTCCCTTTTCTTTCGTCGTAGGGGTGATGTGACAGTTCACGTAACAAATTGCCTCCATTTTCTAGAGTGGTGTTGACAGTCGTTGACTTGTTGCACCAAACTGCTGGTAGACAACAAAAACGCTGTATGCGTACTATAACTTGAATAGCGTCCTTGTGAACAATGCAAAAGTTAACTTTTATTACAGTACTAACCTGATATGACCCGCTGACTGCGGGCCTTAGTTTGGGTATTACTGATTTAATGGATTGAACTTTGAGATTGTTTCTTTCACATTTCTTTTTAATTCGTCATGAATATATTTTGTTGTCACAGGTACGAGTTCACTTGTTTAGATGACATATTCGAATCCAATATAAATCAACATGAAACAGGTTTACCCAATTTGTCTAAAAATTCTTTTCTTTAATAGAGATACACAATTAGGTACTTTTTGTCTATGCCTAGCGCCCTCTTGTTGTGGAAGGGGCATCAAACATACACTTCTGTCTCCGCTGTTATCAGGATTGCTCAAACGGTGTCGATTTCTATTCTGGACATACATAGATATATACGCTTTACTTTGTGCTTTATATATTAGATAGAAAAAGTTAAGTTGATATCAAATAAATTAAAATGTAGTACACTTTAGTAATAACATTTATTGCTACTTTGAACAAAATCTAACTCACTACAATAACACATCTTTTCAGTCTCACGTTCTGTGGTCGTCAGTCCTAAGACCGCTGACGTAAATTCGTTTACCTTTCATCGTACACTACCAATCGCTAACCTATTCCAAATGTCAACATTGAAACACATACACACACAAGAACTCTATAGCTGTTTTAGCAGGCCGGTCCATTAGACATTGTCCAACCAGCTTTTCTTCGTACTCCCACAACTGTACCTTGACGGATGACTTAAGATACTGATACATTTCTTAGGATAGGAACTCTGCGCCCCCCGGTTCAGAAGCCAAGCGCTTCATCACTCGGCCACAATGCTCTAAATTTCGAGCTTGCTATTTTCAGCTTTTTTTTTTCAGCCACCTAATTAGTTGCATCTATAGTGCAAAGACAGCATCACAAACGAAGACATTAGAGAGAAGGGTTACTGCAGCGATGGACCACATGATGACCTGCTATCGTAAAAAAAAAACGCAAGCTAAAAATCTATGGCCATAATACAAGGTCTTTGGGCTTCCTTCAGGGAACATTACCAGGAAAAAGAAGAAGAGGCACATAGAGAAAACGATGGGAAGAAAACATAAGAATGGTCGGGCCTGCCATTGAAAGAGATTCTAAGGCAAAATACAGATAGAAATGGAGATCTTGCATGGTGCCCCAGCGGTCCATCAGACTGAGGGATAGGTAAAGATAAAAAAAATGTTGCAAAGTGATAGATGATCTATTTAAAATTATTTCATGAAATTTATAATGAAAAGTGGATCTTTAATAACCTATGTTGTTTGTCACAAGCAATGAAGTCGCCACGTGACTTGACTTCCTTTTATTTCTGCCTAATTAACTAACAGCAAGCTGTGACTAATGTATAGATATAAATATCTATTGACATGTATTCTTTTTAAGCATACTAACTTATTTCAGTGCCCAGATAAGGTAAAAGACTATATTTTTTGTATTTTATTTTACTCCATACGATCTAATATGTGCTATCAATTTAAATAACGATATTTATTCTCTCTCATTGACGACATCATTGTTCAATGCCTACTATAAGCTTACACTTTGTTTATGGTCTAATAAAGTTAGAAGGTGAAATTTGGAAGTATAAATATTAAATTATTTTTTGTTAAGCTAAATTTTCGTTCATAGTAGCATGGATCGTTAGCGTAGTTGATAAAACGTCGCACTTATAACGCTAATATCGTGGTTTCAATCCCATAACGGCCTATTTTTAAAATATATTATTCGTAGTAGTTTTTTTGCCTAGGGAAGTTTAAAACTGATTCCTGATGTAATGATTCTCTACATTAATCTCATGATGAATTTGGTATTTGAAATACTGAAATCATCCTAAGCATTTAGACTGGAAGACATTGCCTTATTATTAAAAACCTTTTATCAACTCATTCTGTCTGTTTGTCTGTCTGGTAACATTTTTTCCCAATATTTTCTTTAAAACCCATTCTGGGATCAAGTTGAAAATTTACATAATTTTTGCACCTCACAAAACATGAATGAATCAAAAAAAGTAACCAATTAGTTAATTAATTATTGGTAATTAAGTATTCTGTTTTGTATTGAAAAAGGGAAATAAATTCATTTATGTGTGGGTGTGGTGGTGGTAGGGGTAAGACAATGTAAAACTGACAGGTTTCTAGAAAAGACGGTAAACTAGTGTGGTTGGTTTCACTTTCCCACTACAGCGTCAGTTTACGTTACATTGGGGTGGGTGAACTCAGGAATGTCCTAAAACCTCAACTCCAAATTTTCTGGTTTTACAAGGATTCGAACACGGTATCACTTGGTTAAGAAACTGAACACTTTTCCACTCGGCCACCTCGGTATTCTTTGGATCATTGAGAAGAAAATCTTCCTCACTCTTTATTTCTTTCTCTCTCTCTCTCTCTCTCTCGTTCCGTTATAGTACACGCAATGCATTCGGACTACCACATGGTTAAGGAGACGAACACTTTGCCACTCGGCAACCTCGGTATTCTGGTGATCATAGATAGAAACAATTTTCTTGAGGACAGTTGGTACAAATAAAGAACATTAAAATGCTTGTATTGTTTTCACAGCTCTCTTGAACGCCAACAATGAGGGTATCCAACACTGTCCTGCTGTGTTTCCTGGCCACTCCTTACCTGACGTTACGTAAGTAGGAGTCACTAGTACCATATCTTCAGAAATAACAATGCATCATGCCTGTTATTTAACTCTTCCTCTCCGTAATTATTTTCCAAGTTCCAATGGATTTACTCATTTTTTGCTCATTTCTATTTCACTATCTTGTTTTGATTAAGCTTCAATAACTTTTTTTGTTTGTTTTGAGAAAATGTTATATTTGGTATAGAATTAAATAGGGTTGCATGCTCTTTTTTTAAACAACGCAAATTAATGTTCATAAAATCAATAATTACTTTAATTTAATGGGGTCGAATCGACGTTGGTATCGTCAATTAGGAGAGAAAGAGTTAACACAATCTGGGAAAAAAACAACAACAAAGCACAGATTTTTTTCTGAATACAGACAGTGAATGAGCCTACAGCTCAGCAGAAAAAAATCTGGCTGGAGAAGGGGATGGGAAGTATTACAGAAATATTTGTTACGCAGGCGTCTGTACAGTTTGTCTGGGTCCATTTTTGTATGTTAAATTGATTTGGCCTGCTTATATAGAGAACAGTATATTTGAATATTTTGTTAGTAAAAAAAACATGGTACGAAAAAATTCTTGGTTACTGAGGTTTAAAAGTCACCCTTTCTCTATTTCTTTGTCTTTCTTACACACACACAGACACATTCTCTCTCTCTCTCTCTCTCTTACACTATCTCTCTATTTCTCTTCCTCTTTCTTTTTTTTTTCCCTCTCAGTTTATATTTAAACACTGTGTCTACATTGGAAACGTTCATTGACTCTTTGATATTGTTCTGTATTAATAAAATTCTAGCTATGTCGTAGTACTTTGTATTGTAATGTTATTTGTGTTTATTTTCTGCTTACAGTATGTAACGGTCTTGAATACAAAGGTTAGTAAAATGAAACAGATTTAAGTAATATTTTAAGTCTCCTACGAAACCTGATAATGTAGATCTGATGAGAGGTTGTGTGTTGTAACTTGGGATGCTGCTGACTACTAATATATTGAGTCACAAGTTCCTAATATAAGCACAGGGCCGGTCTTAAGCCACTGCAACCTATGCGGCCGCAGTGGGCCCCGCGCTTGGATAGGCCCCGCCTTAGTATATCTGTAATTGCATAATGATGCAAAATATACGAAAAAGTCGTGGAAATTATTTTTAAAATCTCCTGAAAATTAGACAAAATTGTTATATTTTATATGGAAAACACAAATCTTACGCGAATAAAAAAAGCATTGTCAGCTAACAGCTTTCATATTTAAATAAAAATATAATAATAGTGCGAAATTAAACCGAAAGAATGTTCCAATAGAACTAGAATACGTTTTTAAAACGATCAAAACCCGAAAATGAGAACCTAATCACTTCTAGTGAGACCGCTGAAACAGAATCTATGAAGAATGTAAAAACTGCAGTGGTGAATGTCGTAAGAGAAGAAGAACATGATGTAACAACTGATCAATATGTCGTCAGAGAAGAAGAACATGATGTAACAACTGATCAACTTGTCGTAAGAGAAGAAGAACATGATGTAATAACTGATCAACATGTCGTCAGAGAAGAACATGATGTAACAACTGATCAACAAGTCGTCAGAGAAGAAGAACATGATGTAACAACTGATCAACAAGTCGTCAGAGAAGAAGAACATGATGTAACAACTGATCAACATGTCGTCAGAGAAGAAGAACATGATGTAACAACTGATCAACAAGTCGTCAGAGAAGAACATGATGTAACAACTGATCAACAAGTCGTCAGAGAAGAAGAACATGATGTAACAACTGATCAACAAGTCGTCAGAGAAGAAGAACATGATGTAACAACTGATCAACAAGTCGTCAGAGAAGAAGAACATGATGTAACAACTGATCAACAAGTCGTCAGAGAAGAAGAACATGATGTAACAACTGATCAACAAGTCGTCAGAGAAGAAGAACATGATGTAACAACTGATCAACATGTCGTCAGAGAAGAAGAACATGATGTAACAACTGATCAACAAGTCGTCAGAGAAGAAGAACATGATGTAACAACTGATCAACAAGTCGTCAGAGAAGAAGAACATGATGTAACAACTGATCATGTCGTAAGAGAAGAAGAACATGATGTAACACTAACAACTGATCAACATGTCGTAAGAGAAGAAGAACATGATGTAACACTAACAACTGATCAACATGTCGTAAGAGAAGAAGAACATGATGTAACAACTGATCAACATGTCGTAAGAGAAGAAGAACATGATGTAACACTAACAACTGATCAACATGTCGTAAGAGAAGAAGAACATGATGTAACACTAACAACTGATCAACATGTCGTCCGAAATGAAGGCAATAATGTAATAACTGATCAACATCTCGTCAGAAATGAAGGCAATAATGTAATAACTGATCAACATGTCGTTAGAAATGAAGGCAATAATGTAATAACTGATCAACATGTCGTCAGAAATGAAGGCAATAATGTAACAACTGATCAACATGTCGTTAGAAATGAAGGCAATAATGTAATAACTGATCAACATGTCGTCAAAAATGAAGGCAATAATGTAATAACTGATCAATATGTTGTCAGAAATGAAGGCAATAATGTAATAACTGATCAACATGTCGTCAGAAATGAAGGCAATAATGTAATAATCGATCAACATGTAGTTATAGATAATGAGCTAAATGTAGTCGAATCATTGAGAAATCTGTAGTATCCTGCCATGTGTCTAGAAAAAATGGAAAGATCTTGCATTAACTATTTTTTACAAAAAGGTCCATCTGAGATTACTTTGGAGAAGTTTCCGAAAAATAAGGTTGGTAGACATTTCTCTTAATTGCATTGCAAACCAAGCCTGAGCAATGGTGAAAGTGTTTTGCGTCCTTGGCTGATATATTCTGTGTCAGCAGACAAGATCTATTGTTTCTACTGTCGTCTACTATAAAAAACAATAAAGTTCCTTTTTAAATGAAGGATTTGACCAGTGGCAAAGCTGTACCACAAGGTTAGCAGAGCATGAGAAATCGCAAAGGCATAAAGACGCCATGACCAGCTGCTGTGAAGCTGGAGCAAGACAAGTAAAAAAAAAAAAACAGGCATTGACAAAGTTTACCAGGAGATGCTTTAGTCTGAAACTGAACGTTGGACTAGTTGCTATTGTACGATTTCGAGCGAAGCGCCATTTATCTTTCAGAAGGACCATTGAAAGACTGAAAGACCCAAGTAATGGGAATTTCCTGGTCTAGTAGAATTACTCGATAAGTTTGATCCAGTTATGAGGGAACAAATTCGACGTGTTACCAATGCAGAAATTCATGATCGTTACCTGGGAAAGAAGATTCAAAACGAACTTATTAATTATGTGAATTCTATCCTTCGAGACATCCAGAATGCAGTGATATTGGATTGTACTCCAGACATAAGTCACCACGAGCAGATGTTATCGGTATCTCTCAGATAAGGGTTAATGTGAAAGAGCTAGTGGTTGCGTTTTAAGTTTCTTCCTGTTGTTTCTTCTTGTGACAGCGAAAATAGTTGGCTAGAAACATGGATGTTGTTGCAATCTTTCTAGCCAAACGTCAAGGAAAAAGCAGTATGATAAATCTGTGGAAAACTTCACACATCGAAAAGCTGAAGATGGCTAAAGGATAAAATGCTTCAACAGAATTGTGAACACTGTAATTTGCTCCTTGCATCTGACATTTGAACTGTAACTGTGGCATCTGGTGAAAAAAGTTTTTCGCGTCCTAAACTAATCAAGAATTACTTAAGATCAACAATTCACAAAGAGAAATTGAAAAATGTGGCAATTCTTGCTATTGAGCGTGATCTATGTAGGAAACTGAATTTTGATGATCTACTGTATGACTTCGCTACACACAAGGCTCGTAAAGTAAAGTTAATTTGATCGTGATTTTGTACTTAGTTAAGAATTTATAAAATGCAAAGACGAATTTATTTTTTAATACAAATCTTAATTTTCACTTATTATCCTTATCCCCACCCAGAATAGGCCCCATGCAACCCGTTTCGCATAGGGCCCTGCAATTGCTAGGGCCGGCCCTGTATAAGCACCCTTACTTGAAATAAAAGAATAATGATTCGTTAATATAATATAATATAAGTATGTATTTACACAAGAAGGGCATTGTCCACTGTCGTTGAATCTTAGAAAATATGTAATTTCCTAAGCAAAACTACAAGAGGTCTCCTTTATCCGTAAAATCTGTCTCTAATCTATTTCCATTCTTTCAATGTAACGTCGCGTCACCAACGGAATCCCCGATTAGTAACACCTTCTATACGACTTACTATAGAGTCATGACGGGACCAAAATAACGAATAACTGATACCTTTTCAAACTGATACCTTTTCAAACTGATACCTTTTCAAACTGATACCTTTTCAAACTGATACCTTTTCAAACTGATACCTTTTCAAACTGATACCTTTTCAAACTGATACCTTTTCAAACTGATACCTTTTCAAACTGATACCTTTTCAAACTGATACCTTTTCAAACTGATACCTTTTCAAACTGATACCTTTTCAAACTGATACCTTTTCAAACTGATACCTTTTCAAACTGATACCTTTTCAAACGGATACCTTTTCAAACTGATACCTTTTCAAACGGATACCTTTTCAAACTGATACCTTTTCAAACTGATACCTTTTCAAACTGATACCTTTTCAAACGGATACCTTTTCAAACTGATACCTTTTCAAACTGATACCTTTTCAAACTGATACCTTTTCAAACGGATACCTTTTCAAACTGATACCTTTTCAAACGGATACCTTTTCAAACTGATACCTTTTCAAACTGATACCTTTTCAAACGGATACCTTTTCAAACTGATACCTTTTCAAACTGATACCTTTTTAATTTGATTTAAAAAGAACAATACGATCAAGACTTCAGTTCATGAATTCATATCATGCTACAGTTGTGCTCATGAGTCGCATTGACTTTAACCCTTGAAATTCGAATCGTCTGACGGGCTCATCCTCATAAAGTTCTTCACGTAGTACCGCGTATATAGTCAGGTATAATTAATATCCTCAAATGGCAAACAAAATCGTTTTAAATTTGATTCATTCAAAGGCATTATTAGAAAAAGAAAAATTATTGGAGATAATGTAATAGTATGAAATATTCACATTTGTAGTAGTTGTCTATCACTTCTTAATCTGTAAAAGTGATCTATTGAGCAGTTGATGTAAAGGCCATCTGTTTCTGTGGCCTACGGTTAACGAGGGTGTCATGTGGCCAGCACAATGACCAGCCGCCTTTACTTTTCCACAACTTATCATTAGAGCTGGTGGAACTTAGAGGCGCCCAAAGATCCCGGAATTAAAAATCCCAGTCTTCACCAGGATTCCCTTTAATCTGTAAGAAGCATATAAACTTCAAGTTTCAATGATACACATGTGTATTGCGTGATTTTATTATTATTATTTTTTTGCAATATACAATTCTTCCTATTGGCTTGCAAACTCTTATGGTTGTACAGGTTTTTTAAGAAAAGAGTCTAAAAATTTTCTTTGAAATTAACAATTCTTTGGGGAAAAAAGTAACCTTAATTGGCGCCCAGTAAAAACTTTGGTTTAAGCCTTTATACATTTTTCACAATATAATTAGTTTGAGATTTAATTTGTGTGTTCTAAGTTTGAACTTCAGCGGTAATGACCGAACTTGATTCAAATATTCCTTTGTATTCCCTTAGGAGTTAGTTATACAGAAATCATTAACTGAAATGTTAACATAAGAATTGGAAAGTTCAAAGCTTAACAGAAAGACTATAAAGCTACAATGAAGCATTTTAACAAATAAATAGAATGGAAATCATAGACAATCAGGAATTAATTAAAAATAAATTAATTTTAATGTTACTTTCTGCTAATTATTTTTTACTTTCATATAATAATGAACTGAAAATTGCAAACAGTATATTCAACAATCTGATAAATATTAGATTTTTTTTTACTGTCACAATTAAAATTCAAGCTAGATAAAATATAACTGCTAATAAGATAGAAAATTAAATAGAGAGAGAATTTAGATACAAGTTAGCTACAGTAAAGACACGCCCAAAAATCATATCATATTAAATGATATTTACTTTATCAATAAATGCAAATTAAGTTATATAAATTAAACACAAATGGCATACAGTTATTAAACACTACACGTAATGTACATAAAGATGATCACATTATATTTGTCTCTTTTTAGAATACGGTGAGGTAGACTACAATGGTATGTACCATTTTCAACATATACAGATCTTAAGTATTACATAAGAAAGAGTATTCTAGAATTACTTTTCTTATTGTGTTCGGATCGCCATTATAATTCTCATGTAGTGGCCCCCTTGTGGAATAATGAGGCCGACGTGTTGGACCGAGACAATTTGTTATAGAAGACCTCAAATCTGACCTGCACGTCACAGCTTGTGGGCCGTTTAGAACAATAACGTTGTCACGTCACAGCTTGTGGGCAGTTTAGACCAATAACTTGTTGTCACGTCACAGATTGTGGGCAGTTTAGAACAATAACTTGTTGTCACGTCACAGATTGTGACGTTGCTGGTCAGTGTTCAGGCTATCTATATCGGTTGGACTCAGACCAGGTTTTCATGACACTTTTTCATCTTCACCTCGAATTAGGTAAAAAATAATTAGGTCTCTCAAGGTAAAAGACACTCCCACAGGACTTTTGTTTTGCTATTCATTTAGCCTAATCACTTCCTCAAGTAATCGTTTCCACCCGAGTGCCAAGCTGAGGCAGAATAGCGTACCTGGGCAAAGCTAATACCAACTTTGTCTGTCGGTCTGGTACAATGTTTGTACACATTATATCTCCCACTTTTTATTCTCGGATCGAGAGGAAACTTTGCACAATGGACCTTATTCACCAATTGTAAACAAACAACATTGAGTCACGTGCTGCTCTATCTCTTCGATACAAATTACTTTATAATTTTTTTTTAGCAATGGTTATCATGTGACAGTTTTTTTTTTCGTTGTTTTATCAATATTATCAAGTGACCGTTCATTTTGTTGAATAAGGTCCATTATTCATTGTTGCTAACAAAATATCCATCAATAAAAAAAAATTAACCAAATAATTAATTAATTCGTGATGACTAATTTTTTTTTAATTGATTAAGGAAGATAAATCTTATGATATTGACATATTTTGGCTTTTTTTTTAAAATTATTTTTTACATTTTGCGTTTCAGAAAAAGGCGAAGGTATCGCTTATCCAGGTAAATAGTCATGCCAATTAAGAAAAAGTAATTTTTTTTTCTAGACCAACTTTGATTCGTTGACTTAATTGACTTATTCCGGCTTGAGTCTAATTGGATTATGGGAGTTTTCTCTCAGTTGGGTGTACGTCCATCATGTCGTCTCTGCCTCTGGTTCCACTGACCTGATTTGTTGTCCTACAAAAAGTTTGGACTAGGGTGTAACATTTTTTCTTATCTGTGTTACTAAATGTCCGCTTTACAAAAATAATGGACTTTCACTAAATAACACACAGGAGCCGCCTTTTATTACAAAGCTTATATCCACTCACTCCGTCTGTCTGGTACAAAATTTTTACACGTTATTTCTGCCATTTCCTATTCTCGAAATGAATGAGACTTTGCACAACTATTAATTCGTTCCTAACAAAATATATATCAATAAAAAAAAAAAATAAATGAATAATTATTGTTCATTAATTAATTAAAGTTGTTTTTTTTAATGTATTTAGAAAATAGATCTTACAATATTGATATATCCTTTGTTTTTTTTTTTTTAAAGTATTTTTTTTTTTTTTTTTACAATGTGCGTTTCTTCTCTTTACTTTCAGAAAAAGGTGAAGGTATCTTGTATCCAGGTATGGTCATGCAAACAAGCAAAAGTAAAACGAAATAGTTAAAAAAAATAATTTTAGAACTACCTTGATTTGTTGACCTTGACTTAATAGACTTTATCCGTTTCATATGACCACAACAGTCCTGCGCTATCGGATTCTGCTCTGAGCGATTCCCTCAGTTGAGTGCATGTTCATCGTGTCGTCTTTGCCTCTTGTTTCCCTGATCTGATCGGATCATCTATAGGAAGTTTGGGCTACGGTGTTCACTTTTTTCTTATCTGTGTGACAAAATGTCCACTTCACAAAAATAATGGCCCTTTACTAATTAACACATAGGAGCCCCTTTTAATACAAAGCTTATATCAATCTGGTACACATTTTGTACACGTTATTTCTGTCACTTCCCATTCTCGGATCAATTATTCATTTCCCCTAACAAATCAAGAATCAATCAAAAAATTGACCAATTCATTAATTTACTAGTGGTAAAAACAGTTTGATATAGAAACGCGAAATAAATCTTGCAGAATTGTCATATATAGCCGTGAATGTGTAGTACTTTTCTTTACATTAGCTTAGTTTGTATAAAAAGAGGTGTTTTTTTTTTAGTTTAGAGTCTACAATATGTCGGTATTTATTTCCAGATTTGTAAATGTAAACACAATTTTTGAGTTGTTTGTTTATTTGCCTATACTGTGCATACGACAACGCGCATTATCAAGAGCCTTGTCCCCTAGACAGGATAGCCCTGGAATATTGTTAGGCCTAAAAATGTGCCAAATGTGACAAAAAAAAAAGGGTACAAACTTCTAATCAGACAGACAGAGTTGATATAAGCTTTGTTAAAAAAAATGAAGTAATTGAGATTTATACAAGGGCCATATGATTTTCTAAAACAACTTTATGTAAAAATTACTTAATTTAGAGATTTACTCGATGTGATATTTATTGGAGAGTTTGAGAAAATTCAGTGAAACTCAATTGGAAAATACTTTTAACAAAGCTTATGTTAACGCACTCTGTCTGTCTGTCTGTCTGCCGGCCCGTCTGTCTAGTAAAATGTGTGTAGGCCTACACGTTATTTCTTCCACACCCATTCTCGAATTAAACTAAAACTTCGCACAATTATTTATTAACATAGACAAAATATGAATCATATAAAAAAATTAACCAATTAGACAATTTATTACTAATGTTTATTTTGTTTAATAGGCACAAGCGAAACTAATACTTATAATTTTTTTTTAAACCGAATAAGGGAAATAACTTGTACATTATTAATACAGTTTTAAGAGCGGCGTTATTCCCCTTTAAATCGCCTTTATTTAAAGGATTTATTATATTTTGCTTGTTTCATAGAGAGTGCATTCTTTGTTTTGCTTAGGTTAAGACGTTTCGGACGTTTCTTCACAAGATTAATACGTCCCAACCCAAACGTCCTGCAGTGGCAGCAGGGGATGATGAAGGGACGAATGACTATTCTCCGAAGCGCATACTACTGGACCAGATAGAGTGGTATAACAAAGCTCTGTTTCTTTGTCTGGTACAAAGTTTGTACACGGTGCTTCTCCCACACCCAATCTCGGACATATAAAGACAAATTAACTAATTAGTTAATTAAATATTGGTAATTAATTTTTGTGTTTGATATTTCAAACAAGGAAAATAACTTGTACTTGACTGAAGTGGTGGTATAGGCCTAATTAGTCCCTTTTATTGGTCGTCATCTGAGTCTTAATGAAATAGAACGATACTATTGAAAAAAATAGATAAGTATACAATCTTCCATGTTCATAAGCTCTCCACTAGCAGAGTGGTTACCGTGTTGGCTTGAGAAGCCTGAGAACGCTAGTGCCATGAGTTCGTGTTCAAGTCGTTCCCTCGCCTTTTTTTTTTTATTTTCAAAAGTTCTTTTTATTGTTAGTCTAGATTTATTACAAACTTAGTTACAGGATTGATTCAAACTTATTGATACAATTCTGCTTTCAGCTGGACAGACTTCGTCTTTTTAAAGTATTAATTACAATGTTTTTATGTTTTAATTCACTGTCTTAAAATAGGTGGTCTTATTACGCTCCGTGTATTTGTGTATTGTACTTTTGTCACTATATAAAAAAAATTCAGTTCAATTCAGTTAGGGTTATTGCTCTTGTAGGCTTCCCATTATCAAAGATTTTCATAAAATGGAACAACAAAATGCACATTCTGAGGTATCTACAGTACATTTTCCTGTGCTATTCTTACTGACGTAAACCCTCCCGCGCCGTTCGGCGCATTTACCGTCAAGCTGTTGCAACAAAAATCTGTCACTGTTAATATCTGAAGCCTCTTCCCACCTGCTCTGAGGACCTCATTGAATGTACGGCGCCCAATTATACTTAATAGTATGTCATCGCAACTCTTATTATGCATAATTCATTTATCATATCTTGTATAATATAGACGTTACTTTAAAAAGAAGATGATTACATCCTACGCGTCATGCATTCAGTCATGCGTATTAACCAATGACTTAAACTCTGCCAAGTCACTGGTTTTCCTACGACGCTTTGTCACAATCTTCTTTAGGGGATCGACTCCCATTTCGGCATAGGATTTCCTTGATTTAGACCCGATCTCTATAACTGACTCCTAAAATCTGTTATAGCCATATTTGTTAAGCCACATTTAGTGTTTTTCAATTTCGCAGATGACTATTCACTGCACTTAATTAATGGAGCCCCGCCACAGGTAGAAATGTGTAACCTCTCTTTGCTTTAGATTTAATATCGAAAAGGGAAGTTTTATCGTCAAAATCAACTGTTGGGGGTTTTAAACTAAACAAATCTCTTGAGTTTGTTTTTTAAATTCAAAACCCCATTTAGCTACGGTCATAGTATTTGGTAACTGTAGTTTGCTTTAGAATAATATTGAGGATAGAGGTTTTCCACCCCAAAACGCTATGTAATGGGATTTTTAACTGAAAACCTTCTGGAGGGGGTTTTAAACTTATAAAAAAAGCCATCTGTAGGAGAGGGGTTTAAGCTCAAAACACCCAATTGTTAATAATTTACTTTTTTATATATTTGAAGAGGCATTTTTTAGCATCAAACCCCTCTGAAGGGGTGTTTATACTCAAAACCCTTTTGATTACGCTCATAGATTTTAGACTGTGTAATATGTTTTTTTTTATATTGAAAAGATATTTTTTAGCTTCAAAACTAGAGGGCAGTTTAAACTCAAAACCCCTTTGACTACATTCATAGAATTTTGCGTGTATAATTTGCTTTGTTTTTAATATTAAGGAGTTGTCTTTTTTACCTTCAAACCCCGCTGAAAGGATGTTTCAACTCAAAACTGAATCAAAACCCATTTAGCTACGCTCATAACATTTTAAGTGCGTAATAAGTTTTTTTTTATATTAATTAAAGAGGAAGTTTTTAGCATCAAACCCTACTGAAGTAGGAGGGAGGGTTAAACTCAAAACCCCTTCAAAATTTTGAGTAGTAATTTGCTTTTTTTATATTAAAGAGGGGTTTATATGAATTTTGGAGGAGGTTCTCATACGATAATCTCCCTTAATTGTGCTCTTGGAATTTGGGTATTTATTTTCCCTTTTTTTTTTTGGTTTTGTTTTATAGAAAAGGGGGATTTAACTGCTAAAACCTCTGGTAGTGGGTTTTAAACTCAAAACCCTCTGGTAAGGGGTTTTAAACTCAAAACCCTTGGCTGTGCTGGGGCAAGTGATGGTTTAGTGTTAAAAACTCACCTAAAATAAACAAAATCAAAGCAAAAAAAACTGTCACTTAACTCCATTCCCCCCCCCCCTATATATATAAATAGGGGTGACAATTAGCTCTTCAACAATTCTTAATGGAAATTAACTTCAGAACACACAGCTGCGAAATTACAAACCGCACAACTTATTCACAGCTCAAAATGGATATAGAGGTCTCCTTTCTGCGATTTGTAAAGAAAAAGTAAGCTTTCTTTTTGTTTATTTTTAATAACATTCATCTAAAAATACTACATTTAAGCTTACACAAAAAAAAATTATTATTGTATGTTTAAACATATGGGCGTAGCCGGAGATAGGGTTTCAAACCATCAGTTGCCTTAGACCTCATTGTCTGAAAGGAAAATTTTACTTTTACAGCCAATTGGGGAGGGGGTGAGCTTAAAATACACCTCCAGGAGATTTTGAGGCTAATAAAAAAATTTTGCAAACTACGGTAACCAAATTCATGAGCGTAGCCAAAAAAGGGTTTTGTGGTTACCCTCACCCTCCAATACAACAACTAAAGCAAAACTATAGTTATCATTTTCTACCAGTCGCTGGACTCCATTACTTAAGTGCATTGAATAGCAAATTTGGTTTTTGAATTTTTTAGCGGAAGAGTAGCAGGCTGTAGATACCTTAGAATATGTAATTTTTAAAGCTTAAAATACCGGAAATAATGCTTGTATATGGGGCTTCGCCCCGAACCCCGTTAGGAAAACTCACAGCGCTCCCCCAGACTTCCTAGCCGTACTTGGCGATGTGTACTGTTTTTTCACTAACTAAAGGAAGAGCTTATTCTAGGATACAAAACAAACGTGTGAAATAATGAAAGGTCGGAATGTAATGAATATTAATTACATACACACACTCATATATATATAGATATATGTGTGTGTGTGTGTTGCAGGGAGGGGAGAAAAAAATCCCCCCGAACCCCCCCCCCCCCACACACACACCAAAAAAATTCTGGCTACAACATATGACATGCTAGATGTGGGCCGGTTTATATGGTAATTCCCGGGCCGATTTTGATATCCAGTCCGCTCCTGAGACAAATCTATTAATAGATTTTTGGTGTTTCCGGTATCAGAAAACGAACGTTTGGGTAAACTATTCATGTTCATGTACACCGTAAAATCCAATAAAAAAGAAAACGTAAACTAAGAGCAGATTACTGCGAATACCTCCTGGCAGAAGATCCTACGAAAATAACTTTTAGAAAGATAATAACTTATTAATAACAATAAAAAATAATAACAAATATTTCTGTTTTGATTTTAAGAGTATCCAACATACACAGAGTATCCAGAGTACCCAGAGTATTCAGAAGGTATACAATATTTTTTTTGCTTTTGATTGTTTCAAATTAGTGTTCAATGAGTAAATATAACTATAAGAATTCAGAGACTTAAAAAGGAATAGTTTAAAAAATGACTATAGACCTATAAAAAATGGCTACATATCTATAAAAAATGGCTATAGACCTGTATAAGATGGCCATAAACCTATTAAAAATGGCTATAGATATTAAATAGTATTTAATCCTTATGGTTTATGAATTATAAAACAACGGATCTAGTGGATTTAAAAAAAAGACGTTAATGGTTTATTAAAAAAAAAATAGCTAGCTTTTTCTTTGGTGCAGCTGGTATATCGTATCGATAAGATATGTTGTTTTTTTTTCAAAGGTATATACTGATTAGTCTGCATATACGCTGTATAATCCAATTGCAGCTTTTCCGTCTGGTGTATTTATTAACTTTAATATTGAAGAAGAATTCAATGGATATCAACACATATAGAGCTAGAAGGAAATGAGACAGCTGACACACTCGCTAAGAAAGAGAGAACAAACTCACAATTAAACATATTACTCTATCCAGAAGAAATGAAGAAACTAATAGGAAATAAAATAAATGAGCAGGCTTATCATCCAAATCTCAAGAAAGATGATGCCTATTATAAGCTATCCCTACTAGATCAACGTCTAATCTTTCGACTCAGGACAGGACACAACAGAATGTGACAATATATGTACCGAAAGCCCAACGATGGAACCAGTGAAATCTGCCCATGTGGAGTGTAACCAGATAATGCTGACCCTGTGTTTTAAAACTGCATTCTTTACCAAGAGGTCCGAACAAGACACTGGCCCCCAAAACACCCCAATGGAAAGAAAACTATACGGAGAGCTCCCTGATTTGGAAACCACTGCACAGTTCATTTCGTATATTAGTCTAGTCATCTGAGCGCTCCAGCATAAAAATGAGAACGAGGAAGAAGAAGAAGCATTAACCTTTTATTCTCTGACAGCTGCGCAACTTAAAATTTACCAGAAACACCCACTTAATAAAGACACAAAAATATAGGCACATTACTTATTCTATATGCTTTACACATGCCCCTTCTTCCGTAGTGCCACTAGAGCATGGAGCGGGTTGCCTGAATCAGCCATGAAAACTCAAATTCTTAACAGAGTTTTATTATTTAATTCGCAAGCATGCTTAGATCGGCACATTAATAAGCGTAAGACATCATTATCGTCTGTTATTAGGAGCGTATGCAATTTATAGGATCATATAAGAAATATGTTCAATATCGATTAGCTTTATGTTTAGCAAAGATTAAGCAATATGTTTAGATGTATGTCAAGCAATATTTTAGTGCTATGTCAAACAATATGTTTATTAAAATCTCTATCTAAATGCCTTTACATTTTCTAGAGTAGAAACCAAAAGGTACCCATTAACAAGAAATCAAAGCTGGCCGGATTTCGAAATTAAAATCCCCAGTCTTCATTAAGATTGGAACTCGGCACTCCTGCACTTTACCTCACAGCCTTAACTCCTTAACTAAGATCCCAATTAAAAATGAAAAGCTGCATAATTTAAAAGATCCCATCGTTTATCTTTTATAAAAGAACTAATGAATTCTTAGATCTTGATTTTTTTTAAAATTTTATATTAACTCTTTCTCTCCTAACTAATGATACCAACGTTGATTCCACTAGAATGTGGTAAATAATTACGGAGAGAAAGAGTTAATTCCTAAATTTTTATTTTTTTATTTTTAAGAAACTACTAGACGACCATGTGCCTCATCAACAGCGAAACCTACAACGACTACAGCAGCACCAACAACAACTACAGCAGCACCAACAACAACTACAGCAGCACCAACAACAACTACAGCAGCACCAACAACGACCGAAACAACGTCTAAACCAACTACTACAAATCCACCTGCCCCGACAACAAGTAAGTTGTTTTAATTTTTCCTCTTCAGCAAAAAAAAAAAGAATTAAGGGGGACCAAATCTGCCGAAAAACAAATAAAGTAAGCATAGCAAAAAAATATAACATGACTTGTCGCCCTTTCTTTGACTCTTTGTATTTTCTTCTTAAGAGAGTTACTTTTCCTGAAAGTGCCCACTCCAATATTTTAGTAGAAAATTTACTTTTCCTGAAAGTGCCTACTCCTTAGATAGAAAAGTATTTTTAATGAGCGATCATCATATTCAGACTTTCTTTTACCTTTACCTTTACCTATCCCTTAGTCTGTTGGACCGTTGGGACACCAGGCATGATTTGTCGACCGTCTTTCTCCATTCCTCCCTTTTTTTTGCCTTGTTTAGAACCTCTCTCCATGGCAGGCCCGACCATTCTTTAATGTTGTCCTCCCATCGCTTTTTCTGTCTGCCTCTTCTTCTTTCCCTGGCACTGTTCCCTGGCACTGTTATTTACCACATTCTAGTGGAATCACTGTTTGCAAGCCCCGTAGATCTTGTAATGTGGCCAAAGGTTTTAAGCTTTCGTCTTTTTACAATAGTTAGCAGGTCGTCATGGGCTCCGATCGCTACAGTAATCCTGTCTCTAATTTCTTGGTTTGTGATGCGGTCTTTGAATGTGATGCCTAGGATCCTTCTGTAGCAATGGAATTGAGACTTTCTTTTAGCTATTGGTAAATCAAGACAATGAGATATCATCGTATTCGAATTGTCTTGCTAGATACAAACTAGAGAAACACTAATAATGTCATGTATAGTGTCTCTACAAAAAATTCTGAAGTTCCTATGGTGAAAAGTTACATGGGTATTTAGCCACAGGGCCATATTGGCAAGAAGTAAATCAAGACTTTTAAGAGATCATCATATTTAAATTGTCTTTTATTTAACTCTTTCTCTCCGTCATTATTTACCACATTCTGGTGGAATCAACGCTGATATCGTCAGCTAGGAGAGAAAGAGTTAAGACGAAACGTTGGGAAGCACTATTAATGTAACGTATAATGTTTATTAAAAAAACAAATTGAATAGCTAAAAGGTCAACACTGGGTCTGCATAATCATGTGAAATGTTGCACTCTTTTTTTCATCTTCGGAGCGTGGCACCTCCGTGGAAACGTCCGCACGGGGAAGCGAAAAGGCTAAGAAGGAGAGTGAACAGAGCTTTCTGTTGGTATCACGGACATTTGTATTGATTAGTGTTGTTTTAAACTTACGAGTACTACGATAGTTCTGGGCCATTTCAAAATCAGTTGATATTTCATTATTTTTGGTTTCCGTTGCAAAGATTTCGCTTTCAATACTAATACATTTGATATAATTTTATATATATATTATACTTTTCTTTGCTTTTTTAACGTTTTTTTTTTGGTAGGTTTATTTTGGTAGGTTTATTTTGGTAGGTTTATTTTTGCTGGTTAAGCCTAATCACTATTTACTATTTTTCTATAGCAACTGTGAAGCCTTGTGAAAAATCGGCGAAATCCGATATAATAGAAGTACTGGATGCCTCCAGCAGTATTGGAGTAACGAACTGGTCTTATCAGACGAAATTCGCTGCAGATATTACTCAGGCTTTCAAAATCGGACCAAACGACATTCAATTTGGATGTTTGATCTTCAACGATCAAACCACAAAGATATTTGATTTGAAAACATACAGTGACAAGACATCTCTTTATAATGTAGGTAACTTGTAGGAGCTGCTTTCGTTTACTTAAACTATTTGAACAGAATTTATGACTGCGTAGAACTAGAAGACGAATGTGGGTCAAGACTTAGTTTGAGGGAAAGGAAACCATAGCCAGATCACTTCTATATGTGTCTTATACACATGTACTATACAGATAGCAACTAAGACATCTTGAACGCTTGCTACATAGATCTCTGCGTTCTGTCATGCACATATGGTGACAAGACCTTACTACAAACAGCGATGTTCTAGCGAATGCCAGTATGAAAGGAATTTCTTATAGTCCGAGATTGTCCGACAGATACTATGAACACGTATCCAGATTGGGAAGGCGGGGCGAACGTATGCCAAAGGCAGTCTTTTTTTTTTTTTTTTTGGTGAGCTGAAAGGTGGTCGGCGTAACAGAGGTACCCCACGGAAACGCTATACAGACCAATTAAGGCGCCAAATGCTTTAACTTGTATGGAAGAGAATATTTGACTGCAGTTTGTTTCGGAACGATAAAGCTGGAGATCACTTACAAACGCTGAGGGAAACACATTTGAGCCCAAAAGAAAAATCACAGCCTAGAACATACGTAGACGTCGAAAAGATAATCTAAATCGACCATCGGCGGACAATGTTTGCGTCTGCTCTAGATGTGGCTAAATATGTAGGTCGCAGCTTGGACTGCCTAACCAAGTGAAGTATTGCACTCCTCATTAATCGAAGACAAGGTTTAAATAGTTTAGGGCAGACGTCCGCATGCCCAAAGGAGGACGAAAAGACGACGCATTATAAAGGAGGACTCAGTAAACAACGAAGTGAAAGTTAGACATTTAGACTTTTTGGTCTGATACTTCCTGGCTCGATGTAACAACCTCAACAAGAGGTCAGGTTTTTTTTTCTGGTAACCGTAAGTTAATTACAATGCTATGAAACATATGTTCTATTAAAACAAGGTTATAAAGACAGTGTATGTGACACAAACACAAACTTAAAATCGGCCCCCGAAGTAGTCCACCCAGGCAGGCTTCAATATTTTCAGAAAGAACATCCGAATGAGATTATATCAAAGACAAATGAGAGATAAGAATGGAGAAAGACGATTGACAGATCTTGTGTAGTGCCAAAAAGGGTGCAGCAGATCAAAGGATAGGTGCAAGTGAATGCAAAGTTAGATGTGAACCTGGCCTTACAAGTTCCCCTTTCAGACCTTGTGGTCTATAGGGCAGATGATGTAAATTTCATCTGTTTTTTCTGGTCTTACATGCTACCATAGCCTGCTCAGTGGATAGGTCCTATATGCCACTGTAGTCTTATCAGTAGCTCTGGTATTACATGCATCTATAACCTGCTCAGTGGATAGGTCCTACATGCCACTGTAGCCTTATCAGTAGCTCTGGTATTACATGCATCTATAGCCTGCTCAGTGGATAGGTCCTACATGCCACTGTAGTCTTATCAGTAGCTCTGGTATTACATGCATCTATAACCTGCTCAGTGGATAGGTCCTACATGTCACTGTAGCCTAATCAGTAGCTCTGGTCTTGGATGCATCTATATCCTGCTCAGCGGATAGGTCCTACATGCCACTGTAGCCTTATCAGTAGCTCTGGTCCTACATGCATCTATATCCTGCTCAGTGGATAGGTCCTACATGCCACTGTAGCCTTATCGGTAGCTCTGGTATTACATGCATCTATAGCCTGCTCAGTGGATAGGTCCTACATGCCACTGTAGCCTTATCAGTAGCTCTGGTCCTACATGCATCTATATCCTGCTCAGTGGACAGATCCTACATGCCACTGTAGCCTTATCACTAGCTCTGGTCCTACATATATCTATAGCCTGCTCAGTGGATAGGTCCTACATGCCACTGTAGCCTTATCACTAGCTCTGGTCCTACATGCATCTATAGCCTGCTCAGTGGATAGGTCCTACATGCCACTGTAGTCTTATCAGTAGTTCTGGTCTTGCATGCATCTATAGCCTGCTCAGTGGATAGGTCCTACATGCCACTGTAGCCATATCACTAGCTCTGGTCCTACATACATCTATAGCCTGCTCAGTGGATAGGTTCTACATGCCACTGTAGCCTTATCAGTAGCTCTGGTCCTACATGCATCTATAGCCTGCTCAGTGGATAGGTCCTACATGCCACTGTAGTCTTATCAGTAGTTCTGGTCATGCATGCATCTATAGCCTGCTCAGTGGATAGGTCCTACATGTCACTGAAGCCTTATCAGTAGCTCTGGTATTACATGCATCTATAACCTGCTCAGTGGATAGGTCCTACATGCCACTGTAGCCTTATCAATAGCTCTGTTCCTACATGCATCTATAGTCTGCTCAGTGGATAGGCCTTACAAGCCACTGTAGTCTTATCAGTAGTTCTGGTCTTGCATGCATCTATAGCCTGCTCAGTGGATAGGTCCTACATGCCACTGTAGCCTTATCACTAGCTCTGGTCCTACATACATCTATAGCCTGCTCAGTGGATAGGTCCTACATGCCACTGTAGCCTTATCAGTAGCTCTGGTCCTACATGCATCTATAGCCTGCTCAGTGGATAGGTCCTACATGCCACTGTAGCCTTATCAGGAGCTCTGGTCCTACATGCATCTATAGCCTGCTCAGTGGATAGGTTCTACATGCCACTGTAGCCTTATCAGTAGCTCTGGTCCTACATGCATCTATAGCCTGCTCAGTGGATAGGTCCTACATGCCTCTGTAGCCTTATCAGTAGTTCTGGTTTTGCATGCATCTATAGCCTGCTCAGTGGATAGGTCCTACATGCCACTGAAGCCTTATCAGTAGCTCTGGTATTACATGCATCTATAGCCTGCTCAGTGGATAGGTCCTACATGCCACTGTAGCCTTATCAATAGCTCTGTTCCTACATGCATCTATAGTCTGCTCAGTGGATAGGCCTTACATGCCACTGTAGTCTTACCAGTAGCTCTGGTATTACATGCATCTATAACCTGCTCAGTGGATAGGTCCTACATGCCACTGTAGCCTTATCAGTAGCTCTGGTCCTACATGCATCTATAACCTGCTCAGTGGATAGGTCCTACATGCCACTGTAGCCTTATCAGTAGCTCTGGTCCTACATGCATCTATAGCCTGCTCAGTGGATAGGTCCTACATGCCTCTGTAGCCTTATCAGTAGTTCTGGTTTTGCATGCATCTATAGCCTGCTCAGTGGATAGGTCCTACTTGCCACTGTAGTCTTATCAGTAGCTCTGGTCCTACATGCATCTATAGCCTGCTCAGTGGATAGGTCCTACATGCCACTGTAGTCTTATCAGTAGTTCTGGTCTTACATGCATCTATAGCCTGCTCAGTGTATAGGTCCTACATGCCACTGTAGCCTTATCAGTAGCTCTGGTATTACATGACACTATAGCATGCACACTTAGCTCATAAATCAACCAGCTAACACAACGGACCTAGTCAAATATGAAAAAAAAATGTATACGCTTCAATAAGGACTCAAACTTGTGTCCTCCTAATTAATGTAGTTAAACGGTTTAAAATTAACCACACTTCAAATCTTTGTTAACAAATTCTATTACTCAAATTTTAGGATAGAGAATTGTTTGTTAATTATCTGTTTGTTATTCACTGGTGTTTGGATTACACGTCAAGTTGTTTAAAAAAAAATATATGTACACATTCACAGATCGACCCTTTGATCTCTTCCACTCAAACGTTATGGATGCGTGTCCTGAGTCTAGAAACATTAACTAAAAAAAAAACAACAAAACAAATGTTCTAAAGTTCTAATTATGAACACTATTTCTATATGTCCACAGAAAATCAGAGACATTGTTTATCCCACCAATCAGGGCACATTTACGTACAGGGCGCTCAGGAAGATCAGGGAAGAAGGATTGTTTTCTCCAATTTATGGCGGCAGACCGGAAGCCAGCAAGATCGTAATTGTCATGACAGATGGAAAGTCTAGTGACAAGGCAAAAAGTAAACTTGAAATCTAACTGAAGAGAGAGAGAGAGAGAGAGAGAGTGGAAGAGAAAGAGAGAGAAATATATAAATATATATATATATATATGGAGAGAGAGAGAGAGACAGAGAGAGATAGATAGATAGATAGATAGATAGATAGATAGATAGATAGATAGATAGATAGATAGATAGATAGATAGATAGATAGATGATATAAACAATAGTGCAAATGATGTAACTGCAGCCATCAGTGAAGCAGAACTTCTGAAGAAATCCGGGGTCACTATCATAGCAGTTGGTATTGGTAGCGAGGTAGACACTACAGAGCTGAAGGCTATTGCCACTGACCCTAACAAAGTGTTCTCCGCTGAAAACTTTACCTTGTTGGATGTCATAAAGAAAGAACTGGTCAATTTTACCTGCGACCGTAAGTGTACTAATGTCATTGAGTTAACCAATGTAGAGTTGAAATATTATGTTTCCACAAATATGCCAACCTATTTTCATTGTTCTTTGTCCAATGGTCTTATTTATTTGTTTTTAATGTGAACCAAATTGCTGTCTTGATTTTCGCTACCTTTCGGCTACGCAATAACATAGGTCTACAAGCACACTCTTTACTTAACTCCTTTTTATTTTTCTTTACAAACCGTTGAATCAGTCAGTCGAAAGTTAATTGGGTTTTGCTTGAGTCACTTCTAAGTACTTGCGTAATGTTATGGAACGATTTGAAAATAGTTATTTCTTTCTAGGAAAGGGAAAGTTTTGACTCAGAAACAATGCTATGACGTCCTTCAGTCGCGAAGCGACTATGGATCATCTCATGGAAATGAAATGAATGCCTGGGCATTAGCTGTGTACGGAACGATGTCGCCCACACATAGTTCCCCCCTCTCCACGAAGCTGATGTATCCAAAGGAACGGCAGTGCCGATACAGTTTGAAGTCAGCGGCGTCGCAGGTTCTGCCAGGGTGTAGCACTGGGTACTGCAAACTGCCTTAGGGTCGCCAGCTCCTGATTTTTTCCTCAGGGTTGACTCCCGAAGCTTTTCCATGATTGGGTATAGCTGCAAGGCAACAGAGGTTTGAATTTAGAGTTTTACTTTTCTTAGGTGGGTAGCCAGCCATGGCTAACGAGCCACTCCTGCCCGAAGCTTACTGGCTTAGAAACAATGACGAGACTAGTCAAAGCAAGACTAAGATTTTAGGTAGAAATTGAAATTTGAAAACAACTTTTTAAGTTATGGCTCGGTTCGTTTCGATGACATATATTGTTCGAGTTCGGTTCGGTTAGGTCTAGAGTTTGGATTCGGTTTCGGTTCGATGTTATGAAATTAGGTAATAGCAAAAAATAGGTACATGCAATAATGTATAATTCAAGTAGTAATTAGATAAAACAGCGATGTGAAACATTAGTCGGCCGGTGGGCCATTTTAATTTTCAACACTCGTGTCGCAGGCCACATAACAGAAAATAAACAAAACCATTAAATAAATATATGAAGCCATTTAAAAAAAAAACCCGTGTTATGTGATTTCGTTATTTGAGTGTTACCTCGTTTGACTTTGACTTATCTCCATTAGACACAGCTCGGAAGGGCCTAACAGTAATTAGACTGAGATTCATTATTGTTTGTATTTAATATGACAATAGATAATAATCTGATTAAGGCCTACCTACCTAGGAAACTTGATAAGAAGCAAAGTATTAAAATTGCGCATTCAAAGGACCCCCTTATTTTCGTATATGTATTTGCTACTGTTTTAAGACACTAATGCCTTTTCTCTTTATAATTTTGTCCTAGGAGTTGTAACAAAATCTGTCTCTCTGTCTCTCTCTGTGTGTGTCGCTGTCTATCTGTCTGTGTCTCTGTCTCGCTCTCATATATAATTTAAAAATGAATTTTATTACATTTTATTAGTATATATATATATATATATATATAAATATTTTCATAACAGAAACTGGCATGAGTTAGCAATGTGTACAGACTCAAGAATATTTTGAAGATTAAAATATGTTACAAACACTACTACGTCGTCTTTCTTATATTTTTTTTTGGTTTGTCTTTCTTAAATTAAACATTATCAAATGTAGGTGGGGCGGGCTGTGTCTCTTTATTTAATCTAGAAGTCATATGAAGAGCTGGCCATCAAAGCATCCACACAATCCTGATGCAGTCCCAACTTGGGATGGGCTGGCCACAGCTAGGGAATGGAAGACCCCCGCATCACTAGACGACTTCTGTTTGACTAAATGTATGACGCGTTTGAAGTAATCATCTTCTTTTTTGAAGTAACGTCTGTAATATATTAGATAAGATAAGACCGATTAAGTGAAGGGAAGCGCACACAGGTGGACAAAGAAGAAGCTTCAGGAACACCCTCGAAGTTTCTCTAAACCCCCTGCCACCTTGGAGATAGAAGCACATGATAAAGCATCATGGCGTCGCGCCGTGACAACTGGCGCACAAGTTGCAGAAGACAAGAGAACAGCGCTGCCAGAAGAAAAAACGCCAGAGAAAAAAAAAAGCAAGGCCAATGACACTAGCTCCAGCTGGAATAACCCGCCCAGTGTGCAGCCGAACATTCCAGGCTCACGTAGGTCTCATCAGCAACATGAGGAAGCACAAAACCCCAAATCAAAGCCCTTTGGTTGACAAATGTAATCATCATTAACCTATAAGCTGTATGTGATAAGCATAGCAATGTCAAAATTGTACCAAACATTTGTGTATTTTTTACATTCTCAACTTTTAGTAGCTTCTGTATCCGGTCTAACGGACGTATTTGTAGAGATATATAAGCTAATATGTAAATGTACTAATATGTACTTTTAATATTTTTGTAAAATGAAGATTAACAGTTACAGTATAAGGTTAAAAATTAAAGATATAGTGAAACTTCTTACAATAAAAATAAACAACAAGGTTACTAAGACAGCTTGTGTGGAAACATAAACTACATTCTGCCCCGAAGTGGTCCAACCAGGCAGGTAAAAAGGCAGGTTTCAATATTTTCAGAAAGAATATCAGAATCAAGTTCGATCAAAGGCAAATGACAGAGAAGAATGGAGAGAGAAGGTGGACATATCGTGAGTGGTGCCCCAACGGTCCAGCAGACCATGGGATAGGTGAAAATGAAGTTCGATGTGAACCTGGCCTAACTAGTGTCATGATTGATCTAATAATTCTGTAAAGGGTCAATCTCTTATTCAAAGCCTGAAAAAAAAAAAACTTTATAAAAAAATCTCCCCTTCCCTTTAGTTTGTGTTGCATATGTTTTGTTTTCCATTGTAGTTTTCGCGATAATAATAAAAAAACTACTTGGTAATTGTTGTTTTGAATTTTGTTCCACTTATATTCATACTAAATAGATTTTTTCTTTTTAAAAAGATAAGTAAACATTTTTTTTTTGTAAATAAATTAGTTAGTATGACAGAACTTAATCTACTTAGCAATACATTGTAAACAAAAATTTTGACAATAAATCTAAAACCGTTTGCATAAATGTGTTAAAAATACTGATGATGTAAGTTTCCCTTACTAAAAGCCTTCCGTGTTTGTTACTATTAATAGTAACAATGATGTATTTTTTATGAAAAAACTGCTTGCATAGTTGATTTCAGAGAAGAAAAAAGGAGCCGTTGCATCAGTACTTTGAATTGTCTAAAATATTGTAATAACTTAAGTAAGGCAACTCAACGAGGCACATCGATGTTTATTTACAGGACATCACAAATACATGTAGAACAACATTAATCACAACATCTTTATCTAGGCCAAGGTGGTTATATTTAGATGGAGATGGCGTGACGTCCCTAGGTTGAAGCCAAATTGCAGCCATCTTGGTCTACTCAAATTAAAACGTGTAGTCTGTTGTTTTTTTTAGAAATTTGTTCGACAATATTTCACGACATTATCTAAATATCTGTACATTGTACAATATCTTATAAAACGTTAAAAACACAGTGTATAGAATAAAATAAACATTACAAAAGCCTTCTTGTTCTAATTCTCTTCAGTGGTAAATAATAAGTTATCTCCCACTAGCTCATTGACTTTGTATATCCAGTATGGTTTATCAGTGTGTTCTTATATAATGTCTTCATGTTTGTATAAAAATGTATCTTCCCACATTTTACATTCCAAACATTTTAGATGCAGGCCAGAGTTTAATTAGGGAAAGATTAGTTAGTATTACTGTAACATTATTATTAGTAGGTAGTAGTACTCTTTTCACTTCAATTTTATCAATTTTGTGGTGATTTCAGTGCGGTAAAAAGTATCAAAAATATAACAAACCTCTTGCAAATCATTTTTGTGCTTTTTTCAGTCCACAATAGTGCTTAATTCCGATGTAATCATTATATTTCGGTTTTGTAGGCCTCGATCAGGTGATCGTATAAATCACTTTACATGCTCTATAGTGCTTTGTAATTGATCCATTGGAATATCTAGACCACCAGATATGAACTTGGGCCTTAGAGGAGTTTAGAAAAAAACATGATGACAAAATACGAGGCTAATTGGAGTCGTTACGAGAATTAGAAAACTGGTATCGCAATGAAAACGGATGGAATGTTTTGAGTAAACCAATATGGCGAATAGGCTCCACCCACTGGCTTCAACCGATAATGAACATTTGATAGCAACCGCCATCTCCATCTAAATATAACCTCCTTGATTTAGGCTCTCAACTTGGGCGGAAATCGTTTTCCTCTCTTCGTAATGTCAACATAATTTTCTAGTCTGGTTACTAGAAGTGCGCATCTCTGCACTAGCGGTGCGCATGGCAGAGTCATAACATTGCCACCCGTCTTGGCACTTTTCGACCCGAAAAGAAACACTGCAGCTGAGGTTTGACAGTTCAGGTGGAGGTCGATCGGTGGGAGCCACAGGCGGCAGGGAGCGTGTTACCCACGAAGCCATCCGCATTGTTTTCCTCCAGTGCCGCTTTTTCTTTCTCCAGTTGACCAGGCTGTTGTTGCGACGATGACGTGGCCGTTTAACACACACAGAGGTAGTGTCGAGTACTGTTTTCTTCAGCACAGCAGTTAATCGGACACGCTGTCTCGGCAGACCTTCCCGACAGACGCCTCTCAAGGGAGCTGCATGTTCACATGCAGCCACGTTGCAATCAAAGTCCAATGCACCGCAGTCATCCTCAGATAACAGTCTCAGGTCTAGAAGATAGGTTCAAATGGAAAATGTCTTCCTCTTGACAGCTCAGATTTAGAGTGGTTTGATTGACATTCATCTATGTCAATGTCGATGGTGATGGTAGAAGTACACATGCCCTGTTGGTGGTTTTCTTGGCATCTAAATTCTATGTGTGATGCGCCGCACGTACAGTTCATGCTAAACTTCTGGATGCAGTTGTCAAGCTTCGAATTTCCTTCGTGAGCACCGGCAGATAGACAGAGGTCTTTAAGGTCCATAGCAACAGGCTTGAACGCAGACCCAACGTTGTCTTGATATGTCCAGCTCATTAAGGTACTGGTAACAGGTACAACAGGAACAAACGCTTCAGGCACATAACTAACTACCGTTTCTTCATTAGTCTCTTTCCCTTCAATTCGGTACATTCCGTTAAGATCGTAGCAGCAATTGTTGTCACTTTTCTCGTCTCGAAAGTCACGCCCACAAGACTTGCCCACAACACAGACGGCGCTCCAATCCCCAGCGTCTCCGTCACCACTATTTGTGCAGCCACAGTCCTGACCATGCAACTTCTTCACCAACAAGTCTACAGGCAACTGCTTCTTCACCAACAAGCCTATTTCTTCTTTCGCTTGAGACACCATTTTATCTACCTTGTTAATTTGTTCACATATTGCATCAATACCTTCATGTATCTTGCAAATGAGCTCATAAATCTCTGATTTAATTTCAAATAGGCAGGTATCCAGATCTTCGTCTTCATTAATCAGGGCTTGCCGGAGACAAGCTGTAAACACCTCCTTGGTACCACCAATCTTCAGACATCGGTAACCGAAGTTACCGCCTTAGCACTTTAACTAATAGCGTCTATTTCCCTATCAGGGGCCGTTAAAAATGATGTTGGGGGTGGTGTATGGGCTTCAAATATATTGATACAATGTTTATTACAGTCTAAGATTGATATACTAGAATATACTAGATTTAGGGTTCCTTTCTATCGAGAGAAGCCCATAGTCCAAATTCTATATATAAACAATAAATACAAATGTTTAATAAAACGAAATAGAAATTCTTATTAAATTCTTATTTTTTTTATTTTAAGCATACTTTCTTTTTTTTCCCTAAAAAAAAAAAAGAAACTACTGCGTTAATGCGAGTGTACAAAGTTTATACAAACTAAATTAAAAATTAAATTAATACTCTTTGATGCATAGCTCTCCATTGTGATTGTAGACACTGTAAAAAGTTTTATAAAAAAAGCAGATTAATATATTTTTTATCTCAAGCAATGCAAATAGACAATGCATCTTTCTACAGATGTGTGAGTGTGTTTTGGGGAGATCCCTTATGTTACATCTTGTGTCAGTGGGGACAAAAAGCAACATAGAGCCTTTTAAATTTTCGATATTGAATGGAGAACTCGGGAAAAGTCAGAGACAATATTTAAGACTTTTTTGTTGTTGTGTGTTTGTGGGAGAGAGGAGAACTATAATTTATTGGCTGTGAATGTGTGAGAGTGGAGGAACTAGAATTTATTGGCTATATTATGTGTATGTGTGAGTGAGGGGGAACTAGAATGTATTGGCTACATTATGTGTATGTGTGGGAGGGGGGGGGGCCATTATACATCGACTATTCCCAGCTCATGTCAAATATAAATAGGGGAGACCATGACGATAAGCAAGGTGCAAAAATTGGAAAAAAAGGGCTAGAGACCAGAGAGAGTGTGAGAGAGAGTATGAGAGAGAGTGAGAAGAGAGAGACTGTGTGTGTGTGAGAGAGTGAGAGTGAGCGTGAGAGAGATAAAAAGAGAGAGACAGAGAAAGAGTGAAAGACAGAGAGAGAGAGTGATACAGATAGATAGATATATATAGAAATAGATGGATATATATATAGATAGATAGATAGATAGATAGATAGATAGATAGATAGAGAGAGAGAGAGTGAGAGAGAGAGCTAGAGAGAGAGTGAGAAAAAGATTTAGAGAGATTGAGAGAAAGTGTTAAAGAGAGTGAGAGAAAGATAAAGAGAGAGACAGAGAGAGTGAAAGACAGAGAGAGAGACAGAGAGAGTGAAAGACAGAGAGGAGACAGAGAGAGTGAGACACATATATATATATATATATATTAATAGATAGATAGATAGATAGATAGATAGATAGATAGATAGATAGAGAGAGAGAGAGAGAGAGCGAGAGAGAGAAGGAGGGATGAAGATTCAGGGAGATAATGCGAAGGAAACAAATGTGTAGAGAAATACAAAGAGAGAAATATGTAAAGTCTAACTAGCAGTTATTTCAAGGCGTAGGGTGCAAAAAAGCGCTGATCCAGAAACAAAAAAAAAAGAGAGAGAGAGAGAGATAAAGAAAGAGAGCAGAGAAGAAGAGATAGAGAATGGGAAAGAGAAGAGAGAGACAGAATGATAATTAAAGAGAGAGAGAAAAAAAGATTAAGTGAAAGAAAGAGCATGTCGCTCTATTCAACGTAATAGAAAATAAAATTCACAAGCTTTTATTTGAAGTGCCAAAGAACATATCGGGAGTACGTTCAGGCCCCAAAATAACCAATAACCTGGGAAAATATCAACGGGCGTAGGTTATGTGTAATGCTAGTTAGTATTAAGTGTAAATTAATTTTTAGCGGTACGCACTTTGAAGTGCATTCTAAGGATAAGACTTTAAGATTTATGCAAAATGCTAACAATAATAATGCAGTGAGTACAGGGTCACATAGGTGTGACTGGCAACACTGTTGCAGACTCCTTGGCCCACCAGGGAGGGCAAATTCCACCCAGTAAACAGGTTGTAAGTTTTCATCATGCTCTGGCTATAATTCAAAAAGCAGAAATGGAAAATTGGTTTAAGTGCTGGGACAATACCCAAAAAGCCCGTGGAGTCTGGGAGCGCATGAGGCGCCCTGGCCGCACTTCCCCGTGGTGGAGGCTGTCCAGGCCTGAGCAAGCTATTATAGCACAGTGCAGGACAGGCCATCGTCCTGTTGGCTCATATTTCTCACGGCTATGGTCAAATTTCGATTCACGGTGCCCCCGCTGCGGGGAGGAAGAGGAAACCGTGCCTCATATTCTGTTTGACTGCCCCAGACTTGCTGATCTCCGTCTCGACAGATCTGGAAAACCCAAAATATCAAACTGTATGGCGACATTTATGCACTACGCAAGACAGCATGGTTTTTGTCCTGGGCTTATGCAAGAGAGGATTTGAGCCTCTCAAGCCCTCACTCAAATGGAGTGTGATGATGATGATGATGAATAAGTTAGAAAAATAATCCAACTTATTAGATGAAATTTTAACTAATTTTCATTTACCATTACAGCAACTAGTAACTAAGCAATGACCTCAATCTCCTTGAACTAAAATGGAGAGTAACTGCAGCGAAAGTCTATAAAGGGACTAAAGTGTTTAGATACACCAAAAGTGAAGCGTCGCTAGAATTGCACTTCTTGGAACTATAGGGCCGCTGATAGAATAAAGGAAATGGGGTATTTCCCCGATTGTTATTGGAAAGCAAAGACCAGGTAAAGAAACAAGAAAACAAGACAGAGTGGAAGAATAACCTCACAGGCAACGAACAAAACACCTGTCTGAGCCATTGAAGAGCCTATAAGTGTAAAACGACAAGAACTAAAATAATCATATAGAGTTTATACAACAGCAGAAAATTAGAAGTCAAGCCAAAGGGGGGCCTGCTATTGGATCAGTAAGAGACTAAGTCTTTAAAAAAATAATCCCAAAATGTACATCTTATATATATGTTAGAAATAATTATAGTAATGCAATTTTTTTTTACTGAGCATTAATTTCTATTGCTCAGAATTTTGTATGAAAAGAAGGAGGAATGCTTGAGATAAAAATACCCTGGACAAAACCAAGGGCAGGTGTTGATATATAATAATAAAGAGTTACAAGCTGTCCAATATAAAAATAAATGTTCAACAAACTACCATTACAGCGACTCAAATACAAATCATAAAAACTAATGGGTCACTGTGTGAGGTAAATTCCAGGTATATTATGTAAAGGAAGAAAGGAAAATTAAGAAACCAAAAAAAAAAGGGATTTATAAACAGAAACTACTTCTGTGAATCAATTTATCACTAGAGGACCCCGGAACCTTTAAATTAGTCTAATTATAAAGGGAACAAAATGTATCCAATTTCACACAATCTCTTGATTTATATAAGCCTACTTAAAATGTAGTGCATGAGAAAGGTACTCAACCATCTCTCTTATTTCCAATTTGAAAAGTAGCAAGCGACTCAAATAGACACCTGTTAAAAATTATAACAGACAAATCGTCGCAGGGCCTACAAAATGATTCCTCCAGAAGCGATGGCTACTTGATTGTGACAGAGACATTTCGCACACCTCAGATGAAGGAATAACTTCTGAAGAAATCCGGGGTCACTATCATAGCAGTTGGTATTGGTAGCGAGGTAGGCACCACAGAGCTGAAGGCAATTGCCACTGACCCTAACAAAGTGTTCTCCGCTGAAATCTTTATTTCCAAAGGCACTTAAAAAAAAGATACTCGTGATAAAACGTTTGTAGAGATTATGTGACTAAAATAGCAAAGTCGACCTTGTGATCCATGGGGCAGCTGATGTCAAACAGATAGGTTCCAATAGCCTATACGTTCGCCAGAAATCTCTTCCCAAAATATTAAATAGAGAGAATAAATAGAGAAATGTTAAATAGAGAGATATAAAACAGAGAGATGTTAGATATTGGGTTGCCTGAGCCAGCCAGGAAAACCAAAGACTTGGCAGAATTTAAGTCATTGGTAAACATGCATATGCGATATCAATTGCACTTTAAAAATTATCCAAATATCTATATAAAGTATATATCTATATATAGTTTCATGAAATAAAAAAAAAAAAACTAAACAAGTGAATAAATTAGTTATTGTACAAGTTGTTAATTTTATACGTACGGCAAACATTGACTGTAGCTGACAAAACTGTCAATAGCGTGACTAATGCTTGTCGTTGCGATTGATCTCAGCAATAGTATTGCTAGAAATAACGTTACTGAAGAGACTAATAACCAAAATCAAGATCTAGGGAAAGTAAAGCCGTTTTCTGTAATAACCCCCATTGCTCGGTTTGTCTGTCGACTGTAATTTCTCTAACCCTAACCCTAGCTCCAATACCAAGTTTGTAGGTCAGCAGTCTGCCATCCCTGAAGTGTTTCTCAGCATGGTCAGTTAGCTTTGATTATGTCAATGAGACTGCTGACGTGCTGTTGTGCGGCCACTATGTTAAGATGAACAGACTGCAACATCTGGGAAACTGGTTCAAGAACAGATGAATAACTGACAACACTGAAAAGACAAGTCAGAAACATATGACGAGCAGGCACTTATTGTATATGCGCAGTTTGGTTTCGATATTTTAAGATCAGCCAAACAGTCAAAGATCTTCTCAAAGATGAGATTTAAAGCGCGAATGGATTCGTATTTCCCAGTCCATTGTGTCTTACACAAACGGGATAAATTTAGTTCCAATGGTCTCACTTGGGACTTTACAGAAGAAATAGATAATCTTCTTGGCGACACCAACAGCATTACGTATGTCTGAAACATCATTCAGGTCATTGATAACAAGGTTAAGTCTGCTTTTGAATATTTTTAATGAATCCTTGCCTGAACAAGGTTCTTAATGCTGCTTTCATGGGTAGCCGTCGTAGCATTGGCCAAGTAGTTTGTCCTTGTCTTATCTTATCTTATATAAAACAGACGTTACTTCAAAAAAGAAGATGATTACGTCCTACGCGTCATGCATTTAGTCATGCATATTAACCAATGACCTAAATTCTGTTAAGTCACTGGTTTTCCTAGACTGTACATAATGTATTCTTGACAAAGACATTAGACACAGACAATGGCGTTCCATACAACAGGAACAAAACCAAAGAAATTTTCTCAAATACATTGCCATCAACAAACCGAACGCCCAAAGCCAGGGTCTGAGATATTTGCAGTTTCATCAACAAAATACCCAACAGTCAATTCATGAAGCTGACATGTTTAAATTATCTAGCGCTATCACCGACCGTAACTCAGCAAGACGTAATCACATTTAATACGATGTCTGCACTCTTCTCTCTTGCTCAAAGAAACGTTCACATTTTCTACATTGAAAGACAACTGGCAAGCATTTCTCGTCCAGTGCAAAAAAAAAGTAGCCTACTCTAGGCCCTAATTAAATATAATAATAACTATAATAATAATAATAATATATATATCTATAAATATATAAATAATAATTATGTGGAAATGAAAACAATTCGTCATGCATACTATGTCATAGAGTAGTCCACTTCCTTTATAGTGCAAATAATTGCAGGCCTATAATAAAGCGTACATGGTCGGCCATCAACTCCTGATTAGCTCATTCTAGTTCATTACAATAATAGCTTTTCCTTATAAGCTTATAAACTTATAATTCAGTGGAAGCACTACTTGTTAAATTTCTACTTAAAAGAAGCTAATTAAAAATTTTACTACTCAGAATCCAGAGGGTAGCACGCAGGCCTACATGGTTCTCCATCAATTTCTGTTTATACAAGGCTATTCATCTATATCATTAATTTTTCTTTATAACTGTACTTCAGCGGAAATAATGCTTGTTCAGTTTCCACTTAGAAGTTAATTGATTTGATGGTGTAAAAAAATGGCAGGTAGGCCACCAATTCCTAAATAGGCCAAGGGTAGTCTTATCCTTACAATTGTAATTCGGTTTTTTGTTCAGTTGCTGCTAAGAAGTTTTTTGATTCGATGGTGCAAAAATTAGCTAGAAGTGAGCTACTCAGAATCGAGGGGGGTGCAAGTGCACCATCTTGCACCTCTTAGCTGGCGCCCATGATGATGTATGTGAGTTATTGCCACTATATTCGATAATTATTGTAAGATGGTTTGGGTATGAACGAGGTAGACCAAGAACTGTCTAGCTGAAGTATACTTTGTACATTACTTCGATATTATAATGAATCAGCCAGTTAAACCTACATGTGGAGTTAATAGCCTAGCAGTTGGCACACTTGCAAACTGTTTAATAATTAAAAAAAAAAACCTGGAAGTTAAATCTAAACGTATTAAAATGACATTAGTTGCTCAGCAAATTTACAACAACAGGGCATCTTAGCCTATAGGCAGTGACTCATTGTACTACTGTTCTCCCTACATTGTTAGACAACGGATAGCTGTAGATTGATGTAGTGTGACTGATGTGAGAACAAGCCTTGATAGAGGAGACATCTTTGACAAAATGAAATAAAACCCAACTCGTCAGCCTTTTTCAACTCTGATATTGGTAACAAATATTGGTTTTTAATCAGCAAGATTTCTCGATATAATTTTAATTTTTTTTTAAAAAGTGTAATGGCGTCGATGACAACTAGTAATGAGTTAAAATATTGAATCGAGCTCATAGCACATAGAACACAGAATTGTGACCTACACGCTAACCATCGTAGTTACTGAACTTCAAGAAGCCTTTACCCATTAAAAGAATTTAAGGTACTATTTTCAGACCTTGCAATCTATGGGGAACCGACGTAAAGCACAACTGTTTTTAACTGACCGACGGTTAACGAGGGTGCTATATAGACAGCAAAACGACCAACCGACTTAAGATCAAGATCGTCCATTAGGTTCTAATTCAATTTGGTTGACTCAGCAGGTATCTAAAAATCACGAGGTTTAAAATCCCACTCTTCATTAGGGTTCAAACACGGGACTCCCACCATTTTGTCGGTATTTAGTGTAGCTATATTTGATAAGTATAAGAAACCAGAAAAGTTTGACCATTGGCATTTATCCCCCTCCCCACATACACACAAAAATCGCGCCAACCACCTTAGCTAGCTGGGGTGTGTTAGAGCGATTAAAGCTCACACAATAGAATCAGGGTGTTTAGGATGTAATGAAAAAAAAAGGAATCTTACAGACATAACACAATTTTCCTTTTTTTTTAGCAGCCCCCGAAAGGGGAAAAGACACTATTAGTTTTGTGTGGTTTGTCTGTCCGTCCGTTCGTCTCGTTTAGATTTCAGAAACTAGAAGAGAAAATGAAAATCGGACATCATGATATTTTAGATCATTCAAAGCTCTGATGCAACTGCTACTTTTTCCTTTTCCGAAAGAGAACCATCTAATTTTTAAAATTATCTAAGCAAACAGATTTAAAAAGAAAAATACACTTTTTAATGAAAAACTTCAGGGGAAATATTTATTTAAGAAAGCCACAAACTTCTTCATTAATAACTGAAGCTTCATTCATATATTCGCGCATTGGTAAAAAAAAAATTGCATCTAAATGTCACAATGGAAAAAGTATCAATGGATCATGATAAAATATATTTTCCATTTTATTAACTAACTCATTGAAAGGAATATTGATTCAAATGTTGTTTTAAAAAAAGAATTTTGATACAAACTTCGTTTTAGTTATAAGTTTTAAGAAAATGAGCTACTTTTATAGCGCGCACTTTAGAAATATCGTCATTATATATTTTCAGTCTAAATAAAGCTAAATATAAAGTCCAGATCTAGCTATATTTATAATCAGGGCAGCCGCTACCTATTGTGCAATGTGTGCGTTGCACGCAGGCGGCCGAGGTTAAGGGGCGGCTAAATCATTATTCATTATTAGTTTTAAAATTTGTAGTTTTAAAAAGTACTTCACTATTTAAATATTGTATATTAGTTCTAATTATTCTAGTATTCTTTAATAACTTTAAAAAAAAACACACAAAAAAAACGATATTCGTGCATAAAAGTTATTTTGGAAATTTATCACAGAAAAAAATAATAGGGCGGCGCTGCAGCGGGGGAAATTTTCCATAGGCGCCTACTCATTTTCGCGGGTTTGTAATATTTGTTTTGAATGACACTAAAAGAAGCAGATCAGTCAACACATTTGTTCTTTTTCTTAGTAGGCCTATCTACTTACTACATAGATCTATAATTTCTATTGTTTAGTTGAATTGCCAGCCCTGTAAGTAGATCTAGTGATTAAAAAGTCAAAGTTTAAAAGATTTTCACTTTTTTTTTAAATGGCTGTTAAATCTCTGTGTATTGTTAACAGTTATATTGAATTTTTGTTTATAAGAGAAGTTTGTTCAAGTTATTTAAAGTTTATTTATTAAAATTATAATACGCCTACATCGGTTCAGCTTTAGTAGTTGTTTGGAGCTACAAGCCAACTACCGACCAACAAAAAGGTAAGGGTGGGGGCGGCAAATTGTTAATCCATATCTGAATATTAGTAAAGCTACATAACCAATGTTTTAAAAATCGAAATATCTTAAGTAAGAGACGTCGTTTCATTTTGTAATAAGACCTTGTCAAGTGTAGACCATTTTCTCGAGAGGTGTTTGCAACGATATGGGTCAAATCTTTTTGAAGAAAACATTGCAAAACGTTTCCGCTGGTGTGATTCATCCGGATTTACTTGTCTCAGAATGGTCAAATCTATTCCGACCATAGCACTTTACAATAGTTTCGACTTTGTGTGGAAAAAAGTGGTCCGCGACAGAGATGTACTTAACGCAAAGATGGTCTTAAAAAAGATCACGCCCATTACAGACGTTCGTGCGCTATACGTACCTAGATAGTCCCTCGCATAACACTATTGACCAGGGCTGCCTCTTTATTGTTATATGGCCGTCAACTTTTTTTTTCTAGGATGAATAGTGCGTTCTGAACGAAAACACATCAATATTGGCGTTTTCGATATACTCTCTTCTTACTACAAGAAAAAAAAAGTTGTAGACGCCAGGATAAGGAATTTCTGAAGATGAAAAAGCTGGAATGCACCGGGGCATGGTCCCGACATTAGACCCCTTGCCGACTTAATCGGAAACCCTCCGCATCTTCACTTCTATCTCCAGGAAGAACTTTTTACAATGCTAAAATAATTATATATGCAACACTATTTCTGAAAAAAAAATCAACAACGAACTTGTTTTGTGAAATTTCATGATGTAAATTTCGATTCTAAACATAATGTTCAATTAATACAAGTGAAGAAAAAACCCAAGAAGAATTGTAATAATGAATAAGTTTCTTTTCATTACTTTAAAACAATTCACGGACCTCACTGTGGGAACCTACATCGCTTCAACCCAGCTTCTAAAAAAGGCTCAAACAAAAATTTTGTCAGGGAGGGGGTGGCACCAGGCAATGTCTGAAAAACATTGTCTGAGAAACATTGTCTGAGAAACATTGCCTTACTCTGTTTTATTTCAAATCATTGTATAAGTAACTTTTTTAAAATATTTATTTTGTATTAACGCAAGAAAAATATTCAGCGCTGAGTTGCTTCATTTTGTCCTGGTGGTGTGTTGGATACATTTGTACGCACTTCCGAATCCGCGTATGTCAGATGATTGTGGAGAAAATGCACAAATTTCCAAAACGTGATAATCATTATAATACAGAACGTTGAAAAAGATTCACCATCAATGACTTTTATATTTCAAGGAATTTATTCTGCATTTTATGGTCCTTATAACCTCATGTTGAAATACATGAAAATTTTCTGCAGTTTCGCCCAATTACTTAGACAACTGGAGAATGACTTTGTGACATCGTAAAAGAAAAAAAAAAATTAAAGTTAAAAATGGAAATAAAACATATTAGAGGGCATGAGGGTGCGAATATGAAAAGAATGGTCTACAAAAATGGATTTAAATCAAAGGGCGCTTTTGGTACAGTTTCCAGTTCAGTCTAATGATTTTTTTTCTAGAAAAAAAAAGGGGGGGGGGGGGCGGCATTTAAAAAATTCGCACTCAGGGGGCCACAACCCTTGCGGCGGCCCTGTTTATAATATACATATTTTAAATGTATTAATTTGAACAGAATTTTCATTTATAAGCTTATCTTCTGACAGCTTAGGGGTGCAGATTTATTTTTTATGTATTTTTTATGTAAACAGTAGTATCAAATTAGAAGTGAATCGGATACGAAATAGCATAGTCCGCCATAGGAGAACTGCACCATTACCCGGTACAAAAATACCTACTATTCCTGTTCATAACATTGGCCTAGATCTAGTGATTGCAACATTGAACATTTAAAATCATACGATTTCTAGTCTAAATCTAGATTCTATATCAAGAGTCTAGTTCTAGATCTAGATCTAGTTTTAGTTCTGTTATGTCATTTCTAGCTAGCTAGCTCACCACCTAAAGTAGGTTAAGGATTTTTTTTTTCGTGTTGCCAATTTATCTAATTTTGTAAGAAGAATAGATATATATTCAGATCTCTTTATTACATGTAACATGTACGCCGGACACACCGAAAGCTGGATATTTATGGATTTAGCCTCCTTTAGCGACACTCTAGAAAGCATCGTTTTATTAACTTTCGTTATGAACAAAATACACAAGTTTTATTTAGGGACTAATAGACAGTAATTAAAAAAACAACAACTACTGTTATGTATAATGTGCACCTTTAGAAAGTACATTTCAAATTGATGCTGATTGACAAGCTGTGACGAATGGATACCAAATATAAAGATCATTAAATTATCTCGCATTGAGGGCTGAACGACCTGCCGGAACATGTAACTATCCTGATTACCCATTTAGTTTAACATATACTTATTAAAGACACACACTATATCTAGTTATCTGTGTCAGTCATTACAAATAAATAGACGCTTGTCAACGTTTGCAGGTTTTATTGTCAAATATTTGTAACAGTTTTGACACTGCTAACGAGGTAATCCTATTGTTTCTCATAGAGTGCAACCAAAGAGCAGAGAATGCAATCATCAACATTTTTTCTGGTGTGTTATTTGGCCTCGGCGTTTCTAGTACATGGTAAGTAGATGTGTAAGCATATTTGAAAAATGACATCGTATGAACTCTTCTGTGTTAGATTACAATAAAGACTTTCCATAATTAAAGATGCCCACCCCCAATTTTTTTTTACTTAAATACAAGGCAATTTCAACAAATTTTGTAATTAGAAAAATAAGATTAGAAAAAGAAAGATATATAGATGGATATATATTTTCTAAGATAAAAAGATAAATAAATAGATAATATAGATGGATAGACAGACAGAGACAGAATGAAGATAATTAGATAGATAGATAGATAGATAGATACATAGATAGATAGATACATAGATAGATAGATAGATAGATAGATAGATAGATAGATAGATAGATAGATAGATAGATAGATAGATAGATAGATAGACAGAAATTCAAGAGCCAAAATAAAAGACAAATATATTTTTACATAATTAACTCTTTAGTAACTATGTTAAACATTTTGTGTGCGTCCATAAGGTTGAAGCAAATAATTTTTTAAAATTGTTTCAATAAAATTTCATCCTTGCATTTGGTCGGATTATTTTGGGCAGTTTTGCTGTTTATAATTTAGATGCTTCTTCGACACTAGCCAAACGTGCGTGCGCGTGTCAGTGTAAGGCCAAGACCACTGCTGCTCCATCGACAACAACGCCATCTAGAGCTAGCACAACCCCAACTCAAGCAACGACAACTAGACCAACCACAACCAGTAAGTACATTGACGCGTTTTTAATATATCAATGTACTACTAATTAACAGCTTGGATGATTGAAGCTCCTACATGGTGTGTAACGCATAAATATGTGAGTTGTGCTTGATATATTTCTACAGTACCTTGATAATGATCTTAAATGCTTGAGTATCTTCTATGGTGTATTACAGATGCGAGTTCTGTTACTAAGACATACATCGTTACAAACAGAATACAAAAGGTCGATGTCCAGTAATCAAGTTCACTCGAGATAAAATCAAATAAATAACTTTATACAGAATGGGCCACAGTCGAATCAGTAACTAATAGCGATGTTATCCTGTTATGACATGATTAGGAATTAGTTATTTGTTTCGGGAATAAGGGAAAAGTTTTACTTAGCGACAAGTGACGTGACAGATCTTTAAAAAACAAGAACGCTCTTAGTGACGCTAGAAAGAGGATGCTTTGTGTAGAGCAGTAGAATAGAGATACGAATGTACGGACATAGCTGACATCGGACGATTCCCTTCTTAGTTATTAAATGTATTTGTAAACAGCATCAGCGTCGACTACCTATTTTGATTGTTTCGGCTTTTCGCCGGTGTTACTGAAGTAGTTTTGAGTTCGATAGTACCTCCAGCCAGACGTAGATCTACACTAGATATATCTACAAGCATCACCACCGCGCGGAGGCCTGAACAACGTGGCGACCCCCGACTCGGAGCTTACTGGCAGCAACATCAAGAAGAATAGAAGCCCTCTGTTAGGAGGAGGCAGAAGTTAACGTCATCGGCCTAGTCTGCAGCTAGACCCTGATTATACAGCTACGTCGGCGAAGGAAAGCCAGTGAGATCCTGGACTCGTAGAACTAGGAGGTAACGAAATATAGATCTAGATCTACAGTTGTGATTTGTAAGTGCCCATACTTGTGGCATCGTATTGAAGCTTGTATCGAGAAGGCTACAGTTTTGTGGAGGGAAGAAAACCGTCCTGTCGATTCCGTACTGAAGAGATATCGCCTGCCCGGCATAGTGAGAACGAACGTGAAGGTCACCTTCTGCAAGGCCAAGATCGACCGTTGGAGTCACGCCAAAGAACTTTTGACGTAGGAGACATCGTACTGCCTACGGCACTTAAGTACAGTAGTGCTAATTTGATCTACAGCTCGGCTGAATTCTGTGCTACACGTTAGATAGCCAGATAACCGGTAGTTTGGCACTGGACTTTGACTTTGTCGCTGTATCAATAGTTGGACCGTTACAGGTTCACTTTGGACAGACGACCACTTGGAACCACCGTACCTGCGTCGGAACCAGCAGCCGGAACCAGACTCTACGCCACCGACGAACCGGAGCCAGACGACAGATCACCGTGAACACCAGAACCAGACGCCGTACCACCGAAGAACCGGAGCCATTGCAGACCAGTACCGAAGGACCTTGGAGAGCCGAAACGTTCGTTGTTCTTGTCTCACCGCTAGGGAAGACATCGCCGTGAGCCTTGCCGCCGGGACAGACATTAGCGTAGGAAGAGTGGACCCGAGACTGACTGTGGAGTTATCACCGCTTCTTAGACAGATAAGTCAAGTGTTATTTAACTACTTTCTCCTTAGAATAATTAGAGTCTGTAGGGAAGTGACCACTCGCTAGATTATCACTACCAGGTTAAATCGTGGTGGATTGGGGATATCCTTAAAATTAGGTGTAATCTAGCAAGAGGTCCATATATATGTTTAGCTGTTAATGCGTCCTGTATGTGAGTGTGAATCATTTAGTTAAGCATTTTTAGTAACGTCACGTATTAATTGTTTGCAATACTCCCGTCCTAAGTCTTACTGTCAGACGAAAGTCTCATTCATTGGAACTAGATCTATAGTTTGTTGTTTATCGTATTTAAGTTATATTTTCATATTTTAGTTGTATGAGTTGTAAGTTATATACACTCCTGGCTGTGAAAGCAGGTAAGAAGTAACTAAGATCTAGCGTAATCTAGACTAGATCTGGGGAACAATCGAGGTGAAGCCTGATTGCCCATTTGTAATTTTAGTATTTGGAAATAGACAGGTTTGTCTATTTACCGGCCACTCGTGTTGAGTAACACGGTGTCGGTTGAGTGTGCGTGTGTCGCACAGCGTATTCAGTCGGGTCAAAGTGTAGCCTACACACTTGTACCAAGGATACTAAGTGTATCTTGGGAAAGGGTAGAAGTGGTTATTAGTCTAAGTTGGTAGTTAGACGCCAAGGGTTTTGTTTGTTGGTATAAGAGGTACCATAAAGTAGGATAAAGTAACAAATAAGGAATATGGCAACTACTTCAGGTTACGACCTAGAAGAATTTAGAAAAAAGCTAATTCATGAAGCCAAGACAGAATTAGAACTGCGAGGCAAAGAACTAACTGCCTATGTGCAGCAGATGGTGGCGGCAGAAGCAGAACGCCTAGAGAGAGAGAAGGTTAGGGAAGCGGAAAAGGCCAGAGAAAAGGAAAAGGAAGAAGCAGATCGCAGAGAGCGGGAAAAGGTTAGAGAGGCAGAAATGGTGGAAAGAGAGAAAGCTAGAGGCAGAGAAAAGGAAAAAGAAGAAGCAGATCGCATAGAGCGGGAAAAGGTTAGAGAGGCGGAACGTGTAGAGAGGGAGAAGAAAGAAGAGGCGGACAGAAAAGTGAGAATTCAAGTTGAGCAGATGAGGATAGAGGCTGGTGTAAGTGTGCCCATCGAAGGGAACAGCAACAATAGTGCCAACATAGAAAGCCATAGTAGCGCCGCATGGATGAAAAAAAAAATACAACCTTTTGCGGAAGATAAGGACGACATCGGCGACTATCTTAAACGCTTTGAAATTAAACTAGCAAAGTTTAATGTCCAAGAGAGGGAGTGGTCCGAAATCTTGTTGGACTTCGTGCATGGGAAAGCCCTCACGATTTGCCAGAACCACGATCACTCGATGCAAAACAGCTATCAGGTACTAAAGAAGGAACTGCTAAACGCATACGGGCACAACGCGGCAACATTCCGAAAGAAGTATTACGAAAACACTCCATCCAGCCAAGTTGATCCACAAACAACTATCAACGCAGAGAAGGACTTCTTCACTAAATGGCTCGGATTCGAGAATGTGGAGAACACCTACGAGGGGTTGAGGAACTTTATTCTGATTGACAATTTCATCAATAAGTGCGACCCTCAGCTACAGTCTTTTATAAAAGAAAGAAACCCTAAGATAATTGAAGACTTGGTAGAAATTATTAGGATCTTTAAGAATGCTTATCCAAACAACCCATTTTCAGTTAGAGACCACAAAAAAGTTATTGACCTGGTAAATTATGTAAAGGGAAATGATAGCAATGATAGGGAGTATTGTAGAAGGAATGATGTTAGTGATAGGGACACCTATGGTAGGAGAAATGGTAGGTCCAGGGAACGTGGGAACAATAGTCGGGATAGTTATGATGGCATAAAGGATAGATCCTGGGAAAATGAAAACAATGGCAGGGAAAGTTATGATAGGAGAATAGATAGACCTAAAGCGGGTGATAGAAACCTTAGGGAGGGTACATGTTTTAACTGTCAGGAAAAGGGACACATGGCATACCAGTGTAAGAAACATAGGGGGAATAGAGCTGGCAATATGAATACACAGGATAATAGTGGCACTAGTGATAGGAGAGGTAATCAAGGAAACCGTAGACAAGAGAGGGATAATCGGCCACCAGATAGGGTTAATTTTGTAAGGAGCATCCAAGACAGGGATCGTGATAGTAGGGATAGTGAACCAGATGAAGAAATTAACTACGTTGATTGTGGGGAAGATAGGTTTAAATTATATCCGGGCATGATAAATAATAAACAGATAAAGGTGATCCGGGACACAGCTAGCAGTACACTCGCGGTTAGAGGGGGATTAGTTAAGTCCAATGATTATTTAGGCTATACCAAATCAGTCAGATTGGCAGACGGCGCAGTTAAGAGGTTCGAAGCGTGCAAAGTGTTCCTTCGATCTCCATTGTACACAGGGTATTGTGAAGGGGTAGCCATGCCGAGGTTATCTAGAGATGTTTTACTTGGAAATGTAGCAGGTGTCAGAGCCGCTTCTGATAAACAGGTTAGAAGTTGGAAAAGCAGATATGGCAACAGGAGGCGAAACAAACCTAGAAAGGACAGAATTTGTTATAACTGCCATAAACAGGGGCACATCGCTAAAGACTGTTGGAGTAGGGCAGAACAGTCTGAACAGAAGATTGCGAGTTCGGATAGGAGGCACAGGTCTATATCCGATGACTGTGGTAGCGGTAATCGCAAGGCATACCAAGGTAGAAGGCCGCACGCGGGCTATAGTGGTGTAAGAAGAGATGTTAACTCTAGTTGGAGAGAACAAATGTATGGGTCGTGTAGATAGCCTGTGAAACATAACACTATACAACCGTAGTGTGTAAATAAGTTGGATTTTATTTAAATTGTTTATTCTTAATTAATCGATTTGGCTAGTAGTCATAATCAGATGGGTATCATGTTGTTGTAGTATTAGTTAGTATTAGATTGACTCATGTTAGTTATTTATTATGTATGAATATTAATATGTATGAATTGTATGTATGGAGGTAGGAATAGATAGGGCATTTATAAGGCGACGAGGTATTGATACCAAGGGAAAGTATGTTTTATAAGTTATTCCTTGTTGTTGATCATGATCATACATCAGTAAAGAGTTAGGTCGCGCTGGGACAAGTAAGTGGAGAGAGGAAATAAAATACACTTGTAAATGCCCGAACGAACGTTAGGTGTATAGTGGGAGAACGATTATTGATAAATGTCAATTTGTCATATTAGGTAAAATGTCTGTCCTGACGTGTGAGGGAAAGTGGTGTAACCTTTGGAACATGATGTGATAAAGTATAGCTAGACACCTATGTCTGCGGTCACCTATGGCACATCACATTGGACAGTAGCACTTTGTGACATTTGAGGGAAATAGGTGTTCAGATCAACTTGAGTTTGGGACAATGATGAAGAAGTTGAAACCGAAATCAAGACTCGAGTTGTGTTGTCTTTTATGTTTCCCTACATTTTGGCCCTTGCACAATGTAAGACTAAGACAGTAGATAAAAAATTGACTGGCAATTTTTTTTAGCGGGAGGGGGAGGAGTTGTTATGACATGATTAGGAATTAGTTATTTGTTTCGGGAATAAGGGAAAAGTTTTACTTTACGACAAGTGACGTGACAGATCTTTAAAAAACAAGAACGCTCTTAGTGACGCTAGAAAGAGGATGCTTTGTGTAGAGCAGTAGAATAGAGATACGAATGTACGGACATAGCTGACATCGGACGATTCCCTTCTTAGTTATTAAATGTATTTGTAAACAGCATCAGCGTCGACTACCTATTTTGATTGTTTCGGCTTTTCGCCGGTGTTACTGAAGTAGTTTTGAGTTCGATAGTACCTCCAGCCAGACGTAGATCTACACTAGATATATCTACAAGCATCACCACCGCGCGGAGGCCTGAACAATCCCTACAAGCGCCTAGCAGTAACTGTCCTAAAAATCTACAACAATATTTTCATAGACTCCAACCCAGTGTTTTCGAAAACGGGTACGCTTACCCCCAGGTGTACGGGAATACTTTGGAGGGGGGTACGCGTTGCACCTCATTAACTATGTTCTGTTAATAAATTAAAGTGTTTTTTTTTTGGGGGGGGGGAGGCTAGGGGTACTCAACATTACAAAAAATTATAAAAGAGGTCAAAAGTTTGTGAAACACTGTTCTAACCCAATGCCCATGTCGTCACTAAAAATGTCGCGTTCAAAGTCTGTCTACTTTAGTGCGTTACTAACACTTAGTTTAACAAGTGTGTGATACAAGGATGCAAACATTTGCAGAAAGAAGCTCAGTGACAATCATCTCTTTTACTTTGTATGGGATAGAGACGTCGTAAGTAAAATACGCTACAATCGATCTGAACTTGGTGTAGATACCCTCCTGCAGACGTTGTCTTATTTGATTCACCTTTACGCCAAAGAATATTAATTCAATTTCGACCTGCATTTTTTGCCAAAAACAAAGCCCAAAAGGCGCCATTTCACCTCATTGACACAGAGTACTTAAGGTAGCATCAGATGACGTGTGAAAGAGATAGGGAGAGCTCTCGCGAACGTCGCGGGACATACTTTTGAGGCCCAAAGAAGAGCTCTTGTCGGAGACAGGCTCAGAAGACGAAAATAAAACTTAAAAAGAAAAAAGATTTAAAAGGTTTGTCTGCATCAGATTAGGCGGAATATGCAGACCTATATATAGCTCCTTTTTGTCTCGGAAGGCAATGGATGCACCCAGATGAGTCACTGGTTTTGATGCATTCCTGGGCCTTAGATGAGAGGTCATGAGTAGCCCATGCGTCATGGTCCCTCTCTCGACCTTGCTGATGAGATCCTTTCGACACCAGCTCAGTTGCAGAAGCTGCCTGAGGAAATGTCATAGTTGCTATTCCCAACGCCTAAGGGGCTTCACTCCTGATGTTTCCTCGAGGTTGTCTCCTGAAGCCTCAGTACCACGAGGCAGCGGGGGTTTGAAGTCAGAGTACCCAACTCCTAGATGAATTGCCTTAATAGGTTGACGAGCTCCATCTGCCCGAAGCTCCCGGTTTTATGGCGCCAGGTATCCGCCTTCACCCCTTCACCTGTTAGTAAGAGCAGTTTCGCCGGGCTTAATATATGAGCCACACGAGCAGGTCAGGTGCTGGACTTGGTTGTCAGAGGCTATTTGAGACGCATGCCAATAGGAGTATTTCATAGACAAAGGGGGCTTATCCCCATTGAGGCCCCTTGGCTTTGACAACCTTTGAAACCAACGGAATATGTACCCCTGAACCTATTACTTAACAGATTTAAATAATTAAATAATTTTAAGACAAGGATTAAAAGCTCTTCAAATACTAAAGTAAATGAATTTGTACATTGAATTTAGACTTTGATGTTGCGTAGATCCCACTCACCATATCTTTAAGGTTTTAATAATTCAAAATAAAAGAGACATGACACTTTTTCTATTTCAAATGAGTAATATTGTTGTCATGGCAACAAGGAGGAGCTCTAAAAATTGCATTTTTATGGTATAAGAAAATTTCATCTGTGGCGTTACAGCTAAAACTAAATATTTGTCGGTGTCTCCTGAGTACAAAAACAAGAAAGTGTATATTATAAACTCACTCTCTCTCTGTTTATCAGTCTGTCTGTCTGTCTGCATGTCTGTCTGTCTGGTAAAATTTTTTAACATGTTTTTTTTCTCACATTTTTCATTCTCGGATCAGAAATTTGTCACAATAATACATGGTACATGACAAGAGATGACTCAATACAAAATTATAAACAATTAGTTAATAAATTATTGGTTATTTATTATTTTGTTTAATATCGAAATTAGGGGAGTAAATGCTGCTAAAAGAGAGATGTGGATGTATAAATAAATTCAATCCCTTTATTATGTTTCGCCAAGCTTTTTCTACCCCTTCTCGGATCAAATTAAAATTTCGCATAATTATTCATAGTCGATGACAATAAATGAATCAATTTATAAATTAACCAATAAATCAATTAATTGGTACTAATTAATTTGAATTTCGGTTTACTTAGTAGAAAGAGAGCTAAACCATACCAGTTTCAGACTAAATGGAATAATTAGCGCTTTGTTTTTCTAAAGTATTTTTTTTTAAGTTCCTTATAACCACAACTACTAAAAGTGTCACTTTAACAGCTGCAATGTGTTAAACAATTTTTTTTAATGCAATGTCTAAACATTGTCAATGTTGTTTACAAAAGCCCCATTGTTTTCTTGCGCTCTGGATATTGAAACTCGATACTTGTCTAACTATTGTCAGCCACAGTACAACCGTGTCAGAAGAGAGCTAAGTCTGATATCTGGTTCTTACTGGACGCTTCAAGCAGTATTGGATCGACCAACTGGGCTCATCAGACGAAATTCGCAGCAGACATCACTCAAGCCTTTACCATTGGAGTCCTCGACATTCTATTTGGTTGCTTAATTTTTAACTATGACGTCACGAAGATATTCGACCTGAACACCTATTTGGACAAGACATCTCTTTACAATGTAAGTCTAGACAACGAAGACTTTTAGGTTGTCTGTGATCAGACTTCTCTTTACAATGTAAGTTTAAATTCGTATATATATATATTCTATGATCTGTGCAAAGATAGTAGAAAAATCTCTTTACAATAAAAGTTATGATGCGTATATTGTCTATGATCTGTGCAAAGACAGTAGAAAACATCTTTTTTACATTGTACGTAAAGTAAAACTAAAAGTTCATCTTTCAGATCTAGCGATAAATAGGGGTCATCTGTTCTCTGTGGCCAACTTTTTAAGATGGTGTCATGTGGCCAGCGCAACGACCAACCGCCTTTACTTTCCCCAACTTTGCGTCCTGTACCCGTTATAGATGGACTCAGAGGAACTATAAAGAATTCTTTAATGCAAAATCTTAGTTTTCACAGGGATTCGAACCCGAGACCTCTGGTTACAGAAGCTAAGAGATTAACCACTCAGCCACCACGACCTCTTTATCTTATAAGTTTAGACATGTGTGTTGTTTCAGATCAGTTTAAAGATAGTAGTAGTTAGTAACGATACTTTTTCAAAAGGGGTTTCTATTTTGTCTATAATCACATCGATGATCATGGTACTGATGCTGTCTATGAGTACAGCCTTGGCAAGGCGTTGAAGTTCTGCAGGATCAATCTCTGCTACCTTGCTGATGTTGTCTAAGATCTGATGACCTCACTCATCAAAACAAAAGGTCACGTGATGTCCATGTTTGATTCGAATCAGGCCGTAAGTTGTATTGAATAGATAGGGAAGCACGTGGCTCAATGATGTTTGTTGTCGATTGGTGAATGAGGTCCATTCTTGACTACGGTGATAACAGTCTTTGCTTGCGTGTCGATGTTGTCTATGATACGTCTAGGCTACGGTGCTGATCTTTTGTATGATACAGCCCTGACCACGGAACCGATGACGTATATGACTATACGTTTTTTTTTTCGCCATTCAATACTGAATACGAATTGGTGCTTTCGGAATTCTGTCGGAATCGATCAACGGAACAGAAGTATCTTCCCGTTTCAACCGAAAAATCTGTCTCGTGAGATTTAAATAGTATTGTTGGTATTATGGTCTAATTAGTCTGACCTTCTTTATTCACGAAGGTGGGTAGAGTCATCTGATTAATAAATTAGGAACTCAATCAAATTCATTCAGAATGACGATAATGACAATGGCTATTAGTTTCATAACTCTGGTGTGATTATAATTATCTTTTTTAATTGTTTTAATACATGTTATAACTAGAAAATGTATTTGTTTTAATTGTAATGAGAATCTTTGTTAAGAAGAACCCCTTTCAGACCTTGCGATCAATAAGGCAGATAGAGTAGAAGTCTATGGCCAACGGTTAACGAGGGGTAATGTGGCCAAACGACGAGCGACAGGCTTTACCTTCCAGAACTAAATTTAGGTATCCATAACTGATGCCATGCACCTTATCTTATCTTATCTTATATAATACAGACGTTACTTCAAAAAAGAAGATGATTACGTCCTACGCGTAATGCATTTAGTCATGCATATTAACCAATGACTTAAATTCTGCCAAGTCACTGGTTTTCCTGGCTGGCTCAGGCAACCCATTCCATGCTCTAATAGCACTAGGGAAGAAGGAGTATTTGTACAACTTTGTCCTAGCATATGGGACGAGGAATGTGCCTTTATCTTTGTGTCTTTCCGAGTATCTTGACTACGGTGATAGTCAAATGTGAATATTCGTTTGTTATGAATCTCACTGCTCTATTTTGTGTCTATTCCAGTTTCTTAATGTTGTATATAAATTTCTTTTAATAAATCCTAATGCTTTGATTTTTTTTATAGTTTCATCAATTTCTGGATTCCATGACAGTTTTTCATTTATTATAACACCTAGGTATTTTGCGTTTTTAGTCTGTGTTACTGGTTTGCCATGAATAAGATAAGTGGAATTAATTTGTTTTAGTTTTTTTGTTACTCTTAACAACTGACATTTTTCTGGGTGGAAAGACATGCTCCAATTTGATTCCCATTTCTGTAATTCATCTAATTCTCTTTGTAAAATATCTGTGTCTTGTGTTGTTTTTATTGTTCTATATATTATGCAATCCTCTGCAAATAATCTGACTTTTGTTCCTGAACTAATGCAATTTGGTAAATCATTTATGTAAATTAAAAATAGTAGTGGACCCAAGATTGTTCCTTGAGGTACACCTGAGTTTACTGTTATCGGTGTTGATTTAGAGCCATTTATTATTACAGTTTGTTCTCTCCCTATCAGAAAATCTTTAATCCACTGATGCAGTGGACCATTAATGCCGAAATATTTTAATTTTTTTAAGCAAACTATGGTGGTGATTTTTGTCAAAAGCCTTAGAAAAATCTAGTAAGATAGCATCTATTTGTTCACTATTATCTAAACCTTTTGAAAAATCATCAATTAGTCCTATTAGTTGTGTTTCACATGATCTATATTTCCTAAAGCCATGTTGGTATGGGGTGAGGACATTATGTTTGTCTAAGTGGTTTATGATGTTGCTACATATTATGTGTTCTAGTATTTTACATGTGATGCTGGTAAGTGATACTGGTCTGTAGTTTCCTGGATCAGATTTTTCTCCTTTTTAAATAGGGGGGTGACATTAGCTTCTTTCCAGTCCTTTGGTACTCTGCCCTGGTTAAGCGATGCTTGAAAGAGTATTTTGAACACTGGGGCTAGCTCATTGCTTAGTTCTTTGAGTAATCTAGCTGGAATACCATCAGGTCCAGACGCTTTATTTGGTTTGGTGTTGGCTAATAGTTTTTTAATTCCATTTTCTTGTACTACTAAATCTTCTATGTTGTCTACTTGGTTCAAATTAAGAAATATGTCTTTGTCTCCTGGGGCTGAGAATGCTGATGCAAAGTATTTGTTTAGGATGTTTGCTTTAGTTTCATTATCATTATGTATTATGTTATGTTCATCTTTTAATGGCGCTATGCCTGTTGTTTCCATTTTCTTAGACTTAATGTATGACCATAGGTTTTTGTTGTTATCTTTAGATATTACATTGTTTATGTATTCACTCTGCAGCTGTCTGCTTACTTTTTGGGTTAGGTGTTTAATTTTTATATACTTTTTGTAAACTCTTTCTGCCTTGGTTGCTTTAAATTTTCTATATAGGTTTTCCTTCTGTTTACAAAGCTTCTTTAGTCTATTATTAAACCAGCATTTATTTATTTTGTTTGATCTGTATTTAGTTGGTATATGATTTTCTATAATGCTTTTAAGATGGTTTTTAATGAAATTCCAGAGGTCATCGACTGGTTGGTTAATGTCTTTTTCTAATAAGAATGTTTGTTGAAAGTTTAATGCAGCTTGGTGTAGTTGTGTTAGGTTACATTTATTCCAGAGTAAGATTCTTCTTTTGGGTTTTGTATTGGCTACTGCTTTTATCTGACTGTGTATTTTTATGATGTCGTGGTCTGATAGACCAGTGATAATATCATAATCAACTACTAATCCAGCTCTGTTGGTTAAGAAGAGATCTAATGTGTGTTAAGAAGAGATCTAATGTGTGTTAAGAAGAGATCTAATGTGTTGTTTAATCTAGCTGGCTTTTTAATGATTTGATCTAAACTTAGGATGTGTAAAGTTTCTATGAAAAGCTCATTTATGTCCTTAAGGTTTTGGTGTTTATCTATGGTTAGTGTTTTCCAATTTATATCAGGTAGTTTGAAATCACCCATAATCCAAAAAAACTGCATTTTTATTTGTCTCTTTAAGTGTAGTAATCTGATTACATAGTTCCTGCATGTATTCTAAACTAGAATTTGGTGGTCTATAAATGCTGCCTATTATTAGGGATGTTGAGGTGGTATTAATTTTACAAAATGTTGATTCTAAATTTTTTGAATTAGGTAAGGTAATTTCTTCTGCTATAAGAGTTTTTTATTGCTAAAAGAACTCCTCCATGATTATCAGCCCTATCTTTTCTAAAAATTTCATAATTAGTATTGAAAATTTCTGCATTATAAATTTCAGGATGTAGCCAAGTTTCTGTTCCTACAATTATGTCTGGTTTCTCACATTCTAATAAAATTTCTAAGTCTGCTGTTTAGTTCCTAATTCTTTTTTTAAAATTTATTACTAAGGTTTTAAGGTATTTTGGTATTACTTCTTTAGTAGGTTTGTTTAGTGAGGCTGTTGTATTAATTTTAGTTTGGTTAGGAATGGTGTTTAGGATGTTGTATGCGTTAGAAGTGTCCGCATCAAAGGAATCAAACAGTCCTGATTTAAACTGAGGTAACCCACACGGTACACAGTGCCATGATGCGTCTTTGTTGCCTAAGGCATAATACACAGGTGTATTCATATGGAGACATGATGCATAGTACCATTCATCGCAAGTATCACATTGAATGGCTTTTTGTTTCATGGTGCATACTTTTTTGCAGATGTTGCATGTATCTTTAGATCTAGGCCCTGGATTTGACTCTACATATCCTGCTATTAATATTAACAGTGATAGGTATTTATTTCTGCTGTGTCTGATTGAGAACTTCCATTTGTGATGGGTGATCTTCTTTAATGTTATGGATGTGTATGTTAGGTTATTATTGAAGTTGCATTGATCTAGAGTGTGATGATTGATTATGACTGTTGTTTCCTTTTTAAGTTTAGTGTTGACTAAGGTAGATCTAGTTCTATGTTCAGCTAGTGTGTATTTAGTAATTATTAGGATAAACAGCCAGAGCAATTTCATGATGACTGTTGTTGATTTTAGTTTTTAAAGATCTAGTTTAAGGTTTACAATGCCTAAGTTAAGTCTAAGTCTAAAGTGAAAGCTAATTTACAATGACAATTAAATCAAATCAAATGGTTTTATTAAATTCAAAATATAGACCTAGACTAGATCTAGAGATCTAATTCTAGATCAATATATTTACGTGTATAACTAACTATATAGAATATTACTATTAATTATTATTAGTAGTATTAGTAGATGATTAGTTGATCTAAAGCCTTAATTAAAGTCTAAGTCTAACATTAGACTGACTAGATCTAAAATCTAAGGAAATAATACGACAAAACGAACAAATTAACTCATCTTATAACAGTAAACAGGGAGCAGCCATCTTGCCAAGAGCGCTTATAGATATAGATACCTCTTAGACATTACGCCATTCTTAAGTTCTTGCTAGTTAGTCATACAAATATATACAGGGAAGTATGCACATTTAAAACAAAAGCAGCAAAAAAAAATATAATATCAAAATTAATAATCAATCAAAAAAATCAATAACTAAATAGACAATGTTACATTGCACCAGAGGCGTAGTTAGGGTAGGGGGAGTGTTACGAGCAGATGAGACTCTTAATTATTCACTAACAGACTTATCTATAATAGGTTATAAAGACTTAAATCTTAATTAACAAACAATACTATGTCAATTACAGCTTCGTTTACATTGCTCCATTCTTAGATCTCCTCTCTTCCTGACCATTTCAACACGCATTCTCACCATTTCACATTCATGCCTATGCTCCGCACGTAACAGGAAGGAAGAGGAAGAATTTTAAAATCCCCCCCCCCGGGACTCCACTTAAGGGTGGCGACCCCAAAGGAGTGTTTTTTACATTAAGTATTAAATATTACGAAAAATTCAGGGGCCCCCCAGAGGGATCAAGCCCTCTGGGCCCCAAATGTTGCCAAATTTCAAGTCACGCCACTACATTGTAGTTTTATAAACGTGTTTCTGTCACTCAAAGATTGTTTTCTAATCAATGTTAGTTAATTACATACAAATGTCTATCTTCAATGTTAGTTAATTACATACAAATGTCTATCTTCAATGTTAGTTAATTAAATACAAATATCTATCTTTAATGTTAGTTAATTACATACAAATGTTTATCTTCAATGTTAGTTAATTACATACAAATGTCTATCTTTAATGTTAGTTAATTACATACAAATGTCTATCTTCAATGTTAGTTAATTAAATACAAATATCTATCTTTAATGTTAGTTAATTACATACAAATGTTTATCTTCAATGTTAGTTAATTACATACAAATGTCTATTTTTTTTTTAATGAAATAAATGCAAAGCATGCATTCACTGTTTCTGTATTATTTATTTGTTTGCAGACTATCCGAGGTATCCAATATCCCACTGGCCAGGGTACTTTTACTTACAAAGGTTTTAAGAAAATACGAGAAGATGCCTTGTTCTCAGCTGCTTATGGTGGCAGAGCTACGGCCAGCAAAATCGTAATTGTCATGACAGACGGACAGTCGTCTGATAAAGTCAAAAGTAAGAATATGGATAAGTCAGTCATTTTAAATTAGAAAAATGTTTCAGCTAAGTTACAGTTCAAGTCATTTTATGAATATACTGGCAGACATTAGTATACCATTGTACACACTATTATAGACTACGACAGACTAATACTATTGTACACTAGAGCTCGTTATTACACACTAATGCACCGACCGTAAAACACATTTGTAGAGACTTTAGTTGATTTGAGGAGAACACATTAGTACACATTAGCACACGCTAGTGCACACCAGTACACACTTGTACAAGCAAGTTCACACGTTTACAAACTACTTCACATTTCCACACTCTGTTACACACCATTGCACAAAAGCATACACACATACACGAAAACACTGGGACAGACACATGAAAGTACTGATACAACAGTCAATCCGTGGCGATTCTAGTTTTATGAGATAAAAAAAACTAGATATATCAGACATAACTTGTTGGGAATCAGATACAAACCAAAGTAAATGAGTTCTTTAAGTAAGTGAAAATTAAAAATCCAAAGGTTGGATAAGCATTTTCTACGGAGGACCACAACGGTAAACTAATTGCTTAAGTGCTGTTTACATGTATGCATTAAAAATTACTGATACAAAATTTAATTATTACCTAGAATATTGTTCCACAATGAGTTAGTTCTGTCATCAAGAGCAATGTATTCTGACTTCTTATATAAGTTATCAACTCTCTATATTTAAAAGAGTACCACAAAAATTACCGAGGAAATATAGCTAGCTTGCAGCACATTGCGAAAACCTGGTAAAACCAGCGATGCTGCTGATACCAGACTCTTAACAGAAGCCCATGAGTAAAAAATCATGTTGACAATTACTTCCTTAGAGCATAAGAAAACAATGTTCTTCTTTAGTCGCAAAACAAGTATCCTAGACCCAGACTGTATAGGCAATCGCCGTTCCTTTGGATACATCAGCTGGGGTAGGGTATTCATCTAATTTCCGTGAGATTAGCCATTGTCGATTAGCGACTGGGTGAGGCCATACAAAAAAACATTGCAAGCACCATGAAATCTTTTAAAAGTGAAATCTCGACTTAACTCCATTTCTTTCCTATCAGTGTTGTCTGTTTTGAGCAAAAAGTCTAGTTTTATGATGTTTGATCTTTAGTCTATAGTATTTATGAAATTATTTGGCTTCCTAAGCAGCATGGAAGACTTGGGTTTGAAACATAGTGCTGCCTTCTTTATCTCTTAGCAATTTCAACTCTCTCTCTCTCTCTCTCTCTGTGTCCGTTAAATTGCGCGGATTTCTAAAATGTACAAAATCACGGTCAAATGAACTTTACATTACGAGCCTTGTGTGTAGCGAAGTCATACCATATATTATCAGAATTGCGTGGATTTCTAAAATGTACAAAATCACGGTCAAAAGAACTTTACATTACGAGCCTTGCGTGTAGCGAAGTCATACGATATATTATCAGAATTCTGTTTCCTACACCAAGAATGACCAAATTGTTCAACCTGTCTTCGTGAAATGTTGATCTCTAGTCATTTTTTTTTCAGTTTGAGGAACATGAAGTGTTGGAACTTCCAGTTAGGGTTAAAATTCGCCTTACTGTTTTTTTTTTAAATTAATTTTTTTTTCCGCGTGTAGGATTGCGTTCTTCATATATTATGACGCACCAAAATGACAGTTTTGTCTATCTTTCAGGAGATTTTAATGATGTTTGGACATTTCCAGGATTTTTTTTCGTATATTTTGCAATTTCCGGGGAATCAGTTATAATGGTTTAATGTAATAATTTACATCTAGAATTAGCGCTGGGCATAAGAAAGTGAGGGGCCCACTATGGCCGCATAGGCTGCAGTGGCCTAAGGCCAACCCTGCGAAATGCATTGGGGTCTTAGCTATGCCCCATGTTATATGTCAGCGATGCTTGTTATATCACATTAGGCCATAGCGTGGCTCTTTCTGAAGGGATATCTAGGAACTCTACAATTTTTGTTGGGGCAGCACGTGGCACTCATGTCGAGTCAACAACAATTAATGTGGCGAACGGGTGGAAAAAGTTTGGGCGTCAGTAGAACATGCTGCCCTTTTATTATCTACTTACGTTGTACCTTTGTCTCCAAACAGCTATTGAGGAAGCGGAACTGTTGAAAAAAGACGGAGTTGTCATTATAGCAGTTGGCATCGGGAACGCTGTTGACAACTCTGAGCTTCAAGGGATGGCAAGTGATTCAAGTAAAGTGTTTACAGCTGAGAATTACGAGTTGCTGGACGTCATCAAGAATAAACTTGTTAATTTTACATGTGACAGTAAGAGCTTTAACACCTTCTTATGGCTTTATTTTTATCTTGATTATATCAAATCACTCTGTCAGTGTGTCTGTCTGTCTCTGGTCAAAATCAAAGTAAGTAGAAGCTTTGCACAAGTTTTCATTATTAACTCACGAATTATAAAAAAAAAATAATTATAAATAAACCGATAACTAAAAAAATGTACTAAGCTAATGGGAACTCCAGCATCTGCCGGTCCCAAGCCCGGGTGAAAAAGGAGGAGGGTTTAGCGTGGGGCTAGCGACCCCACCCTGTTAAATCACTATTGCTACAGAAACGGCAAACTCGACACATAATGAAAACTATACATGCGGTGAGGGCGGCCAAACCCTGATGACGGTGTTGGATCAAAGCCAACTGGAAGTCCAATACCCGATACATGGCAAGCCTTTCAACGCAAGGAAACCGACTCTTATAGGCTCGTGGAATGTAAGAACCCTGAATCAATGCGGTAAACTGGCCCAACTTTTAAGAGAGTTTGACTCTTACCGGATGGACATCCTTGGGATCTGCGAGATGCGGTGGACATCAAGTGGACAAATAATTAATGATGGCAAGACAATAATATATTCAGGACATGATAAGAAGCACATTGGTGGTGTAGGAATCATCATGTCTTAAATAGCAGCTTCAGCGCTAATTGCTTGGAAGCCGGTCAGTGACCGCATCATTACAGCTCGACTCCAAACAAAGCAAATCAAAGTCACTACCATCCAAGCATATGCCCCTTCAGAGGATGCAGAAGATACCATCAAAGATAATTTCTATAACCAACTACAAACCACTCTTGATGAAACACCTACTCACGACCTAATTCTAATGATGGGAGACTAACGCCAAAATCAATCCCAACCGTACTGGCTTTGAATATGTAATGGGACCATATGGCTCTGCAGAAAACATCAGTGATAATGGCGAGCGCTTGATTTCTCTCTGTGCATCCAACAGCCTTTCAATTGGAAACACATATTTTAAGCACAAACAAATACACAAAAAAACATGGCGATCACCAAATGGAGAAACCTTCAACGAGATAGATTACATTTGCATCTCCAAACGATGGAGGTCATCTCTGTTAGACGTGCGGACCCTCAGAGGAGCGGATATCGGCTCAGACCACTACCTTTTCAGTGGCAAATGTAAACTCCGATTGAAACGCCAACCAAAACGAGCCGCACGACCCCGCCCATTTAATGTAGAAAAGCTTAAAGACGGCAATACTGCAGCACAGTTCCAATTGAAACTAACGAACCGCTTTGAGGCTCTTGCAGATATATTGACCCTTGAAGAAGAGTGGGCCAACTTCAAAGATACCACTATTGGGTGACGGAAGAAGTTATCGGAAGGAGGCGAGGTTCATACAAGGAACGGTGGATACAAGACAGAACATGGAAATTGATGGATGAGAGAAAAGAGGCCAAACGTAGACGAGATCAGAAAAATGAAACACAGGATCGCAGCTTAGCGGAAGAAGCCTATAGGGAAGCAGATCTGAAAGTAAAGAGAAGTTGTCGGCAAGATAAACGGGACTGGATTGAGCAGAAGGGACAAGAGGCACAAGCAGCTGCAAGCAGAAATGACACAAAAACCCTCCATCGTATTGTCCGAGATCTCACTGGAGCAAAGAGTGGACATTGGGCACCGATAAAAGACAAGCAAGGCAAAACTTTGTTAACGAAAGAAGAACAGGATGCAAGATGGGTAGAGCACTTAAAAGAGACCTTTAACCAAATGTCGCCAGACCTAACTTACATATTCAAGGACCCCTCTCGAGACAATGATCTCAAGGTCAAGACAGACCCAATAACTGCTGAGGAGGTTACCATGGCCATTGCAGTGTTAAAGAATAACAAAGCACCAGGGCCAGACATGATATCAGCAGAAATGCTAAAATATGGGGGACAGTGCATTGTTAACAGAATGACTGATCTCTTAAATCTCTGTTGGCGAACTTCAAAAGTCCCAGAGGACTGGCAAAAGGGAGTGATTGTAAAGCTTCCAAAAAAGGGCAACTTGGCAGACTGCAACAACTGGAGGGGCATTACTCTCCTCTGTGTCCCGGGCAAAGTTTTCAGCACTGTTTTGTTGAGACTGCTTCAACAGTCTGTAGATGAAAGGCTCAGAGAAGAACAAGCAGGTTTCAGAAGAGGCAGATCATGTACAGAGCAGATTTTCGTTCTACGAAATATCATAGAACAAAGTCTTGAGTACCAACAACGGCTAACGATCAGTTTCGTGGACTTCAAAAAGCGTTTGATAGTGTCCACCGAGAATCACTATGGAAAATAGAGAATACGGTATCCCAGAAAAATTCGTCCAGATCCTACGACACCTCTACAGTCAATCTAGTTGCTGCATTAAAACAGAAGAGGGAACAACAGAGTTTTTTACAATCGAGACAGGTGTGAGACAGGGGTGCATCTTATCTCCCTTCCTTTTCCTCCTAGCCATCGACTACATAATGAGGAGAGCAATGAACCAGACTGCCTTTGGTATTCCATGGCATGAACAGATCCGATTGACGGACTTGGACTTTGCTGATGATGTTGCACTACTCGGGGCTAAAAGCTAATGGGAGATAAGTTTTGTAATAATGAGAGATATGGCAGCGATTGAACAGTGCTCATCTCTCAAAGAAAATGGGTCTCTTGTCAACATTCAGACTTGCAGATGTGTAAATGTCGTAAGACCAGGAGAATAAGTAACGCGACTGTTTACAGTTATGATTGACTGAAAATAATTGATTTAAATTCACGTAATATAAGCGAGGTCTTCAGAAGTATTATTTATATGTAAATTGTTTTTCCTATCCATATGGCAAATATTTTGATATCTCCATAATACTCCGAACAATGTCGTGTCAAAGGCTCATAGTACTTTGTCGTTCTGTCACTTTTTCTCGCTCCAAATTTGTCTTTCCCTTTCTTTCTATCGCTTTTTCTTGCTCGGACTTTGTCTTTTACTTTCGTTCCTAATTCTTTTCTCTTACTCTCTCTTTCTCTCTCTCTCCGTCTCTCTGCTTATCATTCATTCTCTCCAGCCGTTGTATCGTATTAAAACGTGAATAGAAATCCTATTTCAATTTCGACAAACATTTTGTTTTTCTTAAAATTTTAATTACATTATCATTCTTATAGACACAAATGGGGAGTAACTCATGAGATCAAATGTACACCAACTGACAAATATAACAACAGTGAGACTATTCAACTCTTTCTCTAAATTAATTTTTTTTTTTTCTACAGAAGCCAGTGGTCTCTAGAGAGCTCTGACACAACTTGAATTCGTTGCTATAAATAATAAAATGAACATTATTGGGACTAGTACCATGCGTATTTGTGTTTTTGTCTGTCTGTATGCGTTTGTGTTTGTCAACTTTTTTTTTACATGTCTATAGAATTGCCACGCTACCTGGTCTGGATCTTATGCCTTTACAATTGTCCCTTATTTGAACCCTGTCCACCGCAAAATACAGAGAAGAATTATTATCAAATTTATATTTGAAATCAGACACATATATTTAATACACCTGTAATTTTAGGGAGTGTTAAAATATATGTAAATTAGACAAAGTAAAAAATGCTCAATTTTTTTAAAAAAATATATCATTCGTTAATTAATAAGAGCTAGATGCCATACCGTACTAGAAAGGTGTCTGTATACAGGAGGAATTGTCTTTTTAAAGAAACGTATGTTTTGTTGTGTTTTTCAATATTTACTTGTCATGTCTGATCAAGATTCTCATGTCACATGGAATGAAATTCTTTCAAGTAATATCAAATTTTCTCCCAAATCATTTACAGTTAAGCTTCGCCAGGTAATTACTTAGACTTAGATTCTCCATCGCCGTTCGCCGAATAGGGCGGCAAAATGTACAGTTTAGTTAATGTATATAGAAGCCAAATATAACCTTTTGAGATGCACTGCACTGTTTAACAATAACTTAACGCTAATGACTTCTGCTCCTTTATTCTACAAAGTGAACGATGCGTTAAACTGTTCTGCGGGTTCCCTAAACGTACTGCCATTCTATCTGAACATTGTTATAATTGAGTCATGCGTACATCTAACATCTAGCTCTAAAAAAAGTTTTCAATATCTTGTTTCCAAGTCATTTACTTGTATAGCCCTATCACAGTATAGGGTAAACACCGACAGACATGGTCAATAGTGGGATCTGTGGCTGAACGGCCGAAACCGCTTGACTACGTCTTGGCTGACTAGCTAGGTTCGAGTCCTGAAATGACCAGAGTGTTGTTTGCTGAGCCCCTATGGTAGCATGAAAACCCTCCTCCAGAAATCCACCATCTTACTGGTCCACAAAAGCTATCTGATCATAGCGTACTGAGCATGTTATACGCAATGGCAGATGCGCTATATACATAACCAATTTAAAACAAATATATGAACCATTTATACAAAAATACAAGAATTTACAAAAATACGCAAAACTCGCAGAAATAAAAAGACATATGTGTGAATAGGTCGACTCCAAAAAACAAACACCTTCAATCAGACATGTTAAGACTTAAAATGATTGTGTTTGTTGTCAAATAGTTTAAATAGGTTATACAATTATAATTGTCGGTATCCAAGATACTGAGTGAACATTGTGTCAACTGAGAAAGTGAAATATCAGATTGTCAGACTACATCTGTCTTCTTCTGTCTGTTACTTTCTATGTCAATTGTTCTCACTCTCTTTTTCTTTCCATCTATCTGTTCCTTTCTCTTTCTGTCATTCATTCTCCCTCTCTCTCTCTCCTTTCTCTTTTCTTATTCTCTCCATTCTCTCCTTACCTCTTCGCACTTCTCTTTTCTTGCATTTCTCTTCTTTCTCTCTTAATCGATTTCTCTCTCTGCTACTACCTCACACAATCTCTCTCCCCCCCCCCCCCCCCGCTGTCTCCTCTCTCTCGCTTAGTTTTGTAATTGTATGTCTTCACCCTCATCCCCCCCCCCCCCATCATGTATCATGGGATACTTTGTCCGTATAGACGATTGGATGATAGCGCCATGTGGGCACGTTATACAAGTCTGCAGCTCATGCGTGTCTTGATTCAGTATGAACAATGAAAAGATAAGCCCCCCCCACCCCCCATGGATTGGTCTCTCGACAGTTTTGTCACTATTTAATTACTCTTTTAATCAGAATTAAATTGACCTCTGACCCGCTTTAGTTTTCCCACGAGAAATAATGGATTTTTCCACTCTAAGCTATGCCCACCATGTTTCTTAAGTCAATTCCTTAGCTATTATTACAACATTATAGCCATCAGAGACAGTGTCTCTAAATAAATTTATCTAACTAGATACTCAGAAAGATACAAAGATAGAGTCACATTTCTTATTTCCTAAACTAGGACGAATTCGTAGTAGTGCTCCTTCTTCTCTAGTGCCTTTAAAGAATAGATTGGGTTTAAATCACTGATTAACATGCAGGACTAGATCGACACATGAGACGCGTAGGACGTAATTATCTTCTCTGTTGAAGTCACGTCTGTCATCTATAAGAGAAAAAATAAGTGTCAACATAAGAGATGGCTGGGGAATATAATCTATGCAGTTCATACGTGTGATATATCAAAGAAATATAGAATGGCACCCATTATTACTAGTACAACTAAACCGATGTAGCGTTTTATATTTTTAATTAAATTCTGGAGCTTGAAATAACTTGAATAACCCAAACCAAAATACAACTTTTATTACAATATACTTCAAATTGAGTTGAACTATATTAAATGTAGTAGTAATAATATATAAAAAAAAGTACGTCTTTACTTTTTCAAATCTCGGGGTAGTCTGCCTCTTTACATATGTATTACGCCAAACGCTATTGTAATTTCATCATCCTCACTGCATACCGACCAACCAATCGCTAATTTTGCCCCGTCACTTTGTGAACATATACATATGCACACTTCATATCACTTCTGACTGGAAAAAAACAACATATCCCATCGTGTCCCGCCCCCCCAACCCCAAACAAAATGCAGCGAAAACGTAGACAATAATGCTATAGGACCCAACTAGTGACGGCAACAGGTATGGAGTTAAGTCGGCTTTTAAAATCATGGATCCGACTTCTCAGCTGTCAGCCGTCTTCGAGCTCATGGGAAATGTATTTGAAGGAGGACCTTATTCTTCCCACCATCAAGCGAGCCTGTAAAAAGACACACCTTAAATGCTTAGTCATTTAAAGGTGATACTGTTGCTGACAAAATGCCTCCACGACTAGGTATTAGTAAGTAGTTACCAATTGGTTACGTACTGCCATCTCTGTTGTAAAGTTTTGACTGCTACAGGAGTTTGACGAACGCAAAAATGTATTACAAGATTACAGTGGCGTCAGTAGATTGTAGGGCTGGTGGTGCAAAAGCATAGAAACTCTTTTTTTTTTTAAATAGCCTAGTAAATACAGATTTGGTTTTGAAACAATAAGCACTGGTGGTTACATGGTATACACTTTAAGATTACTGTGGCGTCAGTAGATGGTGGGGCTGGTGGTGCAAAAGCATAAAACCTCTTATTTAAAAACAAATATATCCTAGTAAATACTGACTTGGTTTTGAAACAATAATCACTAGTGGTTACATGAAATACACCTTAAGGCACTTTCCAATTTGTTTTGTGTTGTTTAAATAGGCCCTCATCTTTCCTTAAGTCTGTTTAACGTTTGTGATGAAGAGTCAAACGTTTTCACAATTGTTTCATGTACCTGACAGTACAAGAATAAATTAAAACAATTTGCCAATTAGATGTGGTGCTTTAAGTTGAATAAGTTCCCTTGGGGAGTCTTAAGCCCTTGAGTTCGAATTCAAGATATACAAGTTTAAGTAATGTATTTAAAAAGCGACCACGGAAACATTGAAAAGAAAGCTCATTGTTTCCTCCCTCCCCCCCACCCCCACCCCCACCTCCCCTTTCCAACTTGTATAGACAAGTGATAGGTTCATAGTGCATTGCTAAAGTTATAAGCTGAAATTGCGCTAAACAAAAATCAGAGGTAAAAATATTTCTGATCACACATTGTTTACTGACATATTTCCTGTCAGTAATAATTGAACCGGGGGACCCGGGTTCGAATCCTGGTGAAGACTGGGATTTTTATTTCGGGATCCTTGGGCGCCTCTGAGTCCATCCAGCTCTAAGCTATACCTGACATTAGTTGGGGAAAAGTAAAGGCGGTTGGTCGTTGTGCTGGCCACATGACACCCTCGTTAACCTTAGGCCACAGAATCAGATGACCTTTACATCATCTGCCCTAAGGTCTAAAAGGGGACCTTTAGTAGTAGTTTAGTTTCATAACTTGCTGGTGATTTTACTGACAGAAACAAAAGAAGTAAAAAAAGAAGAACAATATCATTCTTTCTATTCAAGAAGAAACGAGGTCAATGCTGTGTGTACATTGATAGTTTTAAGCTGACCTTCAACTTTGACTTGAAGTAGCAAGTAGCAAGTATATATTTGATGCATTTGTACCAATAAGATTTATTTCAGCAAACAATGAAAAATAAATGTAGATGTCCGTTTCAAAATTACTCGCTTTTATGATAATTATACCACAAGATGAAATTTTAACAGAAATGCCAAGTCGGAGAAGGCACATCTATAGGCTGCACAAGTTGATCTTGAAAAACTAAAAAAACCAGGGCAAAATTTAATTAATAAGTTTTTCACAATTTATATTCCACTGGGACTTCCAAGAATTTCTATCAACCTTTTAATTAAGGCTTAAACTGTTCTTTCGCGTCCATGGCAAACTATACAACTATGCAAACTTAAGTGGTAATTGAGTGGTAAAACGCTTGGCATCCGATGTTAGAGGTCCCTGGTTCGAATCCTGATAAAGATCTTTCGGGATATTTATGGCGCCACTGAGTCCCCCCTGCTTAAATGGATAGCTTACATTAATTAAGGACAAGTAAAGGCGGTTGTTCGTTGTGCTGGCAACATGACACCCTCATCAACTGCAGCCACAGAAACTTATGACATCATCGTCCCTATAGATCGCAAGGTCTGAAAGGGATACTTTATATACCCACTTACTAATAATTAATAAGTTAATTAAGAATTATTTAAGATCATTATTGGGACAAACGCGACTGCATCTGAAGCCAATTCCAACAATTGTTTTTCGTCTGCATGCGAAAAAACCTTCATAAATGTGATCTATTCAATATTATTTCTTTAAATCAGGGAAATAGTTTTTCAAGCTCATTCGCGAACTGTTCAAATGCTGTGTTATGTTATCCTACGCGTACCCCACTTTGGGAAACACTGCTATAGTATTTTGTTTCTCTTGCCCCTTTGATGTATTGTAAAAAAAATGTTGCGTTGCTTCATTCGTCTTATAAACCTTAAAGTATACATGTGAAAGTCAACTCAATAAAACGTGTTCAGTAAATGTGTCGAAATTAAAGTTTTAATACAACTGAAAACTTTGATAAAATGTCATAAACAACAACAATGTTATATTATTTTATAAAATAGAGAATTTTTTATTTATTTATTTTTTTTTTTTTTTAAGTCGTGTAACAACTAATTAATGTAGATAATTAGTTTATAATATTGTAGTTTAATAAAAGCAAAAACCAGAGATAGTTTTTATGGGAATCTTACTTTGGAGGAGGGGGGGTGTTATCATGAGATAACCGCACAAAGTAGTACTGAGCCTAGTGACGCCTCTGCAAAATTAGACAATGGCTAACGAGAAATCTATTGAAATGAACACGCTCTAAATTCGAGACGTGAATGAATGACACATGGGCGTATCTCCTAAACCATCTAATGAGCTCTTCAGTCACTTAAGTGCATAAGAAATGGCGCAAGCTTTCATGTACCACTGATAAGCCAATAAATCATAAGATAAATCATAAGTTCAATAAAACATAGGATAAAAAATTAAATGTGTATTTGTTAGACTTTTGTTTTTTAAAAAGTTAGCCAAAAAAAAGAAAGGATTCATAAAACAAAGTTTTTTAATGCCGTCCAAACATACAAGCAGATAAACGACTTATTGCAAGACTGAATGTCTAAGGCAAAATGCTGTTATACTAAGCCTAATAGGCTATTTTTGTTCAAGTCACACAATACAGAAAACAAGGTAAAATATCATATCAAATGTTTATTTAAGTCACTTGAAATTGCATTAAACAATCCAGTTACTCATTACTTTAAAAAAAGAAGACAATTAATTGAAATGTTATCAATCTTCCGTACAAGCTGTTTCTAGGTCTCTACATACCAGCTACTGGGTTTATGTTACAATCTTTTCCGGGCATATTTGTCCACGTTTTAATTTTGTATTCATTTTAGAGGCAACCATAAGTGGAAAAGCGATAATATTTTTGTGTTTTTCTGTCCGTCCGTCACGTTTAGATGTTAAAAGTTCATTGTTAATGACAACTTTTACTGCTGACTCCGCCCTAACCAGACGATTTATCTTAGAAGACAATTATGCCAATTAGTTAATCAAAACGCTATTCGGCTAAATTATTTTTCTAGCACTTGACTGGCTCATAAATAAGTGAGTAGTTGTCACAAAGTCACCAATTCGTTAATGATGAGTAGTTGTCTAGAATTTATGTTAACCCTTTGCCCTTTCTTTTTTTTTTTTCAGTTCCCCCAACCCCCAGGCCACGTTTTTTTAATTTAAAAAAAAAATTAGCGCAACAAGGTCAAATTATAGACAGTGCGAAAAGTTTGGAATTCGCTCTCAGAATTAGGCTCAGTAGAAACGTTTCTGTTTTCGTGACAAATGAGTTATATCAATTACAAAACAAAGTGCTCTCTTGTTTAATACAAATAGGTTCTAATGTCTGTGTCTGTTTTCTTTCTTTTTTTTCGTTGTTGTTGTATCTGTCTAGTTTCTCTGTTCTCTCTGTCTTTTATCTAGGTTTTTATTCCCAGTTATTTCCATGTCTCTTTTAGTTCTCTCTGTTATTTCACTCTTTCTATTTTCTCTGTTAGCTCTTTCTTTCCATTCTCTCTTTTAGTTCTCCCTTTCCATTCTCTCTGTTAGTTCTCTATTTTCTCTCTGTTATTTCTCTCTTTCTATTCTCTCTGTTCTCTCTGTTAGTTCTCTCTTTCTATTCTCTCTGTTAGTTCTCTTTCTCTATTCTCTATTTTAGTTCTCTCTTTCTATTCTTTCCATTCTCTCTGTTAGTTCTCTATTTTCTCTCTGTTATTTCTCTCTTTCTATTCTCTCTGTTCTCTCTGTTAGTTCTCTCTTTCTATTCTCTCTGTTAGTTCTCTTTCTCTATTCTCTATTTTAGTTCTCTCTTTCTATTCTTTCTGTTCTCTCTGTTAGTTCTCTCTTTCCATTCTCTCTGTTAGTTCTCTCTTTCCATTCTCACTGTTAGTTCTCTCTGTTAGTTCTCTCTTTCCATTCTCTCTGTTAGTTCTCTATTTTCTCTCTGTTATTTCTCTCTTTCTATTCTCTCTGTTCTCTCTGTTAGTTCTCTCTTTCTATTCTCTCTGTTAGTTCTCTTTCTCTATTCTCTATTTTAGTTCTCTCTTTCTATTCTTTCTGTTCTCTCTGTTAGTTCTCTCTTTCCATTCTCTCTGTTAGTTCTCTCTTTCCATTCTCACTGTTAGTTCTCTCTGTTAGTTCTCTCTTTCCATTCTCTCTGTTAGTTCTTTCTTTCGGTACTGTTACTTTTTTCTTTCATTTTATATCTCTTAATTGTGTCTGTCTTTTTTTCTGTCTGTGTCTCTGTGCATTGATTAGCTCTCTTCAATGTGTCTTTTCTCTTTTATAGTTCTCTTTTCTTTTTCCATTTATCACCCTTTCTTAACTCTTTGTCTTTTTCTCACTTTTTCTCTATGTTCTCTGTTTTGTTCTTTTCATGTTCTAACTATAAAAAAAATAAATAATAATAATAATATCGACAACGGATTAAAAAAATGCAGAGTTAAACATTTTGGGGGGGGGGGGCGTCTAACATTTATTATATAAAAAATTATGTGTGTTCTTTTAATGTATTAGTCCATTTTGTTGTACATCGAATGAAAACCTTTCTGTGATAAAATGAATAACAAAAGAAAATTAAATACAATATAACATAGTTTAAAACCTTGACTATTAATGCAACAGGTACTTTAGTTAATACTATTCATCTTATTCAAAACCATCATTCTGTTCAGAACAGAACATGCATCAGATAGGTGTGATAAGTAGACCTGTTTGAAAGATTGCACAAAAGAAAACGCAAATGACTTTAATTTGAAAAACAAAATTTGCAAAGCTTATATCAGCTCACTATCCCTGTCTGTATGTGTGTCTGTCTGGCCAAAAGTATGTACTCATTATTTCTCCGACACCCAATCTCGGATCAAGCTGAAATTTCGCACAGTTATGTATTTTTACCTATGAGGCGCGGTGGTAAAGAGTTTTGCTTCCGAATTGGGGTCTGGGGTTCGAATCCTGGTGAAGACTGGGATTTTAAATTTCGGCATTTTCGGGCACCTCTGAGTCCACCCAGCTCTAATTAGTTGGGGAAAGTAAAGGCGGTTGGTCGTTGTGCTGGCCACATGTCATCCTTGTTAACCGTAGGCCACAGACCTTTACATAATCTCCCCATCTTTTTTTTTACCTGACATCACAAGAATAAAAAAAAATTTGTTTATTAACTATTGGTAATAAATTACTTAGCTTGGTATCTCTAACAAGAAAATGAAATAGTACTTGACTGGAGTGGTGATATAAGCTAAATTAGTTCCCTTTATATTAGGCTGCCGTCCAAGGCTTAGTGGAGACAGTCTTGGATGGATACCAATATAACAATAGATAACTGTTCATGCTCATAAACTCTCTGTAGTAAAGTTGGTTACCGTATTAGCTTGAGAATCTTGAGAAGGCTTTAGCTCAAAAGTTCGAGTTTAGGTCGTTCCCTTTTATACATATATATATGCTTTTTTATTGTTAGTCTTGATCTCTACAAATTTAATTACATGACTGATCCTTAATAATTGATAAAAGTATCCTTAATATAAGCTTTTTTTTTTTTTAAGTATTTTTTTTTCTTGTTTTCTACCTTGAGTCATCTCCTCTGTAGCCACCACCTAAATCCGCCAATGATTATAGGTAACCGCGCCAAGCCGGCGACTCGAAAAGATGGTATCGACATGGGGTGGACAAGCTGTCACCAGGCTAGAATACTTTTAAGGTGGTTGGTTTTCTGTTCACCCAGATCCTTCCACTATAAAAAAGTCTGGAGATAGTGCTTAGGGTGTAGCCTCTGTGGAACAAGGTAGATTATTAAAAAAGAGTGAGTAAAGTATTTATAACTAGATGAGATAACTATTTTAACTTTTCACTAACGCGTAGTATTTTGATGAAAAAGACAGAAGCTATCATTACGTGGTTCGGCGAAGGACTTGCGGTCAAGAGGAAACGCTTTAATTGATACTGCTTGTCTTGTAAAAGTGATTATTTTTTGGCTGAGACTTTGAAATAAAAAGACATCTTGATAGCATGTATCTCGCCTAAAAAGAATCACACAACAGATATTATTATGATACAGGATTGACCGTAGACCAGAAAAAGTTGCCTTAACTTTTGGTACTTTCAAGCAGATTCGCGGAAACACAGACGTTTCATGAGAGAAGAAGTCTAGACCCAGCTAAAAGTGTAAACAGACACCGAGCTTTATAGACTGGCTTCCGAACCGGAGGGTTCCGTTTTTGAATCCTGTTGAACAAAAGGATTTTTAACTTCGGGATCTTTAGGGCGCCCTTGAGTCCATCCAGCTCTAATGGGCACCTAAATTTAGTTGGAGAAAAGTAAGGGTGGTTAGGCTAACCAAATGACACCACAGAAATAGATGACCTTTTCATAATCTGCCGTATGGTCTAAAAGGGTGGGTAGAACAGTTCTTTATATATAAAGTCTTTTTTGTTTAAATGTACATAAAAAAATACTCATTTAAAATGAAATATAATGCATTAAATTAAGATTAAATGTCGCCCATATTGTTCACCTGTGCTCATTTGTAGGCGTGGCTAGTCGTGACATTTCGTTCACAATGGACTGGATACTGTGGTCGATGTGCACATGTGCTCCAGCAAATGCTCTAATTCAGTTTATAAGCCTTGATCAACGAAAATGTCTTGTTACTTAACGCACCTATTACTATATATTCCTCATTTTCATTTAGCCACCTTTTCGCTGCTTACCTGGAGTCTCTTTTGCAGTCTGTGGTATAGGAAGTAGCGTGCTGTTCTTCTCAGCTGCTCCACATTACCATACAGAGTGGTGCTTATGCTGGGTTTTAGAGAACATAGGAGTGAATTAAATCTTGACATTCTAAGAAAATACAATTAGTGTTGAAGGCGGTCGTTCACTTGTAGCACCAAACTACTGGTAGATAACTAAACCGCTGTCGGCGTATTATAAACTTAATATAAACTTATATAAAATTAATATACAATTCTAACTTATAAAACTTGAACTTGAATAACTTTTTTGTAAAAAAAAACAACAACAACTAAATAAAACTTTTATAACAATATAGACAAATTCAGCATGACATGAAATGACATAAATGTAGGAGACTTAAATAATAATGTATAATGGTATTTCAAATATAATCTATTTCACTACAAAAACACGTCTTTTCACTTTGGCGTTCTGAATCGTCTAAGATAGTTTATGACTGTACCGCTTATCTTGCATCATTCACACTGCGTAGTCACCAACCAATCGCTAACTTCTTCTCACCATCAACAATGAAACACACACACACACACACACACACACACACCATAACAACTAGCAGTTTAGCAAACTTGAAAGCACTACTTTTATAGCAGCAGGTGTAAGGGGTACATTCTATTTAGCTGAAATGTTTAAAGATGTGTGTTTTGTTATAAGTTGAACAACTATACATAAAATGTGTATTAATTGTGTACTCTTTCGTCTGGAAACAGAAATACGAGCTGACTATCAAAATGTTTCAGCTGGTGGCCATTGCGTCATCGCTCTTATCCATGGCGTCATTTATTGAAGCGGGTAAGTAGTTTAAAGTTCTGTGGTTATTTATTAAACATCATTAATATTTCTATGTCAGATATTTACATATTCCAATACCAACTTGACTGTTTAAGTAGATCTAGATCTAACAGTTTGATGTTACAGTTGCCCGTTTGTTTTTCCTAATTTACCATTTCTGCTTGAACTTCCCTTAGACCTTTAAAATAAGGTCCTCAAACTTATGATTGAAACCACTGCACAGTTCATCTCATATATTGGTTTAGTCATCTGAACGCTTCAATAGTTCATCTCATATAATGGTCTAGTCATCAGAATACACCAACAATTCATCTCATGTATTGGTCTAGTCATCTGAACTCTCCAACAGTTCATCTCATATATTGGTCTAGGCATTTGAACGCACCAACAGTTCATCTAATGTATTGGTCTAGTCATCTGAACGCTCCAACATGAGAACGAGGAAGAAGAAGAATGATTTAAACTTTCAGTCATGTAGACCATAAATACGTACCCTATCTATATGACCTCTCTTTTTTTAAAAGTGCTTATACAATATGATAATCCCTTCATTTGATCTATTGATAGAAAACTTTAGTATGAGAGATTTGCATTGCTCCATCACCTCCTGCAATACTTCTTAACACTTACACTCTTTCCAGTTCATCTTTTCAACTCGCTATTACTTTTTTTGAAGCTAAGAATATAATGCAATAAATATACATCTTATATTGGCTATATAGTAACATTATATTAATTTAACTCTCCGTAATTATTTACCACATTCTGGCGAAATCACCGTTGGTATCTTCAGTTAGGTGAAAAAGAGTCAATCACTAAGTATTAAATGACTAGAACTGCTTTTTTTTATCCAAACTAAATTGATACCTCGTATGCTAATAGACTAGTAATTTTATATCTGACTTTTATCATGGTCATCATTATCATAAAACTCTTCCTTTTTTTTTCTCGAGGTCCTAGCAGTGATCTATACATTTTGCAACATCCAGAGCAGACATTGACGTTGTCTGCCGGTGGTCGGTTCAAATTTTCTTTCCGCCATCTACGCCTGTAAGTTGGGTCTCAAATGTGTAGGCTACCTATGGCCTTTGTATAAGATACGAAGGCCAGATCTTGTTTGGAAGAAAACTTCTATCAAGGGCGCTCTTTTATGTCTCATAAAGCAAGTTGGCGCTGATCTTTAAAGCTAAAATTAAAATACTTACTATGAAATCACATTTTTAAAAAATAATCCGTTTCCTTAATATTTTTACAGGTGTTATTAGAACCTGCAATGTCAAACTTGGAGACATTATAGTTGTAATGGATGCCTCGTCCTCCATCGGTAACAAGAACTTTGACATTCAGAAGAACTTCGTAGCCAATGTAACTGGGGCTTTTAGTGTCAGTCCAACTGAAGTTCGCTTTGGCGCTCTAATATTTGACACAAATCCAACCAAAAAGTTTGACTTGAAAGACTACCTGGACAACGATTCTTTAAGCAAAGTAAGTAGCTCATATCAACTTGAAAGTCTAGATGGTAAAAATATTTTCTTTAATACTTTCTACAGAAGCTTCCTTATCAATCGAATACTCGGCAGACTGGCACTTTTTTCTTTTGTCAGGATCTGGGCCCAGTGGGTGCCAAATGCACTGTCATATATGAAGAAAGTTTAGCGAGCAGAATATAGGACTTTTTGTCTCGCTGGTTTTTATTTCGTCTTGTGAAGGGGCAGAATCTGGTGTGGCTAATTAAACCGATTCAAAAATATTCACATTGACATTGAATGCATTGTGAAATTATGAAATGGGAAGAAAGAAAATATAATTTGAGAACATTGAAGAAAAGCATAGAGATATAAATCAAAAACTAATTAAAGCAGGTTTTGCAGATATTGCCTTTACTTTCTCCAACTTGTGTCGGTTTGGCTGGACTTTATGTAAAATGAAAAAAAATCTACGGCACTCGACCAGAGACATTTTGGTTTGGAGGGCAAGGTAGGTCTTTAACACTCGGCCAATAATTTCCTAAAGAGGCGGGGGGGGGGTCCGGGGTTCGAATCCTGGTGAAGACAAGGATTTTAAAATTTTGGGATCTTTGGTCGTCTCTGAGCTCACTCAGCTCTAATGGCTACCTGACACTAGTTGGGGAAAAGTAAAGGTGGTTGCTCAATGTGCTGGCAACATGACACCCTCGTTAACCGTGGGACACAGAAACAGATGACCTTTGCATCATCTGACCTATAGACCTATGGATTACAGTGTCTTAAATCGGATCTTTACCTTTATTACTCCGTAGAGTCATGATTAAAATATAAAATAGTGTATACAATTTTCATTGAGTCACTCCTGCAACAATCGATAAGAGACAGTGAGTTTCTGTGAAGTGTTTAATGCTAGGAATAAAGTTAATTTATCAGTTTTATTAATCCACTACTCTCTCTCTCTCTCTCTCTCTTGATCTACAGGCAATCCTGTCAATAAAATATCCATACCTTAGTGGTACTCACACTCACAAGGCTCTTAAAGAAATTCTAAGTCAGAAAATGTTTGGCACAGAAGCGGGCGGTAGAGACAAGGCACCAAACATTGTGATAGTAGTGACTGATGGACTTTCAACATATCCAGAGAAAAGTATGTCTGAATACTATCTATCTATCTATCTATCTATCTATCTATCTATCTCAGCCTTTCTATCCATCAATATTGTTTATGTTTACATGCATTCATTTTAGCACTAATGTATCTACTGTAGCTCTGTTTCCCCAGTCTACACATGTCATTGAACAATATGTTCATCTCTCTTCGTTCCCAGCTAAACTAGCCGTACAAGAAGTCAAATCTCAAAACATCACCATTGTAGCCATCGGCATTGGGCCTCATCAATCCAAGGCTGAGCTCGGGATTATAGCCAGCGATCCATCTTTAGTATTCTCTGTGACTGAATACAGCGTGTTGTATAGAATCGAGAAAGATCTTTCAAAGACAGCATGTAAGGTCCATTACAAGTGATTCATATTTATATGTTTCTTAGCTTGAAACACAATCACATTGAATTTTTGAAATTTTCTGACTTTTGATTCACGTCCCAAAAAATAGGTAGCTAATTATATAATTGATGCATCATATTTTTATGTTTACTTGGGAAAATGATCCACACCATTACTCATAGTAACATTGAAAAACTTAACGATTCCTTATATTATTATATGACATAATTTGACATTGGTTGGTATTATACGCTAGGCGTTCCAGTACCACCTCATCGTGGTCGTCGGGTTAACACTCCGCTCTCTTGGAGTGGCCAAGAGTACTGGTTGCTTGCCGCTGATGAATGAGCAGCCGGCAAGTGTAAAAGGAAATTTAAGGGATTACGTCCAGCTCCCCCCCCCCTGTGGGGCCCCGGGGCAACGGTGAGTAAGAGACCTAACGAGATCTCCGAAAAGCGGACAGCGCTGGACACCAACTCGAGAGTTTGTCGGGTTCTCCTGGGACTCGGCTGATTCGCGGGTCTCTCTTTGGGCAAAGACTGGACTGACTGGCGCGGCCTTAGCGGGCTACGTCGGGCGGATTAGTTGGCGTCCACGAGCTAGGCTCTAACTAGCCCGTCTCCTGTGAGGTAGTAGAGGAACGCGCTTCCCAATAAGCAGTTTCGATACTGGAGATATCGAGCAATCCTCACACAACCACTCCTCTCATAAGCGAGCTCTTGCCATACGGAGGTGGTGACCAGTGGTGCGGACTTCCCGCACCCTAAGATCCCGGACCCTCTTGCAGGCCCTGTGTACACTACTTTCTAATCGGCAATAACTAAGGCCACCAACGGTCTTCGACTTCTATGCAAACATGAATATTACACATCAAACCAGAAAACCCGGGTACGAGCAGACCCAAACAGGCTCCGTCGCGCGGGTAGTGGGCGGCAGGCCCGACAACGAAAAATCCTCTACTCCTCGCCCCTGGTTCCGATCCGGCGGAACCTGTCGAACCACGATAAATTAGCGAAGGTTCCCCCTCTCAGGAAAAAGCCCTCTTCCCAGGCTACACTGCATTCGTTCTTCCCTTGGAAGAACGGTAGCCAAGGTGTGACTAGCCAACCACACCAACCTGGTGATCATGTCCCGCACCAGGCCAAACCAACTATTACCACCCAAAAGGCCCAACCGACTATGACCAATGAAGCGAGGACCATCGGTCCTCCAAAACACCAACCATTACAACGGTTTGTCGCTTCCAGTCCTAAACCCTTAGGGAGCGATAAACTTAGCCAGATAAAAGTACTTCAGCTCAATATCTGCGGATTAATACCCAAGATATTAGAGCTCACAAAACTCCTCCACGAGAGGGCAATAGACATCGCGCTCTTGCAGGAGACTTTGGTAGACAAGAAGCGAAGTAGCCACATCAGTGGCTACACGGCTTATAAATGTAAATGCGATGAGTGCCGTGGAATTATCACATATGTAAGAAACGGCATGACAGTTTCACAAAATCCTGACCCTCAAAGCGGGCGTACCGACGCCATCTCGCTTGATATATTCAAAGCTGGTAGAAAACTTACGGTCATTAACTGCTATAACCCGCCAAAACACGAACTTGCCATTAACCTCGGCAATAAGAATATTATTTCTAAAACTCTATTAGCTGGGGACCTAAATGCCAAGTCTCCTGCATGGGGCTATGACACAACCGACTCCTCGGGCCAAAAAGTCCAAGAAATTCTCAACACTACGAACTTATTTTGCCTGCAAAATAAACACAGCCCGCCAACCCTCCTACACACTGGCAACGGGTCTCTGTCGAGACCTGATCTAACTCTAATCTCTGCAGATCTAGAGGGGAAAACCACAATTAATGTGCTTGAGGATGTTGGAAGTGATCATAGGCCCATTGAAATCACTATTGCTCTCTCAGAGGCCAGGGGTGTAGCCACTAAACGGCCCAAAAAATGGAGCTACACTAAGGCTGACTGGCCAGCTTACGGGGCGGCTGTCGACTCCGCCCTGTCGTGCATCGCGGTGGAGGAAGGGACAGTCGACACCAAATACGGCGAAATCACTGCAGCGATTTTGTGTGCGGCTAGGAAGTATATCCCGCGGACCTATCCCGGCATACGGCATAGACCCGCCTGGTCCCGAGAATTAGACCGAATAGTCAGGGCCAGGTAACGGGCAAGGCGCAGAGCACAAAGAAAGGGGACCCCCGAATGCCGCAGGGAGTTCAATGCATTATGCCGGAAGGCCAGCGAGGTGGCCCAACGTGTACGGGCGGACAACTGGAGGGATGCCTGTGCCGGGCTGGATCTTCGGGATACCTCCAAAGCCTGGCGTCTTCTTCGCAATCTTGAGGCCAAAGATTCGGCGCGTACAGCCACCCCATTATTGTCACCCAGTGGGGATCGAGTGGCAAAAGATAAAAAAATGGCCGACTTGCTTAACAAATATTTGGCTTCGATAAGCAAGTCCGAAAAGGAGACAGCCACGTTTATAGCCCTCAAAAAGGTGCGTAAAGGACTCGAGAGGGAGCCGGATGGGTCGGAAGACCTGGACACGTGCAATGCGCCCTTCTGCCGTGCTGAGCTGGACAGAGCGATAGCTAAGTGCAAAAACAAAAGCTCCGGGGCCAGACAAGGTTACTCCTGAGATGGTAAAACACCTCGGGGGTATTTGCGAAAGACAAGCTCCTTGAGTTTGCGAATCGGACCTGGGTGGAGGGCCTGGCGCAGTGCTACCATTGTTCCAATACTTAAAAAGGGCAAAGACGCGACTAACGTTGAGTCCTACAGACCCATATCCCTGACCTCCACTATCGGCAAAATAGTAGAACGGATAGTCAGCGAGCGGCTCGTGTGGAGCTTTGAGAGTGTCGGTATCCTAGCGCCAGAGCAGGCTGACTTTAGGGCAGGCTTGAGCCCGATCGACCAGGTCACAGTTTTCATGCAGGAGGTGGCCGATGGGTTCCAGAGGGCCGAGAGCACATATGCAGTATTTATAGACCTAAAACAGGCTTATGACCGGGTGTGGAAGCAAGGCTCCTATCTTAAGCTTAGAGCCATGGGCGTACACGGGCGGACCTATAACTGGATAAAACAGTTCCTAACTGAGAGGAAAACACGAACACAGTTCCAGTACTCTCTAAGTGGGGAAAACACCCCAATCAGAGGGTTACCCCAGGGATCCGCCCTCTCATGTATCCTTTTCATGGCCTATCTTAACGATTTGCCCAGCTCACTCCGATGTCGCAAACTGCTATATGCTGATGATATTGTCCTCTGGTCAACCGGGAAGAAAGCTGACCAACTACAGGCAGCATTTCAAGCCGATCTCAATACCATCTCCTCGTATTGTTCAAAATGGCAGATACGAATCAACGTTGCCAAAACGACCTGGTACCTGTTCAGCCTGGGAATCGACATTCTTGGGGCCCCATTCGAGCTCCAACTCGGTGGGCTGCGACTCAAAAGTGAAAACACGCCAAAATATCTAGGAGTCACCCTAGATAGAAAGCTCTCAATGCACTTGCACATCCAGGACGTTGAAAGAAAGGCCTCGGAGAAGTTAGGGTTACTCAGAAAGCTAGCTAGTACCAAGTGGGGCGCCCGAGCTGACATGCTACGCACACTGTACACGGGGGCTGTCAGATCCCAAATCGAGTACAGCCTGCCCGTGCAGGTGTACGCAAGCAAGACGGTCCTCGAATCACTCGATCGTGTACAGGCCCAGGCTCTCAAATTCATTTGCGGCACCTATAGAACGAGCCCGACTTCCGCTGCAGAAATAATGTCCAACGTGGCTCCTCTCAGCCTGAGGAGAGAGCGCGCCGTGCTAACGGCCCTGGAACGCTACAAAAGGGGCGAACCAGGGCTACCGACCCATACATTAGTCACTCGGTGGAGAGTTAAAAACAAGATAAAACGGACATCATTTATGCACTGCGCAACAAATTTGAGTGCTCAAGCTGGCCTCTCCACTGACCGTGTCCCAATCCGACGGATAAGCACGTGCCCGCCCTGGAGGAGACAGCCCATACCTCCCATAAATCTAACCATACACGGGTTGGAGGGGGCCAGAAAACGACACACACACCCGGATTTACTAAAAAAAATGGCAATGGACACATTAAAGACCTACCCGGCCAACGCCATTTACTGTTATACAGACGGGTCGGTCATGAAGGACCCCGTAAGAGCTGGGGCCTATATCTGTTACCCAGACCACGAACCAGACAAGCTGTCAGGCGCATGCGGCCTCGCTGCATGCAGCTTTGACGCAGAATTAACGGCGATAACTAACACACTCAATTACCTGCTCCAAAAATTGCGTGAAAAGATAACCGTTGCGACTACCGTTGTAATGATTACCGATTCCCAATTCTGCCTCCAAGCCATGGTTGGCTTAGGGGGAAAGTCCAAATTGGTGGAAGAGGCATTAGGCGCCGCAAATAACATCCGCCTATTTATTGGCGCTGTCATCTTTATGCAGTGGGTGCCCTCGCACTGCGGCGTGAGGGGCAATGCCGTGGCTGACGCTCTAGCTCGAGAAGGAGCGCTGGCCGTGCCAACTTTCGAATCACCAAGTACGTTTCAACAGGCTACCACAGTTATACGAGAGTGGATACATGAAAAGTGGTTGAAATCCTGGTATGACTCCAATACTGCCAGGGGAGTCTGGCAGCACATGCGTCGCCCAAATCGAGAGGACCCGTGGTGGAGGCTAAAAAGGTCGGAACAAACTACAATAGCGCAGTGGCGTACAGGACACTGCCCCATTGGTGCGTACTTCGCCCGGTTTCGACCAAATATTGATGCCCGTTGCCGACACTGCGGGGAATCAGAAGAGACGGTGGCGCACGTCTTGCGAGAGTGTCCGCAGCTCCGCGAGCTGCGGGAAGACGTATCCAGTGATTCGCTATGTTTGTATGGAAGCTATGAGGCACTACGCCAAACAGCAGAGTTCCTTACCAAGGCACTACGGGAGTCCTAGGTCTCCCTGCCTTGTCACCAATTGGAGTTCATCTCAGGTATTATATGACATAATATGACATTGGTTATAGTCAGTTGGTCGTTGTGCTGGCTACATGTCATCCTCGTTTAACTGTGAGCCACAGAAATGGATGATTTTTACAAGTTCACCATGTCTGAAAGTTGATCTTTACATTCTGTACTTACATACTCTTGCAGCCTGACAACGAGAAGTCAGACGAGAGCTTGTTGCCACGTCACAGGTCTCCAGTCAGGCCTACTATAACGACTGGTCTCGGTTATGCGAAGGGAACTTAGGTGAAGGTTGGTAGGTAGCGTTAGTCAAGAAAACTTTGAGAAGTCCTTGAAGACATAACTAGGTAAACAAATGCTAGGGTCAATACAAAAACAAGCAAAATATAAAAAATCCTATTTATAAAAATTATCTAAAGAGGAAGAACTCCGTTCATAAAACTATATCTAACAATAATGTACAAGCCTTACCCCTTGGTCGAGATCAAACAATATAATTAATTACCATTAATAAATTGACTAATTGAGTATTTTTGTTTATTGATTCATGTTCTGTTAGGTACAATACATAATTGTTTAAAGTATTACCTTGATTGGAGAATGCGTGAGGGAGAACTAGTAGTAACCATTATTTAAGGGGACTAAAACCAACAAATTTAGCCATATCTGTGAGCACTGAAGCGTACACACTTTTTACCCGACAGACAGACAGACAGACAAAATGAGCTGACATAAGCTTTGTAAAAAACCATAGCTTGCTATCACTTCCTTTATTCTAGACACCGGATACACCAAAAAGCTATCCGTTTATAGTTTGAGAATCTCTATTGAGAACGCAACTTTCAAATCTGTTTATGCATCACAGTCATGCCTTGCTCTTAATGTATGACTTCCAGGTGAAGTAGTCACGTCAACTACTACAACGACGACAGTAGCGCCAACCACAGAGAGGCCGACCTGCCCCACACAGCCAACAACTACCACCACAGAGAAGCCGACCTGCCCCACACAGCCAACAACTACCACCACAGAGAAGCCGACCTGCCCCACACAGCCAACAACGACAACAACCACAACTCGTAAGTATGAAAAGCTCTTAAAGCATTTCCTTATCTGTGTATCTAAATGAAACAGCATCGTCAAATTAGTAGACATATTGTCAAATATGACTATAGAGACTTAAATAGTATAGTAGTAGATCTTTATTTTACTGTCTAGATATTGTTTTGCTTTCTTGGTTTTAAGCGACAACGACTACAACAACCACCACTACAGAGGAACCAACCACCACTACAGAGAAACCAACTACAACTACAGAGGAACCAACCACAACTACAGAGGAACCAACCACCACTACTGAGGAACCAACTACAACTACAGAGGAACCAACCACCACTACAGAGGAACCAACCACGACTACAACAACTACTGAGGAACCAACTACAACTACAGAGGAACCAACCACCACTACAGAGGAACCAACCACAACTACAGAGGAACCAACCACAACTACAGAGGAACTAACTACAACTACAACAACTACTGAGGAACCAACTACAACTACAGAGGAACCGACCACAACCACAACAACTACAAGAACGACAACAACACGTAACAACTGGCTAATTTTTCAGAAATGATTAAACTTTTATAGCTTAATAGTCTACCGGCGGTGTAGCATACGCCGCTATTTGCAGGGCGGCCTTAGGTCACTGCAACCTATGCGACCGTAGTGGGCCCCGCACTTTCATAGGACCCGCGCTAAACCTAGGTGTATAAATTATTAAATTAAACCATTTTTTAACTTATAACGCATTTCTGTAACTCTGAAATTGCAAAATATACGAAAAAGTCATGGAAATATTCGAATAATCTTTAGAAAACTCATACAAATCTCCTGAATATATAGACAAAAATTGTCATTTTGGAGTGTCATTCAATATTGAAAACCCCAATCCTTCGCGCGATTAAAAAAAAAACGGCATTATGCAATACTCGTAATTGTGAAATCTAGTGAAAGAATCTTCTCGCGCCTCAAACTAATGAAGAATTACTTAAGGTCAACAATTCTCGTAGATTGAAACATTTGGTAATTCTTGCATCTGAGCGTGATCTATTTAGGAAACAGAATTCTTATGATATACTGTATGACTTCACTGTAGTAATTCTGTGCGTAGTAAAGATTGAATAAAATGCAATAACGAATATATTTTCTAATACAAACTTTCACTTATTATCCTTATTCCTACCCAAACTTGGCCCGCGAAATCCGTTTCTCATAGGGCCCCACAATGGTTTAAGTCCGGCCCTGCTATTTAGTTACGGGTGAATAAAGATTAGATTACTTGTTCTCCCACCCCCACCCCCCCCATCTTTATTTCGCCTCTAAAACAACTTAGGGTAGAAATAAAAAAGTGTGATCTTTCCATGACTTCTTGGTCACAACGGATAAGTTCGGCCCTGCTATTTTGTGACAAGGAAATACTACTTGTTCTCCCCTACCTATTTTTTTATCGTAGGGTAACTCTAGTTCAACTTGCAGAAATGAAAGAGTGATCTTTCCTTTACTTATTGTCCATACTCTTTAACCATGAAGAGAATTATATATATACATATATATATATATATATATATATATATATATATTAATTGCTGAATAAGTACAGCCAATGACCTTAATCTTGAGTTTTTTTCTAGCCATTTGGACCGTTGCAGTGCTATGCAATATCTCTCGACCGTTTCTTTTATTTCCTGTTTGTCTTTTGCCAGAGTTAAGATTATCTTCTAATTGATCTTCTAATTGATATAAGCTCGTCTATTCCTTGATGTTATCCTAGTCATCGATTCAATTGTCTGCATCTCAATTTTCCTTTGTACTGTTCCTTACACAAATGTCTTTGTTTGTAAAATGTGTTTTACATGTTTCGGATGTTCCTTCAGAGTTGAAGATAGTTTACTTCCTAGTCCAAACCTCCCCCAGGACGACGGGGGATGGGAGTGGACAGGGTTTGAACCAGGGACCCTCGATAAATTCAAACGACAGTCCAGCGCGCAAACCGCACGACCAGGCAGCAATCTTTTCCTTTGCGAACTCTGTGGAGCTCCTGATATGGCTGTAAAACCTAAATTTGCGTTATTTGACTGGTAGAGAAGGATTAGGAATTAGTTATTTCTTTTAAAATTAGGGGGAAGTTTTGACTTAATGACGCGACTAGTATAACTAGCGAAAGTAAAAATATAAGCAGAATACTTCTGAAGGCTATAGAGAGAGGCAGTTTTATGGATAAAAGATTTAGCTTGAAGACATTCGACGGTTCCTTTTGTTATTATTAAACGTCTTGTTCGACATTCGCTACCAGCGTCGACTGCCTTCTAGTGTTGGCCTTTCGACTGTGTTATTGGATTTTATTTATCTGAGTGTTACCACCGTTTGATTTAGCTGCAGTAGACATAGCGCGGAAGCGCCTTAATGACAGTTATTAAAGGTCAACATTTGGGCTTAATCGCCTTTAACTTTTGTAGATAAAAATTCTGTATTGGAATACAATTTTAAACGTGTTTGTACTTTGAATTTCAAATGTAATATAACTTTTCTGATAAAGGGACATCTGATAAAGACAGCGGTAGAGCGCTATTCTGATCAGGTGATTCCATTGTAAAAGGGTTTCCATGGAAACGGTTAATATTTTTTTAATGAATATCCCGAGAGGTCCAAACAAAATAAAACGTAAACCAAAAGTGTTTTGTCTAAGAAAAAATGTTTTTGTATAAATATAATGTTTCCTAATTACGCTAATTCATTTTATGTATATTCACAGCTTACACAAGACCCCCCATCCCGCCATCCACACCGACGCCATGTAAAAACAACACTAAGGCGGACATCATCCTCGTCATCGACGCCTCTACCAGCATTGGACCAACCAAATGGCTGAATCAAACTCTCTTCGCTTCTACTGTGACAAGCTATTTTAACGTTGGACCCGAGGAAGTCCAGTTCGGAGCTTTGATTTTCAACGCTGCACCGGTAAAACTGTTTGATCTGAAGACTTATTCAGACCATGATGCACTCAGTAAGGTAATTCAATGATGTCTTTATTTCCCTCACAGCAAATCTATATTAATGTGATAAGTATATTATTATTATTATTATTATTATTATAGCTTTTATATAGCGCTACTTTAATGCTTATAGCATGCTCAGAGCGCTTTTGGTCCAATCTCATTTGTGAACCAGTGGGAGGGGATATCTAGGAGTTGGTTTTCCGTGCTGCCTTTAGGCGCTCAGTAAACTCAACTCAACCCGAGTCGGGTGTCGAACCTCGAGCCCCCTTCTAGGTAGCCAAGCCAAGTTCAAGCGCACTTGACCACGCTTCCCACTTGGGACACCTAGATCTAAGGAATTTTACATGCTTAGCTACAAAACTTGTAAACTAAATTTTATATCAGACTAAGCTATGAAACTAATCTCGGAGGAAAGACTTCTTTCTAGTATGAAAACAAAATTATTATGAGACGCATTATTAGCTGAGTGGGTAAGAGATCTTGGCTTCCAAACCTGGGATCCTGGATTCAAATCTCAGTGAAGACTGGAATTTGTAGGACGCCCTGAGCCCTGATTTTAGTTGGGTAAAATTAAAGGTGGTTGGTCATTGTGCTGGTCACATAACACCCTGCTCGTTAAGCAGAAACACAGAAACAGATGACCTGAACATCACTTGTCCCGTAGATCGCAATGTCTGAAATGTGAACTTTACTTTACTAATAACCTGAGAAAATAAATCTGAGTTATAGTAGTCAGTGATATGTTATTTAAAAAAGAAGTCTTAGAATAATTTGAGAAATAAGAAAGAAAGCGCTCATGGACAATGTAAGGCAAGAACAAGTAAGAGCGGGAGCAAAAGGGTCAGAAGAAATGAAAACTCCTGTTTCCGGTAAAATATTTCACGATAAAATTGTTTAACCAGCTATGTTTTATCTTATATGCTTGCGAGTCTTAGACTGACTGCAGAGATAGAGAGGAAGATTTCAGCAATGGGGTTGAGATGTTAGAGAAGGATCCGAGGAATCATATTTAAAGACCCGCATCACAAAACGAAGCGATTAGAGACTGGGCTACAACAGAGAATAGACCCCCCTTGGTGACGTTATCTATTGTTAAAAAAAAACACGTTAGCATTTAGTGTAATAGTTGACCTACGGAAAGCATTCGTTCAAGGTCAGAGGACGTAAAATTAAATATGCTCTCTTTGCAGGCTTTGCTGGACGTCAAGTATCCAAACTACTCTGGGACGTTTACACACAAGGCCCTTAATGCTGTCTACGACTGGAAGATGTTTGATGAGGCTGCAGGCGGTCGAGCTGATGCACCCAACATTGTTATCCTCATGACCGACGGGCTATCCCAGAACACGACAAAGAGTAAGCACAATTGTATCAGTCCTTTTTATGCATTTTTATTACAATTGGAAGCTTGCTAGCTCTTCAGGGGTTGATGTGTAAAAAAAACAAACTGTGTTGAAGCTGAATGGAAATTGAACAGGTATTTTCAAAAAAGGATTTAACTATTTTCATATAAATTACGTCATTAGCCACACAGTGAAATTTCTGGTTTGAACGTAACATTTTTTTTTTTCAAAATATAATCAGCTTAAAATTAATTTAGCCTTAAAATCTTTTTACAAAGCTTATACCAACTCTCTCTGTATGGTTCTGAAACATGGAGAACAACTGAAGCGACAACAAAAAAAAAGTACAGACCTTCATCAACAGATGCCTGAGAAATATCCTAACAATACACTGGTATGGCAAAGTAGAAAACACCAAACTGTGGGAGATGAGTGGACAGGAAAATATAGAAAAGCATATCTTAGAGAGGAATTGGAGATGGATTGGTCACACCCTTAGAAAAGATACCAGCAACAGAGCTAGACAGGCCTTAGAGGGGAACCCCCAGGGAACAAAACGCAGAGGAAGACCAAAAAGAACATGGCGACGCAGTGTACGTGAAGAACCAGAGAAGACCGGGAAGAGCTGGCAAACCATCAAAAAACTAACAAGAGACCGTGGAGAGTGGCGTGTTTTTGTCCAGGCCCTATGTTCCATGAGGAACCCAAAGGAATGATGATGATGATGATGATAATACCAACTCCCTCTGTCTGTTAGTCTGGTAAAAAAGATTGTACACGTTATTTGTCCGACGCTCTATCTCGGATCATGACACTTTCGTTAACCGTCGGTCATAGAAATAGATGACCTGTACATCATCTGCACTAGAGATCGTAAGGTTTGAAAGGGGAACTTTGTAAGCTGTTTATAGAAATAATAGGTTTATTATTATTAATATAAAACAGTCAGCCACAGAAACAGGTCACCTTTACATCATCTGCCCCGTAGATCGCATATTATGAGAGGAGAATGTAACTTTTACATTTTTTTTTTCAGCCGTGCAGGCAGCCAACAACTTAAAGACGTCTCTTGATGCCACCGTCCTTGCGGTGGGCATAGGTAAAGACGTCAATAAAGAGGAACTGAAGGAAGTGGCCAGTGACAGCAAGTACGTCTTCTTCTCACAGGACTACATCGTCCTGGACTATATAAGCAAAGACCTGATTAGTATCACCTGTAACACAGCGAAACTCCTTCAATCTCTGTACCGAGCAAAAGTAGTGCCCAGTGTGAACTCAGAACTGCCGTAATTTCATTTTGATTTATTATTGGTTGAAATATTTTAAAGATAGAATTTTAATATAAGATTATACGCCTCTAAAAAATAAAAGAATAAAATATTATTTGTATCTGGAAAATCGTTTATTGATTCTGAATCATAAGTGGCTGTGCAAAAGACTATTTTTTTTAAATTATAGGGGACAACAGACATTACAGCAAATTGAAAAATTTGACACAATTTTGTTAATTTTATTTTTTTTAATTTTACAAATATCATTTACAAGCTAACCTGAAATGTTCTTTAATTCAACACTATTTTTTAATTTTTTATTTTATTTTTAAGTAGATAAATCTGAATTCAAATTTTTTTCGCTCGAGGTCAAAGACTTTGGCTTGAAGCCACTCCTCTTGGACATAAGGACAGAGTTATATTCATCCCCGTTCCTCAACCTCAACTAATGATGTTAATAGTAGATACATAGTCGCATCTTGTCAAAAAGTGTCCAATTCACAAGTGTCTATATTTCCAGGTGCTTAATTAAATTATCTGTGCCAAAAAATGCCAGTGCCTAAATTTCCTGATACACACTATTTACTGACTACTTTTAAATGAAATCCCTCATCCTAATCACCTCCCTTGTATAGCCAGTAGAACAGCTAGTATTTCAATGATATTTCATAATTCTTTGGCATTCTCCAATAGAATTCCTTCATTCCCCAGCCACGAACGTTTGAGCCACCTATTTTCTTTTAATATACGTTTTATCGTCGAGGGCAAGAAGGAGACTGAATGAGTCAGTGATCAGGACTTGAATAATGTATCTTAGATACACAATATAATAAGCATTTAATTGATTTTAAACATATGATAATTTTGAGAAAATATTACCTTTATTACATGAAACTATAACAAATGGTTGAGAAATTATTGCAATTAATACAATATAATTAACATAATAAATAATGCTTGTAATATCAAAAAGGCAGTAATAATATTAAAGTACACATAAAGTTAGTTGTTATATATTTTATATTTTGAAACTCTGGATGATATGATTTTATTTTTATTGAACCTCTTTGACGACAACGAATGTGTCGAAAACAGGTAGTTTTAATTCATCAGAAGAGTTATTAGATTTCTTTTCTATTACTTATAAAATTTGAAATCACAACCCAGTGTATCAAGAGTTGTTTTTTTTTACATAAGTAATAAAATATAAGAGCGAACATATAAAAAAACAACAGAAAACATGATCCATTTTAATTCAATAAGTAACTAGAGTATATCATTCTCTTTCCAACGGTAGTAGAGTATTTTGTTCAGATCATTACATAAAACAAAATATAGAGTAACATTAATGTAAGGTAATAAGAGAATACATTTTCTTACATCTAATTGAACAACAACAATAGCTTTATATGCGAAGATCTGTTTAAAAAGGTTACTGCTGCTTGGGAAGTAGAAGTGTTAAACTATAATATATATATATATATATATATATAGTTATAATATAGTACTTGCACATTAAGCTATTTAAAGTTTTCATGCATATAAGCAAATCTATGTATAAGACTCTTTTTGGTGTATCTGGCGTACAGAATACGGAAGAATTACACCTTTTCATACATGGCGGAAAATCTATAAACAGCAAGCTTTTTGGTGTATCCGGTTTACAATAAAAAAACATAAACAAAACGCAAGTGTTAGTAAGCTATGTATACACAAGTTACATGATTAACGGTTTGCAAAATGTGACACTATGGAATAACATTTTTTAAAGTTGGCAGCTTCTGAAGCTCGATTTAGTGCCCTTGACAATGTTTAGTTAATTGTGAAAATCTCCAAATTGATAAGCAAAGTATATTGATAAAACATATAATAATGTTTGTGCACTTTTCAGCTCTGTAAGATCACATTTTTATGCTCTTTCGCTAGTAGATATGGTAATTTTTAGCGGCCCTAGAGAGGGGAAAAGTCACAATTAGTTTTATGTGCTTTGATTGCCACTAAGACGCATTTCCGTCAAGATCTCAACAGCTATACAAGTTATGGAAAATCAAATTTAGTGATATTTTTAGCTTGAAAGCTTCTGGAGCAAAATCTACATTTTATCTATTGAAGGGGGACCCATTATTTAATAAATTAAATATGTAAGATGTTTTTTTAAAGATAAAATTACATCGTTTTTAGAATTATTTACTATTAGTAGAAAAACAATGTGAAAGACTATTCCACAGCGATAGGGCTTATACATTAGAAGTGGGGCAGATATCTTGCGCAGATACAGCTTTAGTTTTTGTTCAAATCGATGTAAATATGTTATTAGTTGTTTAAAATTTTCTTTGATAGTGAAATACGTAGAAATCAATGATAATTTATTTTATCATGTCAAATATTGTATCAAATGTATGAACTGGGTGTGGCAAAATATGTAGATTGCAGATGGGACTGCGTAGTCTTGTGAAATACTCTACTCCTTATTAAATTTGTGACTCAAAGAAAAGAATTATTAAATCTGTCTGTGGCATTTTACGTCTCGAGAGACGAGCTTTTCTCTTTGCAACTTCTTGTGTGACTAAAGAGGCCAATTCTTGATACACAGGTTGGGCATATGTGATCATCAGGCGCCCTTACATTATCACCCTTCTTATATCATATGTATAATATATTGTTATATTGAATGTGTTTTGTGATACGCCTACATATTTGCAATTATTTTTATAACAACTGTATCCAACGTATGGTCACCACTGTCATGCACCCATCACGTTTTGAAGAGTCTCTAAATATATATAGATAGAACCACCTACCAATCTTTACGAATCGTTACATATCGTTGTAGGTACCTTGAATAGATAATACAATTTGTATACAAAAAAAAATATACATTTTTTCTAAGTAAGTTAACAATTTAAATACAAGCGATCCCCATTTTCTAATTGTTATTTTAAGTGCAGTAACAGATGCCAACATATCAAGTTACGTGTGGATATTTTCCTTGCTGGTCAAGCTCGATGCATTTGTTGGCTTGGCTTTAAACATGTTATTTCCAATCGGCCAGTAGTAAAGTAGAGGCCTGGGAATCGGGCGTTGTTCGTATTGCGAGGGGTTGAACAAAAATGGAATTCGTTTCCAAAAAAACATTTGCAGTCTTGCTAGCCTCGTTTGAAACTGAAGCAACTCCTGAAGAGTCTCTGGAATAAAAGATTGCTTCAAATGTTGTTCTCTTTCAGGGCTGTCCCCAAGCTGGCTAGATACTGCAATAAATGCCAGTTTCACCAAAGGCCAAGGACTTCGACTGGCACTGAAAAGAAGCTTGTGAACGCCATGCCTTGCAGGTGTGACAGTAATTTTGCTGTAGGACATTATTGTTCTCAAATCATAGTTCGATAGGTAGCAATTAGCAATCAACATTCGTACTGTATTCCCAAGGCCACTTTATAAAGTTTTCCATATAACAAGGTTGGGAATCACATTCTTCGAGGTTGTAAACAAAACCTTTACTCAGAAAAAGGCTCAAAATTTCCATGCTAAGATCAGCTGTGCTCTTAGAACTTTTTTTGCTAAAGGCCAAATCTTCCAGAAGACATTTGTATTGTGGGTCAAGAACAACATCTAATTTTCCATTGCACATTTCGATGAATGCTTCAGCGTTAAGAAATTTTAACTTATTCATTAAAAGATAAACCAAAGCTGACCTTTGCTGTTTGTCTTTGATGTTAACATTAGCCCCACTAGAGATAAGAGCAGAAATTCCCCACGCAAAATCTCCTGCTAAGAACATAAGAGCTGTTCGTCCGAGATTATCTTGAAGATCTAAATTTGGCGCTTTAGAAATAATTTCTTTAAATATTGATTGATCTGTGTCTTCTTCAGAATTGTCAGCTGCTATTTGCTTTAAGGCTATAATTAAAGGGGAATAACCTAGTTTATTCTGTATGTTGATGTCTGCTTTATTTTCAAACAGCATTCTAATCAAGGGTAAACTGCAAAAGTTAGTAGCTAGAATCAATGGTGTAATTCCAAAACAAGCAGCTGAGTTCACGCCTGCTCCATTCTCTAGAAGATATCTTACTAGATCTACATTCCCTTTTGAAACTGCTATATGCAGCGGTGATCTGCCGAATTTGTCTTTATCATTGACATCAAGTCCTGCCTCGACCAAAGACTCAGCTATTTCTACAGTCGTTGAATAGTGCATAACTGTACCTCCTACATTGTTCCTCTTAAAGACGTCTGTACCAGCAGCCATTAACCAGTGGAAAGATAAGATGCACCTGTGTTGTACAGCTAAATGAATTGCCTTATCGTATTTTCTATTAATAATATTTAGTTCGCAGCCGTGTTGCATCAACAACAGCGCTGTCTCATCCAAACCTAGAAGCAATACCAAGGCTAACGGAGTTTCGTTACTGCGATACTTTGCGTTTAAATCACTTCCGGCTTTTATTAGTATTTTCACATTTGGTTGCCTCTTACATTTCACAGTGCTGAATAAAGCAGTTTCATTTCTTTTATTTCTTGTGTCTAAATCAAATTCAAGTTTCATTTTCTTTCTCCTTGGTGATTTATTCCTCTTGCTCTGATCGACATTTGTAACATTAAATTTATTTAGTAAAAAAATAAGTATATTTTCGTTTGCGCAGCTCGCTGCGTAATGAAGAGCTTCATTACCCTTTGAATCACGTACATAAATGTCTGCTCCTGCCTCTAGGAGATAGTACACCATTTTTTCATGTTCCATTATCAAAGCAACTTGAAAACGGTGTGTGAATTTTTCTAGACCTAAAACATTTCTTCCACTAAATTCTGCGCTGCCTGTGTTACATGGAGATGAACATTGCGTCCATTTGTCTGGACTTAAAGGTTCACAGGAGACAATTTTAGGTAATATGTCTAGGTCTGAAAGTTTTCTTTGACAAAATTCTTCGCCAACTAGGTCATGTTTAGGTGAACATGACGTCTGGTAGGAGGGACTTGTAGGAAAATAGCCGGTACACGTTGAAGTATAGCTGGGACTTGTAAGAGCATAGCTGGGACTTGTAGGAGTATAGATTTGCAGGTGTATAACTGGGATTTGTAGGACTATAGCTAGGACTTGTAGGAGCATAGCTGGGACTTGTAGGAAAAGAGGTGGGACTTGTAGGACTATAGTTGGGACTTGTAGGAGCATAGCTAAGACTTGTATGAGCATAGCAGGGACTTGAAGGTTCATAACAGTAAAAAATATCTTGTATATCCTTACTTACAGTTGACATTTTTTTTGTTAAAACTATTCAGTCTATGATAGTATCCTGTACTATTAACGTCAGCCCCCTTTTTTCCAGAAAATATTTCAATATGGTCATTTGGTTGAAGTATGCAGATAAAGAATGATTGGTGTTTCATTGTCTTTCATTAGTTCTCACGGCACTAAACAACGCTGGGAAACTGAAAGAATCAACTTGGTTAGGATTTGCATGTTGCTGGAGAAGATACTTAACCATTCTGATGTCCTTTTTATCAATAGCAAGTAACAGCGGAAATTGTTTCATTTTATTTTCTAGATCAATAGAAGCTGCAACGTTTATCAAACAGCAAACAATTTTAAAACATTCATCTGCTTCTCTAAACTAAAGTAAAGTTCTCTTTTCAGAAAGTGCGATTTATGTGGCACAGAATGTTAAGGTAATCAGTTTCTCTGGCCTACGATTAACGATGGTGTCATATGACGAGAACAACGACTAACCGTCAACTAATGTCATTTACGCATAAGAGATGGGTGGATTCTAAAGAACCCAAAATTAAAAAAAAATCTAAGTCTTCACCAAGATTCGTACCCAGGAGCAAGATTCAGCCACCACCACTCCTATGTTCGTCTTTGGGAAATAAATTGTTTATCCTTTCATAAAACACTTCTGAAGGCGTTGGCATGCGGTCGTTTTCACACGTAATACATTTGAACTTATATTTAATAAATTGTGTCTAATATATCCCCATATCTTATTATTAAAGAACAATTCTGTAAAAAATACTGGTAAATAAAGTTATTAATTTAACAATTTTACTTTTTTTTTCATTACACAGGAGCACATTCGTAAGTATACATGTTTAAGGTTAGTAAGTTGTAGTAGGTCTTCTTTCCTATTGGCAGCTAAAAACTATTTTACAACGTTTTTAAAATATATAGTTCTAAGGTAAATCAAGAGTTATAATTCTAAATATTAAACCTCGATGACGTGATGTCACGGCCTGTCTCTTATTATAGGCGTGATGACGCGAATGTCTCTGTGTGTTTTAGATACCTCTTCTGATACTACTATAATGTTCTTCTTAACTAAATACTTTCTTACACGCACTAGATTAGCAAGTGCGTAAGTACACTAATATACTAAACTCTCCAACGACAACATTTAGAATTATTAATAAACACACTGGTAGCAGACATGTCTTTTATTACATAAAATAAATCACAAAAGATATTGGCGACTTCAGCCATCACAAATTACATCCGAGGAAATGTGTCCTGAATAGAAATCAATTATAATAACTTCAATACTTATACATAACTCTACCTGTCAAAAATATCCATAACACTCCTCTCTCTACAAGAGTCTAAGATCAACTGAGGTGTCCACCTCGTGGTCAGTCCCCGACCAGGAAAAATCTCGTGCAAACTGCACGGAATAGTTAAGTGACTACTAGACACCAAATATTACAAGGGTTCTAAAACTGATATATGACACGTGACAATATTTTGGTCATACATAATAGTATATTTTTAAATTCGCGCTTATTGAGTCCCACAACGATATTGTATCTGGTTTCTTAGTATAAACGATAGACTTCAACCTATAAAACTATTATACATCCATTAAGTATGCCATTAATTTATGTTGAAAAGCGTGCCATACAGAATATAGCCGGCTCCTCTACCACCAAAGCGAACGCCACCTTGACATTTTAATATATGTGGACGCGTGTGTCTCTCCAAAATAAGACTACACAGCGATATGAAAAAGTGTTCGAGATGAACCATAGTCGTTCTACAACTGAAGAAGGTCAATAAATTTGTGTTAAAAATATAGATATATAAATTTATCAATAGATTGATGAATCTTTGTTTAAAATAAAGTCCTTAACTCTTAAACGAGCAATGCTTCAATGTATGTACATATTTAAACACATATGTATATCTATACTATAAAGCTGATATTAAGGCTTAGTATGTATGGGTGTATGTTAGTCCCTAATAGAAATCAAAACCATTTGACCAATCTTGATAAAACTTGGCAGAAATGTCCCTTGGGTATTAACTGGAACCGTAACGTAGACTTTAAACAAACTTAAGACTCTAAAAAAAGTTGCATAACTCTATGAAAGTGTTACTAGTTCATGGGTCTAGGCCATGTTAAATGAGACAAGATTAAAATGATGTAGATCTAATTTTAAGAACTACATTTCGCAAAGATAGTTTTGAAGCTGCCCCCGAAAGGGAAAAAGACGCTATTAGTTTTGTGTGGCTGTCTGTCCGTCTGTCTTATTTAGAGCTTAGAAACTAGAAGAGAAAATGAAAAACGGACATCATTATATTCAAAGTTCTGATGCAACGGCTACTTTTTTCTTTTCTGAAAGCAAAAAATTTAATTTTTAAATTCACTTATGCAAGTAGGTTTTTTTTTTAAAACACACCATTTTCACAACTATTCATTATTAATAGTAACAAACACTTGAAGCTTTTTAGTAAGGAAGATGACTGTCGCAGTTATCTATGTAGCTGTATAGTAGAATTATTTCTCTATTTGATAGTGCGGCATTGTTCACTATATTGATGACGTCATTACACTATTTCTTGTGTAGACTAGGAGAAGGAACTTTTGTTGCTTGTCACAACTTCTAGTGACGTAAAGTTAGTGTGTGTATGTGATTTGCGTCATTTATCGTCAAGTACAGTCTCTCCATCTTGTGCTGTATAGAGGCAAGACATGTTTTGAGAGCTCTTGAATTTCTCCTTGGTTATTGTTACTGGATAGCCTTAACGTTTGCCTTGGACATTTTCTTGTTGGATTATCTTGACCCCTGTTTAGGGTGAGTTTTATTTTTTAATGGTATAGTTTTTCTATTTGAATCCGTTCGTAGTTGTAAGTCTATATTTAGACTGGATCTAGATGATTAGAAGAATCCTTTCTTTTATCATCTATAGGGTTTTAGCGACAAGTCTAGGTTTTGGTCGTAGTCTCAGTCAAGACTCTATTTCAAGTTTTGGCGTCAAGTCTAAGTAGTGATCTTAGCTTGGTGTCAAGTCTATGTGTAAGACTCAGTGTCAAGTCTTGGTGTCAGGACTTGTTTATCCAGTCTCAATTTTCTATACTGAGAGTACAACTTTAGGTCTACAGTCTACAGGACTGAGGTCTTCACCTCACTAATGTCAATTAGTCGTTTGGTGTTCAAGTTGACTTTTTCATGAGTCTGAGGTTCAAGATTCCAGATTGCTGGTTGTCTTGATCAGACCTGATGTTACAGTAGGAACTATAAATTTTTAGAATTGTCGTCAGTGAACAGTATTAGATCTAGAGGCCAAATCTATGTGGATTACCAGTTGTTGTGTTGGAAGTCTATTTGAACAACTTATGATGAATATATCAAGGTAATGATCTTGTTTAAATAATGATCATTTATATGTCACAAAGAAAATAACTGGATTATGTTGGAGTACATATATTACACATATATCTATTGATATTGATACTATTATTATCATTCATCATACATCAGATCATTTGTAAATATATATTACTAGAATAAATGTTTATTGTTATTTAACATCATACACTTAGTTTATTAATTTATTATATGACTGTATGTGTATGGTGTGCTTGTCAGGCTGAACTTGGGCCAAAATATTATAAGTTCAGAAAAGAATAACAATAACTAAAATTGAGGTAATAGTATGATAGGTACAATAGAAAACAAGAACCTGACAATGACTATTTACCTTTTTTTAACACATTTATGCAAATGGATTTTAGATTTTTGGTCAAATAATTTTTTTTTACATTTGTATTGCTAAGTTATGTTAGTTCTGTCATATTAAATATTACAGTAAAAACAAAAAATGTTATTTTTTTTAAAAAGAGAAAAAAATCTATTTACTATGCAAATAAATTGGACATAATTTAAAACAAAAATTAATAATAGTTATTCATGTTATCGGGAGAACTGTGGATGCTGTCACCCTATATAAAACACAAAACTAAAAGAATGAAAAAGTCACTAAAGCAACAAATTAAAATCCTAACTGCAACCAAAAGTAAACAAAAAGACGCCAAGAAGAGGAAAGACTACAAGATTTATTACAAGTTTCATAGGATGATATATAATATGTGAACATGTGAGGATCAATTGGAAGCAATAAATATGTACAAATATAAATTGGCCGAGATACGGTGTGAGAGACCTAGAATAGCGGAAGATCCTAGTAAAATGTTATTTGCGATAGAACAGAACATACAAAAGAACAAGACAATGAAAACCATAAAAGACAAAGACGGAACAGAAACGCAAAACGGTTCTAAAATCTTGGAGATAATGACGGAACAATTCAAACAATTGTATAACAAAGAACTGACAGACATAAGACATGCAAAAAAAAAATTTATAGAAAACTGTAAAGGCAATAACGACGACAGTAAAACAAAACGACGGACACTAAAAACATAAACAAAACAAAAGAAAAAAACGTGTTGATGGGCGCATGACTGTTTATTATGTATTATTGTGTCTGTGTGTTGATGGGCGCATGACTGTTTATTATGTATTATTGTGTCTGTGTGTTGATGGGCGCATGACTGTTTATTATGTATTATTGTGTCTGTGTGTTGATGGGCGCATGACTGTTTATTATGTATTATTGTGTCTGTGTGTTGATGGGCGCATGACTGTTTATTATGTATTATTGTGTCTGTGTGCTGATGGGCGCATGGCGGTTTATTATGTATCGTTGGGTCTGTATGTTGATGGGCGCATGGCTTTTTACTATGTATCGTTGTATCTGTGTGTTGATGGGCGCATGGCGGTTTATTATGCATCGTTGTGTCTCTTGAAGCTAGGGTGACTGGGGGAACATTGTAAGCTCTATCAGTGGGGATCGGTGCGAAGCACCTACGCCAAAAGCGTTTTCTTGTATTTGTCACTGCAGAAACGTATTATCGTAATATCTACAGCTCATTATTCACCCTATTAAAAAAGACCTTTTGAATAATGTTTTTCTTGAAAAATATTCTAATAGGAATTTACAGGCCTGTACGACATAGCAAATACAACCGTTTTTTTCTTGAAAATATAAGACACTGGCACTCAACATATTTAGATTAAGACTTTGAAGATCGCAGAAAAAAATGTATTCCAAAATTAATATTTAAAAAAAAAAGCTCATTTGTAAGTAATATACTTTGTTCAATAGGCATGTTTGTAACTTTGTTTTGTTACAGAACTATAATTCAAAGCTCTAAAACAAATTTCGGAAGTGGAAGGAGAAATTAAGTGACCCAATAAGATTCTATTTTAATTTTTTTCCATTTTCTGAATTGTGGTATACATTGTGAGTTATTATCCCAATTTTTTTATAGAACAGAAAATTATCTGTATTAGTAAAGGTATGAAAAAGATGACTAGAAAACTAATATTTAGGTTCAGAACTCATCTCAATTGTTACTCTTATAATGAGAAATTTCGTGTGAATTGTAAATTTTCCAAAACAAAGTCTTACTCAAAATAACTAAGATAAATTCGTATGCAATTACTAAAACTCTGTCGCCACATTTGACTTTTCTGTTTTAAAGACATCATCTTTTCATCTGGAAAGGGTAAAGGGCGGTAGAGTGAAAACGTTAATCTTCGCTCCTTAACTCGATAAAATAATTTAATTCACAGCATATATAAATTATATTAGTGACAATTATGTTAAATTTTGTAATCTCTTAACTAAAATACAAAAAGAAAAAAAAAGTATTTTTTTTGTCCGATGGGCGGAAGGCAATTGTATGTATCGTCCCTCCCACCTGGTACAACCATTTTTCATTTTATATTTACTAATGATAAAATTTGAGGTCAGAGTGTTTGTGCGAAATAACATTCAAATGGGTTAAAACATCAATATGTAGCTTATATTTTATAGATATTCAACAAAATTGTTCAAAAATTATGATTTCTCCATAAAAATGGGACGCCTAAGATATCAGAAGTGTAGCGACATATTATAAAATGTATAATGTAATTCAACTAATTTTGTTGACAAACTAATTAAAAGTAGGACAGCACACCTACTCAAAGGGTTTAGGTTGAAAGGTCAGTAGATGTATTCACCCCCCCCCCCCCCCAACCTATCCGCTAAAGGGATAAAGACATAATATAAAGATCGGTTCAAATATCAATAACAAATTTTTATTATATAGATATTTAATTGATTTCGTTAACAAGCTGTGATTTCTACAAATAAATTGAACCGTCCCCCCCACTCAAAAGTTTATAGGTTGGGGGGGGGGGCGAGATTGATGCCATTGCCACCTTTCGATCCACCTAATTGGTCAACATACTATAGGGGGGCGAAATAATCCTAAAATAGGTTGAAATATAAATAATTATTTTAAATTATTAACCTAACTATAAATTCGTATACAAATTGTGTGATTTCTTTACTAAAATTCGTTGGGGTCGGCCGAGTTGGGGGGGGGGGAGGGGGGATCGTCACTACGCCCCCCTGGATCCGCCAGTGTGCAAGGCAGGATCACAACAATATAGTCTAGCTTCTTTTTTTACAAGACCATGGCCGTCGTCGTAATTCTAACAGACTGCAAACTTTTTTTTGAAAATAGTATTTTATAAAGACGTTATGTTGTCTATTGTAAGTTCACTATGTTACTTTTAAATTACTTAGAACAAAACATTATAACGATACTGAAAAAAACAAACAACAAATTAACCTTTATTAATAAGTCTCTCACTTATCATTATAAATATAGCTTACATCTGACTTTCATACACAAATCTTATTGACAATGAAAATTATTTTTTTCATTATTCTTATATCTTTCCCTCGCCTAAGTGGGGTAAATATGTTTAAAATTTCTTATTCCTATTAATTAAAGCAGATTTCTAAATTATATCTTGTAAGTTGTGTTTCATTTGACACATATTAAGTAACAAATAAAAATTTGGTATTTAAGCAATTTTCAATCATACTAGTTATAGTTATAAAACAATTAGGTGTCCTCTTACGTTGACCTGTATCTAAGCTATTTTATTTAGAAGTTTTCAATATACTGTAGAGTCTCGAGGGAAATCCCAAACTAGTCAATAAACTCTACGCGTCTAACTATATTACAGTGTGTTCCAGTAATAACAAAAGAAACCGTGTTGGTAATAATGAGCACAGATTTATCAATGAAATATTATTTATGCTAGGGGGGACTACTCTCCCCACGTTTTTATTCCGTTAGGATAGATTGTATTATCTCCGTTGCTTAAGTGATTACACTTCACCTTCTCCCTGTGCCAAGTATTTTTAGACAATGGACGCTAATTTTATTTTTTACATGTCCTAGTGGTCTACTGAGATCATAAAGTAAATGTCATCTGTTTCTGTGGACTATGGTTATGGACTATTGTTGATGTCGCCAAAACAACTAATTTCAGTTACTTAGAGCTAGGTGGACATAGGTGCAGCCAAAAAAAATAAAATTAAAAACCCTCGTCTTCACTTGGATTTGAACCCAGAATCTACGTTTGGACGGCAAGTGCTTTACCGCCCAACCACCGCCTATCTATTATTTAACGAAAATTTAATTCTTGTCAGCAATAAATGCAGTATGACTAATTTGCTATTGGTAGACAAAAGGGTGCTTATAGTTTTTAAACGGAGATATGACAGCTGATGAGCGAAGAAACGCGCGTGCTGACTAGTGAAAAAAAGTAAATTTAAGTTACGAGTAAAGTTATTTAAGTTAAGTTATTTAAGACGAGACAACAGGAATAGATTTCTATTTGCTTTATAACTGGACTATTACTTAATTCTAAAAGGAAGTTGGGAATACAAATTTAAAATTCAGTTTTTTTTTTAGAAAAATTTTAAGCTTTTTTTTACAAAAGAATATGTTAATACATACACCTAGACCAGAGTTTCGTTAACTTTTACCAGTGACACTCCGGTGGACATAAAAACTAATTTGTACCTTCTCCTTCCCCCAACCAGCTATGAATTGTGTGTGAGTACTGTAAGATCCATCAGTGAAAGTCGGTTTCATTATTTAAAAAAAAAAAAAAAAACAATATGAGTATTTTATTCATATCAGCGCCACTCCATAAGATATAGTCTAACTTCTTTTTTTTTCACAAGACCACGCAGTCGTCGTAGTTCTAACAGACTGCAAACTTTCTATTGTCTTTTGTAAGTTATCAATTTCACAATTTATTTTACTTATAAACAAACATTACAACGATAGTAAAAAAATGTACATCCATTAAAAAGTCTCTCACATATCATTACATATAAGGCTTACATCAGACTTTTCTATATACACTGCATTGCCAAAGGAATTCTTTATTCGGTGTCTTATGTCATCCCCATGGTAATAAATATTGCCATTGTAAAGTAAATATGTTTAAAATCTCTTAGTATTCTTACCAATTAAAGCAGATTTCTAAATTAAGTCTTTTGAGTTATTTTATACTTTGTACATATCAAGCAACAATTCAAAGTTTTTTATTTAAGCAATTTTCATGCGTCTCCAATTCCGTTCATTTATTTCTAAACAATTTTCTTTAGAACTTTTCTATATACCGCATCGTCACGAAAGAAATACTTGAGATGAACTCCTATTCAAAAATCAGAGCAGGAATGACTCAATCTTCCCGTAGTGCTTTGGCAAGAAACTGGTAGTTTCCTGCGGGGCAGGAGTAGGGTAGTACACGTTTCTTGATATTCCCAGTACTGGAAATACAAATTATCGCGGCGTATTCCTCCACTAGCGCAACAGGGAACGGGCTAGTTAGAGCCTAGTGAAGGAAATACCAGATCAGTCCAAAGTCCGCTTCCAACTATTGAATCATTATAGTGTCTAATGTGTGTTCCAGTAATAACACAAGAAACGGTATAGGTAATAATGCATCTATATAATGAATGACATGGTCCATGATAGGGGTGACTACTTTTCCCCACGACTTTCTTACGTTAGTATAGATTGCATTACCTCCCTTTATTGAATGATCACACATCCCATACTTCCTATGTCAAATTAAGTGATTTTTTGGTGAAATAAAAGATTTTCGCTTCACAATTTTTCGCCATTGATAGTTGGGTCAGTGTTTTGTTTGAAGACAGAGTAAATGGATAATGTAGCCGAAATAAGTTTAAAGTAATCGGATGAACTTTAGAGTAATCGCATACTTTTTAGAGTAAGATATCTGTATCCCACTAAATAAGATTTCTGTATCCCACTAAATAAGATATCTGTATCCCCACTAAATAAGATATCTGTATCCCCACTAAATAAGATATCTGCATAGCACTTACTAAGATATTAGATAAGCTCTAAACCAGATATTGGCTTTACACTAAATATAATATGGGTAGCGCTAATAAGATACCTATATAGCGCTTAATAAGATACCTTAGCGATACTAGTGATGGGCAAAAGTTAACTGATAAGCTAGACACTTTTAGTTTCACTAAAAAAAAATAATTAAGGCCAAAGATTAACTAGAAAAAAAAAGTGTTCAATCAAAATCGTTGTTTAATTTTGTAGTTACCTTCTTATCTTATACAATACAGACGTTATTTCAAAAAAAAGAAGATGATTATGTCCAACGCGTCATGCATTTAGTCATGCATTTAGTCATGCATAAAAACTAAAAACTACAAAAATTTTAATTATAATTTGTAAAACTGCTCAACATGTGGTAGCTTTTGAAATACACATTCCTGTGTTCTGGTCATCTGATATCAATAAATTTGATTATCAAAAAAATGATGCAGTCAATCTGCATTTGAAGAGGCTGAAGTAGAAGTGATGGGAGTCAATATCTGCACTTTATGCCAAAAGCTTCTATGCAATATTGTGAACGTGTGTTGTTCTGATTTGTTTCAAGTCACGTAGTGGTGTTTAATTTCTGTTTATTGTGGGAATATGGTTAGCGAGCTAGGTCAATATTTAGTAGTTTTAATCAATACATTTGCTGCAAACAATAATTTATTAACTGCAGGAACATCAAGTAGCCTACACCCTTTTTATAGCTTAAACTTTAGAGGAAGCAAAAAGTATAATATTTTTTAGATCTAGGTCTTAATTGGTCTATAGATCTAAAAGCATTAGGATAACCAAATCTAGAAAAAAAAAACACATCATAATACACACACTTCATGACCAAAAAAATATACAGAATGTGTTTGACTGATTTTAACAACCTGTAGGCCTATAGTGTAATGTGCATGTATAGTCGATGATATTACAAGACTACCCTTTTTTTCATTGCGCGTTATGCAATAGTGTTTCCTAAATGTCGAGTGGTCAAACAAGAAAAGAACACATTTTGGCGTGACATTCAATATGAAAAGCGCCAATCCTACGCGCGAGAAAAAAAAACATGTAATATGTAAAAATATGTAATACCCGTAATTGTGGAATCTGGTAAAAGAAGCTTCTCTTACCTCAAACTAATGAAGAATTACTTGAGATCAACAATTCTCGAATATAGATAGAGACATTTGGTAATTTTTACTATGAGCATGATCTAAGTAGAAAACAAAATTTTTATGATATACTGTATGACTTAAGACTCGTTACGTAGTAAAGAATGAATAAAAAGAAAAGACGCATTTATTTTCAAATACAAACTCTTAATTTTCTCCTTATTATCCGTATCCCGACCCAAACTTGGCCCAGTAAAATCTGTTTAACATAGGGCCCCACAATGGTTATGTCCGGCCCTGCTATTTAGTGATGGGTGATTACAGAGTAGATTACTTGTTGATCCCCCCCCCCCCTATTTTTTTGTTTTAGCCGCTAAAGTTATTTGGGGTAACTCTACTCCGCCTTGCAGAAATAAAAGAGTGATCTTTTAATGACTTCTTGGTCACAATGGTTAAGTCTGGCCCTGCTATAGAGTGACGGGTGAATACTTCTTTTTCTCCCCCGCCCCCCTTTTTTTGGCCAGCCAGTAAGTAGTGTGGGGTAACTCTAGTCTAATAAAAAAGTAATCTTTCTTTTGCTTCTTGGTGCCTGGTATGGTTGAGCCATTAAGAGAATTATGTATATAGATGCTTTTATACCTTTGCGATGAGATCACTCCATATGTCCTTCAGAGAGCATTTTGTTCAATGAACTCAACGCTATTAGTGGTGCCACGTTTCTCCCTCAAAGGCTACGGTCCGCGGGCTTTTTCAGTGCACGGGCCTAAGCTTCGGAACTCACTCCCCAGTGATCTCAGATAGACAACATGCGACACTACAGATAAATTTTTTGTTTTGTTTGTCATTTAGTTTGTCATTTTAGCTCTCGTGTTTGTGTTTGTAGTATTATTTCAGCGCCTTGAGTCTACATTTTGTTAACAGCTCTCTATAAATTAAATTGTTATTATTATTATAAATAGTGAATTCGGCCTGTTGAATTTGTATACAAACTGGTCACGCTGCCCGGTATCTTTGTTTACAAACAAACATCAGGACCGTTATCCTTGTCTACTAACTGAACAGCAGACCGGTACATGGATAGCATTTGTAGCATTTTTATTCTTATTGGCGTTAAATTGTGTTTTTTATGACCCAACTGACCAATTGTCAAAACAATGTTTGAGAACCACTGTGACACGAGGTGACTCATGTTCACTAAAGTATCATTCGTGTTTGATTCACATGAAAAGACTCTTGGTCTGAATCTTACCATGTGGTCAAAAGGGCATTTTTTTTTTGGTCAACACAGAGAAAGGACATATGATTTTGTTCTACGAAAAATAGGAGATTAATACTATGTGTCTTTTTGAGATGTTTTAATTTATACGTATGATATGCGAAACATGATTTGTTTTGTATTCCAACTGCTCAATAAGCCTTTACGGCTGGATTGCCTATATATATACATTCTGGAGGCACGGTGGCTGAGCGGTAAAGCGTTGGCTTCCGAACCGGGGTCCGGGGTTCGAATCCTGGTGAAGACTGGGATTTTTAATTTCGGGATCTTTGGGCACCTCTGAGTCCACCTAGCTCTAATGGGTTCCTGACATTAGTTAGGGAAAAGTAAAGGCGGTTGGTCGTTGTGTTGTCCACATAACACCCTCGTTAACCGTAGGCCACAGAAACAGATGACCTTTACATCATCTGCCCTATAGACCACAAGGTTACATTCTACTAATAGATATGTTCTCTGCTGATACGGTGTTATGTTGTGAAGTTCAATGTTTGTCGTCATGTATAAAGCTCTTACGAGCCTAGCCAAGCAAAATACCCCTCCCCCCTAAGACATTTGAGGGCTTAGTCCGATCAGGTACATCATGTATTGTACCTAAAGTTGGATGCAAGGCAATTTATCATTGTCACCTAATAATCGTTTACATTTTGGAACACACGAGAACACGGAAGTACTTGACATTATTTACATTTTTGGAACACACAAGAACACGGGAATCTATCGTCTAGCTCCGGTTCTTTGGTGGCGTAGCGTCTGGTTCCAGTTGCTGGTTCCGACGCAGGCACGGTTATTCCAGGTGTTCGTCTGTACAAGGTGAAACTGGAACGGACCATCAGCAGCTGCAGCGACAAAGTCAAAGTCCAGTGATAGTCCAGTGATAGAATAACGGCTATCTGGCTATCTAGCATGTAGCACAAATTCAACCGATTTGCAGAGCAGTATAATGCTACTGTACTTTTGTGCCGTAGGTAGTATAATGACTCCCAAGTCAAGGTTTTCTGGCGTAACCTTAACGGTCGATCTTGGCCTTGCAGAGGTGACCTTCAACGTTCGTTCTAAAGATGCCGGGTAGGCGATATCTCTTCAGTACGGCTTCGACAGGACGGTTTTCTTCCCTTCCACAAAACTGTTGCCTTTTCGATACAGAACTGTTTCAGGCTTCAATACGATGCCCCAGCGTATGGGCATTTATAAAAGTTTATAAAAGTTACACCCTAGCTCTAGATATACGAATCCAAAGCCCACTGACTTTACTTTGCTGGAATGGCTGTACATTCAGGATCTAGCTGCAGACTAGGCCGATGACTTGAACTTCTGCCTCCTCCTAACAAGAGGGCTTTTAAACTTCTGAATGACGCTGCCAGTAAGCTCAGACGGAGTCGCCAGTTGTTTTGCGCTTCCGCGTTGAAGAGTACTTGAACTAAAAAAAAATAATTAAAAGGAGGTAACTCATTGCTGGAACAGTCACACTGACGAAAGGCCAACAGTCGGTAAAAGAGGTCGACACTAGTGTTCAAACAAACAAAAACACTTTTAATACTAGATGAGGTAACAGTCGGATGTCATCTAGTTCTAGCCGTCCATATAATTATTCTTCTTATTAGCGTAAATAAGAACGCGTCTTGATACTAGCGTCTCCTCGAGCGATCTTACTTTTTAAAGAGCTATCACGTCATTCGACACTAAGTAAAATGTTCCCCTATTCCCGAAACAAATAACTAAATCCTAATCATGTCGAAAAATAACTAAGTGTATATACACATGCTGTATTCGCGTTTACGCTTAGGGTTTGCGTGTACTGGGCGTTAGGGTTAGGGTTTGGAAAGAAATGGCCCCCACACTCCAAACTTATGGATCTGCTAGTGATTAAATGATTAACCAGCCATAGCAGGTTCATATTGGATGAGACTTAGACATGAAAACGACAAATCACAGTTTATAAATACTTTAATCTTTATTAACACTCAAAACACTTTCTTGTTCATATTCCTCCATTTTGGTTTTCTTCCCACTTTCAACACGCATTCGCACCATTTCACATTTACACTAAGATGTGCACGTAACACAGGTGTTACACCAATCCTATTAAAACATACCAACTGTCTCCGACAGACGCTATAAAAATGTGTATAATGTGTGATGAACGATGCTTAACTCCTACATATTAGGATGATGTCATGATTTATGTCAGGATTTCGGATCAAACTGGGCAGATAATTTTGATGTGTAGGACAATAGGCTAATTCGATTCTGATTTAAATTAAAAGGAAGCCTGTCGTACTTGTGGTTATAAATAGTGAGTGTTTTGTTGGGAAAGGGCACACAAAAGACGAGCACCTAACAGAAAGGCAAGTTGTTTTTTAGGGTGAGTTTTTTGTTTTAATTGTTCAATAAGAATTTCACATATTTTTTGTCCATTCATCTATATTGAAATTGGATTCGTTCAATATACTGTCAGTAAGTTAATGTTAAGTTGATTTTGTTAACATGAGTTTTTTTGTAAGTTCTACATTTAGAATCAATACGCCAGCAAATGTTTAGCTGGACAGACAGTCTGGATCTCATGGGCGCAGCCAGGCAGGGGTTGGGGTTCAATCCCTCCTGAAATGAAATACCCCCCGCAAAAGGGGGGTGTCGGAATTCAGTGACTGATTTTTTGCTTTCATTTAATTTATTTGAGCTGAGATTTTCATAGTAAATCATCATTTGCTCCAGCACAGCCAAGGAGATTTTGAGTTTAAACCCCCTACCAGGGGATTTTGAGTTTAAAACCCTATACCAGGGGGTTTTGAGTTTAAGACCCCCTACTAGGTTGGTTGAGTTTAAAACCCGCTACCAGGGGGTTTTGAGTTTAAGACCCCCTACTAGGTTGGTTGAGTTTAAAACCCGCTACCAGGGGGGTATTGCAGTTGAATTCCCCTCTTCTATAAAACTAAAAAAAAATGCAAACGACAATCCCCCAAATTCCAACATCTAAGGAAGATTTTGATTTTAAAACCCTTTCAAAACTCACGATAAACCCCCTCTTCGATATGAAAAAAGCAAATTACACACTCAAAATTCTATGAGCGTAGCAAAAGGGGTTTTGAGTGTAAACCCCCTTTCAGCGGGGTTTGAAACTAAACAACAACTCTTCAATATAAAAAAAAGAAAATTACGCACTCAAAATGTTATGAGCGTATCTAAATGAGTTTTGAGTTTAAGCCCCCTTTCAGCAGGGTTTAAAGCTAAAAAAAAGCCCTTTAATACTAAAAACAATACAAATTATACACTATAAATTCTATGAGTGTTGTCAAATGGGGTTTTCAGTTCAACCTCCCACCCTCCAGCTTGGGTTCGAAGCTAAAAAATACCTCTTCAATATAAAAAAGCAATTAAATTACACACTCTAAAATCCATGACCGTAACCAAAGGGGTTTTGAGTTTACCCCTCCCCCCCCCCTGACTGCGGGATTTGAAGCTTAAAAATGCCTCTTCAATATTAAAAAAAAAGTAAATTACGCACTCAAAATGCTATGAGCATCGCCAAAGGTGGTTTTGAGTTTAAATCCCCCTTCAGGGTGTTTGAAGCTAAAAAAAATATCTCTTCAATATAAAAAAATATTCCGACCCCTTAGTAAGGTTGTGACAGAACGTCGCATAAGGTTTGTGGATCATGTTCTACTAAAAAATGAATTACGCACAATAAGAGTTGCGATGACATCCTAGTTCAACTTGGCGCCACACTTTCATTGAAGTCCCCAGAGCAGGTGGTAAGAGACTTCAGACATTGCAAGTGGAAGATTTTTGTGAAAACAGCTTGCCAGAAAATGCGCCGAACGGCACAGGAGGGTCTAAGTCAGAATAGCAGATTATTAAGTTTTTGAAATAAAACTTTTTAATAGCAAGATAATGCTCTATAGATGCCTCAGAAAATGCATTTTGCTGGCTTTCAATACCAGAAATTGCGCCCCAGAGCCCCTTGCTAATAAGGGCGGGAGTCTACAAGTTATCCACTAACTCCAGGAAGAACCTATTCTAGGGCACAATAAACGTCTTCTGAAATAGTGGAAATAGTGGTCAGAAATGTAATAAAGATTAATTATGTACACACACACATACATACATATTTCTTTTTCGTGGGGGGGGGGGGGGGGGAATCCCTTTAAAAAAAAAAAAATCCTGGCGACGCCCATGCTGGATCTACTACTCAACGACAGAGTATTAACAAAGGTGTCAGGGGTCAGTGATAATGGATGAAACATTTGTCAATGTGTAGTTGACAGATTTTCTGATCACTTGAATGTCTTGGGCAGAAATCTAAAGCTCTCGAGGACTAACAAAAAAAAAATAATGGTCATTTAGAGTTTCCCAAAAATGAAATCGCAAAATGGCGGGATGATTTATCTTTCCATCGACACCAATTGTCATAAAAGGTGTGAACACTGACTTGTAATGTCGCTAGGTGTCGGCACTGGAGACACAAGATTCTATGCAACAAGGCACCTAGACAGCTACGACGCAGATCAATGTTGTTGCATTCTATAACACTTGGTCTCATTTCCCTCTGTCCATCCATCCATTCAGGCACCAACTGTTGATGATTAGTCATTGTTCCATTTCATTTGGTAGCCAATAGAACTAAATCGAGAGCGTATTATATTTTAAATGAATTTGAAATATATGAACTCTAAATAACTTTAATAAACTTGTGTTTTAAACAAAAAACATCAATATAACTTTTAATATACTATTCACAGATTTAATTGGAAATGAGATATAGATCTTATAGTAATGAAATAAACTTATATTTAAACAAAACATAACTCCTAACAAAACATCTATCTTTTTAACAGTTTGAAATCAAAAGAAAAAAAACTGAAATGAGAACTTTGGTATTGACGACCACAATTTTTATCCTTCTCTCCTGTATGATACAACCAATACAGGGTAAGTTTAACAAATGTTAACATATATAGGACATATCCGATACAATGCTGACCTGTCTGATACATTCCTAATAGAAAATGGCGTGAAGCAAGGCTGCGAAACCCGAACTAGTGGCCCGAATAGCACACTTCACAGCAGCCTTTTCAAAACTTAAAATAATATGGAAAGAAAAGGCTTAGCCCTCGGTACCAAAATTATTCTAATGCGCTCCCTGGTCATGATCACATTTTATATGCTTGTGAGTCTTGGGCGCTGACTGGAGAGCTAGAGAGGAGGATCCAAGCAATGAAATTGAGATGCTACAGAAGGATCCTAGGCATCACATTCAAAGACCGCATCACAGACCAAGAAATTAGAACAGGGTTACTGCAGTGATTGGACCCTATGATGACCTATTATCTTTCATAAAAAAACGCAAGCTTAAGATCTATGGCCATATTACAAGATCTTCGGGGCTCGCAAAGACCTTCCATCAGGGAACAGTATCTGAAAAAAAGACGAAGAGGCAAACAGAGAAAGCGAAAGGAGGACAACCTAAAAGAATAGACGGGCCTCCAATTGAAAGAGGTTCTAACTAAGACAAAAGACAGAGAGGAATGGAGAAAGACGGTCGACAAGTTTGGTATTGTGCCCCAGCGGTCCAATAGACAATGGGTTTGTAAAGGTAAAGATAAAGGTAAAAAGGTTGAAGTTACTCGTAATCTAAATAACTGCATTTTTATTTTCCTCTAAGTGTAGTTAACTGAATGCATAAATCTTGCATGTACTCTATACTAGAATTTGGTTATCTGTAGATACTGCCAATTATTAGGCATGCTGATGTGGTGTTAATTTTACAAAATGTTGATTCTACATTTTTTCAGTCATGTAAGGTTATTTCATCTGCTATGAGAGTGTTTTTTTAATTGCTAAAAGTACTCCTCCATGATTATAAAGTCTATCTTTTCTAGCTATTTCATAATCACTATTGAAAATTTTTGCATTAAAAATTTTAGGATGCAGCCAAGTTTCTGTTCCTGCAATTATGTCTGGTTTCTCATATTCTAAAAAGAGTTCTAAGTCTGCTGATTTGTTCCCAATTTTTTGAAAAATCATTACTAAGGTTTTAAGGTACTTTGGTATTACTGTATTAGTAGGTTTATTTAATGATGGTGTTTTATTAGTTTTAGAAGATATAACAGGAGTGGATCTGGCTAGTGGTTGGTGAGTTTGGTTTGGGATGGTGTTTAGGATGTTGTATGGGTTAGAAGTGTCCGCATCAAAGGAATCAAACAGTCCTGATGTAAACTGAGGTAACCCACACGGTACACAGTGCCACGATGCTTCTTTGTTGTCTAATGCATAACACACAGGTGTATTCGTTTGGAGCCATGATACAAGGTACGATTCATCACAGGTGTGATGTTTCATGGTGCATACTTTTTACAGATGTTTCATCTATCTTTAGATCTATGTCCTGGGTTTGATTCTACATCTCCTGCTATTAATATTAAGATTGATAGATATTTATTTCGTCTGTTTCTAATTGAGAACTTCCATTTGTGATGGGTATTCTTCTTTGATCTTATGGATGTGTATGTCAGCTGATTTTTGAAGTTGCATTGACGGTTGATAATTACTGTTTCTTTTTTACGTTTAGAGTTGACTGAGGTAGAGGTGTGTTTAGTTAGTGTGTATTTAATAGATATGAGAATAAATAGCCAGAGCAATTTAATGATGGCTGTTGTTCGGTTTTAGTTTTTAAAGATCTAGTCTAAATCTAATTTAATGTAATGTCTAAGACTAAAGGGAAAGATAGTTTACAATGGTTTAATGATTAGTATTTATTACTTAAATCTAGTCTTCTAATATAATTCTAGCTAGATCTAGATCTAGATCGGTATTGAAATATATTTTAAGTCTCTTATAATTTTAGATCTAGAATAAAACTATTTATCTACCTATCTGACTATCTAAGTAACTATTACTAAGCCTAAATTAGAAGTATATTTTATGGATCTATTTTTAAAACTATATTTGATGCTATTATATAGACCTAAATCTAGTTCTATGTCTTTACAATTTAATATATATTATTCATTTATTGCTATAGTAACTATTATTAGTAACAATACTATATGTTGGTATTAGTAATCAGTGGTGGGTCAAAGTAGCCCGAAAATAAAAGTTGTTAATTTAAATTAATTAGTGGAAAAAAAAGCTGATTTAAGTTATATCTATAATTTAAACTTCTTAATTTATTATTTTTTAAAACAATTTGGTTAGATTTTAGTATAAGAAAACAAAAAACAAAAAAATCAACTCATCTTTGATAACTGGATATGCAAGGCAGCCATCTTGTCCAGTGCGCGTAACTCTCAGCCAGAGAGTTACTTGCATCTCAACAAAGTAATTTTCTTTGAGATACAATTAGGTTCTCATTTAATTGTCTTAGCCTACGCATTACATTTGATGTTATATTTAAATAACGTTTATTTAGTTCATCCTCTTATATTACTAGCAAAGAAGAATACTGTTAAATATACTTATAAATACATTATTTTTAACGTTTTTACTTGTATTTTTTTTATTACGCAGGAAGAGGATACCCAGGGTTAGTATGGTGTAGTAGCTCTTCTTTCCTATTTGGCATCTAAAAACTATTTTTTACGATAGTTTGATAGTTTTAACAATGCCAGGTAATTATATTTATCAATTCTTAAAAAGGAAAGAATTTTTATGGCCATGATTGTGACAATGTTCGTGGTGTGAGCTTATTGAGTCCCACAAAGAGATTGTATTAGGTTCCTAATTTTAAACGATAAACTTTAACCATAAAACCTACCTATCTTTGCCGCGAAGCGATTTTGGATCATCTCATTGAAATTATATGAATGCCTGTGCAAATCCTTTATTTCGAATTCTTTTAATAGTCATATATATGCAGTCGACGCAGATACTGAATATTTAACAAGTTTAATACCGATGAATAGAACAGTTCAATGCCAGCTAACGTTTTATCATAATGCTACTTATTTCCACGTTGTCCAGAACGTATGCCTGTTTACGTCGACTTCTTATTTCCTTCTGTCTCTAAAACCCTAGCCTTGTTTTACTAGTCACATCATTGTCACTTACTTAAAACGTCCCCTATTAATTAAGACAAATAATAAATTCCTAATCGTGCCAAATGATTTCCAAAGCTGTCATTGCCGGAAGTTATAATAAATATAAGCACTCCACTACCTATAATGGCATGCGTCTTAAAAAGCCTCTAAAAACCAATGTCCTGACCTGTACGTGTGGTTCAGATATTAAGCTCGATGCAACTGTTTTCAATGACAGAAGAAAGGGCAAAGGCGAGTATTTGGAGCCTATACCAATAAGCTTCTGGCACGAGAGCTCTTTAGCCATGGCTAACCCATATAGTAAAAAAAAATAATTTTGAATTCAAACCTTTGTAGCATTGCAACTATACTCACTCATGGGGAAATCTTTGGGAATCAACCCTTAGTATCACCAGAGAATGCCGACCACGTCCTCAAAAATGCTCTCTTTACCAAGATGCCGTATAAGACATTGGCCCCAAATCGCCCCAATAGAAAGAAAACTATATGGAGAGCTCCCTGATTTGGAAACCACTGCGCAGTTCATCGCATGTATTGGACATCTGAACACTCCAGCATAACAATGAGAACGAAGAAGAAGAAGCCTTAGGAAAAATATCAGAAGCTTAGTATCCTTACGCATTTCGCAGCATTCAGTGTTGCACACTGACAGAACTTGCGATGAAACTGTATCGCACTTGCCGTTCTTTTGGATACATTATAGGGGCGGAAAGTTATGTTGGCGACATTATTCCGACCACAGCTTACGTCCATTTATTTATCTAATTTCTATGAGATGATCCTAATTCGCTATGAGCTATAAAACACGATTTATAAAATGTGGCCCAGTTATTACAAAAAATAAAAGAAAGGGTGTTCCGGCCATAATTATCAATAAATATAAAGCTTGGAGCGAATCAACGGATTTATATATATATATATATATATATATATATATATATATATATATATATATATATATATAAATATATAAATATATATATATATATATAAATATATAAATATATATATATATATAAATATATAAATATATATATATATATATATATATATATATATATATCAATGTATACATTAAAAACTTTTAAAATTAAAAAGTCACAAAAGCTGCGGTACACACAGATGAAACCCCAAGGAAAGCCCGTGGATACATACTTTAAAGGTTTTTTTAGCGTTGTAATGCGTTCCTTTTTATCGCTGACTTTAGAAGATTTCATTTATACCTACTATTTCAAAAAAAGGTAGCGCTCTGAAAATAAATTAAAGGACATCCTTTTCATTAGAATATACAATGGCCAAACTGTTGGGTTAAGTGTTTACTTTGTATGCATGGCCTCCATCACTCACAAAGCGGGCTATGTGTCATCTCATGGAAACTAGACCAATGCCCGGTCATTAACTGCGGTAGGAACGATGTCGTCCTTAACTCTTTCTCTCCGTAATTATTGACCACATTCTGGTGAAATCAACTTTGGTATCGTCTGTTAGGAGAGAAAGAGTTAAATCAAACGCCTACTTTTTAAATATAATATTATAGTGTGATGGGGGGAGGGAGGGGTTTGTTGTAATACAAGGCCTTTTCTTTTCTTTGGTTTTAAGAGTGTTCCTAACAGAAACACATATATGCGAGCTAGTAAAACCGTAACGTAGCACGGGTATCATCTAGTCAAATAGAGTAGCCTAATCTAGTACAGCACAGTTACTAAAACTTTGTTGCTTATTTTTTCCTAAAGATGCCGAAGAGAAAACGAAGGCTGTACTTATAGACCTTGCTGCAAAAATTTGAATTGCACGTGAGTTCAAATGTTTTCTACAGTGTTTTCATTGCTCTCTCTTGCCTCTTACTGACTTTTTTCTCTGGGATGATTTTTTTCATTTATTTTTTTTTTCATTCATTATTGTCAAAATCTCTTCATGGGTCAATATGAATGCATACGAATGCTTAATCTTTGACCTCTGCATTTTAATAGAGAGCGCTAATTCACAAATTCATTTTAAAAAAATCCACAACGTGAAAACCATAAAAATAAACACAATTTCTAAGAAAGACCATTCTTCCTCTTTACGTATCATAGAGCATTGATCCAACATGTGTTTTACCTTCCACGTTCCCCAATCCACTCGAGAAACAAATTATTAAAACCAATTTTTTGACTAGCTGTGTAAAACCTGCTTAAAATTCGAATGTTTTACTTGAAATTGATATCTTTATCTTAATAGATGTATTGAATTCCTATGATAGTAAGTGTTGGCTATTTAAAAAAGTATATTAAAATTAAACACCTAGTCCAAAAAAGTAAGCAGACATCTGAAGAGTGAATGCATAAACAATGTAATATCTAAAGAAAACAAAAACATATGGTCATACATTAAGTCTAAGAAAAAGGAAACAACAGGCAAAGCGCCATTAAAAAAAGAAGATAACTTAGCACATAAAGAAAATAAAACTAAAGCTAACATACTTAAAAAAAAATTTAGCATCAGCAAATTAAGTCCCAGGAGATAAAGACATATTACTTAATTTGAACCAAGTAGACAACATAGGAGATATAGAAGTAGAAGGAAAGGGATTACAAAAAACTATGACCAAAACTAAACACGTTAAAGCATCTGAAGCTGATGGTCCTCCAGCTAGATTACTCAAAGAGCTGAGCAATGAGCCTACACCAGTGTTTAAAGTTTTAATTTAGACATCTCTTAAACAGGGCAGAGTTCCGAGGGACTAGAATGAATGTCACCCCTTTTTTTAAAAAAAGAAGAACAATCTGAGCCAGGAAACTACAGACCAGTATCACTTACCAGCATCACATGTAAAATCCTAGAGCGCATTATATGTAGATACATCATAAACCACTTGGACTAACATAATGTCCTTACTACATGTCAACATAGCTTTAAGAAATATAGATCATGTGAAACACAACTAATAGGACTAATTGATGATTTTTCGAAAGGTTTAGATAATAGTGAGCAAATAGATGCTATCTTACCAGTTTTTTTCTAAGGCATTTGACAATGTTTACCACCATAGTTTGATTGAAAAATTAAAATATTTCGGCATTGACGGTCCATTGTTTCAGTGAATAAAAAAATTTCTGAAATGGAGAGAACAAACTGTAATAATAAATGGCTCTAAATCAACACCAAAAACAGTAAACGCAGGTGTACTTCAAGCAAGAGTCTTAAGTCCACTACTTTTTAAATTTATTTAAATGATTTACCAAATAGCATTAGTTCAGGAACAAAAGTCAGATTATTTGCAGACGATCGCATAATATTTAGAACAATAAAAGCAATACAAGATACAGAAATTTTACAAAGAGAATTAGATGGATTAGAGATATGGGAATCGAATTGGAGCATGTCTTACCGCTCACACAAATGTCAGTTATTAAGAGTAACAAAAAAAAATTAATTTCTTGTATCTTATTTATGATAAACCAAAATCAAAATAAACTAAAAACGCAAAATACCCTAGGTGTTACAGTAAATGAAAAAATTTCATGGAATAACCATATTGATGAGACTATAAAAAAAAACATTAATATTATTAAAAGAAATTTATATAAATATCAAAAAAGAACTATAAACCAAAATGTTATTTAATCTTGGTTAGGCCAATAATTGAATATGCATCCTCTGTTTGGGACCCCTCAACTCAAGAAAACATTAAGAAACTGGAACAGACACAAAATAGAGCAGTGAGATTTATAAACAAAAATCTACAATTCACATTTGACTAGACACCATTAGTAAAATCACTAAATTTAGAAAGCCTTCAGGACAGAAGACTCAAAAGTAAAGTAGCAATTATACATAAAACACTGAACCATAATCTTCAAATACAAAAACAAAATTTAATAAAATACTCTGAAAGACACAAAAATAAAGGCACATTCCTCGTCCCATATGCTAGGACAAATTTGTACAAATACTCCTTCTTCCCTAGTGCTATTAGAGCATGGAATGGGTTGCCTGAGCTAGCCAGAAAAACCAGTGACTTGGCAGAATTTAAGTCATTGGTTAATATGCATGACTAAATGCATGACGCGTAGGACGTAATCATCTTCTTTTTTGAAGTAACGTCTGTATTATATAAGATAAGATAAGACTAACACCTTTAGTAAAATCACTAAATTTAGAAAGCCTTGATGATAAAAGAACCAAAGTGAAGTAGCAATTATACATAACACACTGAACCATAATCTTCAGATACAAAAAGAAAATCTAATAAAATACTCAGAAAGATATAGGCATATTCCTCATCCCATATGCTAGGACAAATTTGTACAAATGCTCCTTTTCCCTAGCGCTATTAGAGCATGGAATGGGTTGCCTGAGCTAGCTAGGTAAACCAGTGACTTGGCAGAATTTATGTCATTGGTTAATATGCCTGTATAAATTCTTGACACCTAGGTCGTAATCATCATCTATTTTTTGAAGTATCGTCTGTATCATATAAGATGAGATTTGTGTTTTGAGTGGCTAGTAGTGCAGTGTGTTTGCCTGTGTATGAAATGACCAGTTGACTTTCATTGTTCATGGTTGAGTGTACAGCATAGAAAGTGTGTAAGTCAGAGGCGTGTGTAAAAGGTGGGTCAGATTGATAACAAGAGGCCGGAGTTAAAAAGAAGAATGGAAGACTACTAAAATGAATTGGCTAATTAAAACTCGTATTGTTTTAGTGCCTCTGTACATGGTGTTAGATAGACCGACTCCACCCGCTACAATATTAAATGAAAATGTAGCAGAAAATTGGAAAATGTTCAAGCAATCCTTTAAGATATATACGAATACAAGTGGATTAGATACAAAAAGCAGAGAAATACAGTCTATGACATTATTGCATGTGATTGGCCAAGAAGCAGCGCAGGTGTATAACCTTTTTCCAATAGACGGATAATGAATGTAATAAATGTGAGATTAGCAAGTCTTTCCATACACTTCACTGCATTCTTATTAAGTTCAAGAAGTTCTGTCTACCAAGAAAAAAAAGTTACCATTGAAAGACATGTTTTTTTCCAGCTTTCTCAACATGAAGGAGAGTCTTTAACAGCTTTGTCACTGACAGTCATACAAAAATCCAGAGCCAAATTTCTAAAAGATTCAAGGACTCAAAAGTTTATTCTTTTAAATTAGATACATTTGGTTTTGCTATAGTTACTTTTGGGTGAATCGTCTCATTTGCATTCCAGGTGGCTCCTGAGAGGCTTTGATATGACAACTGCCGATACAAATGCTTCAAGAGATGAGCAAGTGAACCATATTTCAAGAAATGTTTTAACACATTAAATACTTTTACAGGAACTTTGTCCAGTGCGACAGCAAAGTTAAAATAACACCATGAAGAAATGAATTTAATCAGAAGAGTCGACTATATAGAGGACGATACACCCTCAGGCTACGCAGATGTATTTATTGGTTGTGGCTGTATGGAAGAGGAATATACTATGAAAGTCAATTGCAATATTAAACCTGTTGTACACGCAGCAAGAAAATTCCCAGCGGCACTACGTTAGGATATAAAAAAACGAATTCAGAAGAATGGAAAATGAGGGTGTCATAGAAAAAGTAGATCATCCTACTGCAGGATTTGTCTAGACCCCAGAGACCTCAACAAAGCCATACAAAAAGAACATTACCATTAATTACCTACTATTGAAGAAATAGCTGGCCGACTAAATGGCAGTCATGTGTTTACAGTGTTAGATGCCAACTCTGCCTTTTGGCAAATTAAACTAGACAAGAACTGTACAAATCTGACAACTTTTTACACACCTTTCGGTAGATGCAAGTTCCTTCGTCTACCATTTGAGCTAAACTCTTCTGCAAAAGTATTTGCAAAACGTTTCCACCAAGCTTTCAACATTATACAAAGGGTTGAGACATGCATAAACGAAATACTAATGGCAGGTAGAACTATAGAAGAGCATGACGATAGACATAGCCAGATGGAAAGGAATCAAACTGAAGCCATCTAAATGTAGCCTAAGATTACAACAAGCCAAGTTTGTAGGACATATCATTACAAATAGTAGTATAAAGCCTGATGACTCAAAGATAGAAGCAATACAATTCATGCCATACCCTACAAATCGCAAGCAACTAGAAATATTTTTGGGTATGATTAATTATCTTGGTAAATTCTAGCAGACAAGTGGATATGGTTGGAACAACATCAGAAGGCTGTTATTTTAAGAGTTTGATCACAACCGCCCCTGTTTTAGCCTTGTTTGATGTTTCACAGCCAGCCAAGCTGCAGTGGATGCTTCACAGGAGAGACTTGGAACATCTTAGAAGCGTAGACCCCAAGATTTTAATAGGGTAAAACTAACGAATGGGGTAATATACCGAAGAAATAGAAGAATGCTAAGAGATGCAAGATCAAGGGTCATGCCTGATATTTTTTAAATGGACACCCCCAGAGACAGTAATAAATAGTCAACTTACATAGCCAGAGAAAATGAGCGATACAAACGTGATACAAACAGACTACTACTACCGATCTGCCGCCAGAGATAAATTGATATTGCAGGCAAGTTCGGCAACCAGTACGATACCCTGATTCAGATAATGGATCTCATTCACCAATCGTAAGCAAAAAACTTTTAGCCATCTGATAATATTGATAAAACAATGACAGCCTTTATGGATTGCATAATTTGTATAGAAGAAATAGAGAATCATTATAAATTGAACATTCTATTGTGTTTATTAACTGAATACACAATAAACACAATAGAATGTTCAATTTATAATATTATCAATAGTAATCATATAAATTAATAAATGCGTAGTAAAAAAATAAGATTTTAGGTTTACAAATATAGAGATTAATTATATCAAAATTGCATAATAATAAAAATAATAATAATAAAAAGATATGCATGTATCTAAATGACTTCATACACCAACCGTAAACAAACAACATTTAGCCACGTGATTCTCTATTTCTTCTATATATATAAATTAGTAAACTGAATACATATATTTATAGTGAGACAGAGAAATCATTTGTATAGTCGATAGTAACTGTTGAACATGTGTTTTGAGTGGCTAGTAGTGCAGTGTTTGTGCCTGTGTATGAAATGACCAGTTGACTTGTATTGTACATGTCGAGTGAACAGCATAGAACTGTGTAAGTCAGAGGCGTGTGTAAAAGGTGGGTCAGATTGATAACAAGAGGCCGGAGTTAAAAAGAAGAATGGAAGACTACTAAAATGAATTGGCTAATTGAGATTCCTGTTGTTTTAGTCCGGTTACACTACAAGATGGGGAAAAGACTCGAACCACTAATCACTGTAAGCCATAGTAAGTATTTTATTCAAACTCTGTGTTACTATTTTAAGTGTTTATTTTTTTTTCTTTTATTTTATATATGCTAAAAAAAAAACACACACACAAAGAACAGATGGACATGAAGAAAACAAACGAGTTTGTACATTTACCTGTCGGCAGATTTAAATAAAAGAGCCAATCCTCAACAGTGTGAATAGAGGGGAAAAAAATAAAAAGTAAAGTTCCACTTTTAGACTATGTGGTCATCTGCTTCTCTGGCTTACGTTTAACTAGGGTGTAATGTGGCCAGCAAAATGACCAACCGCCTTTACTTTTTTCAAAACTAATGACAAGTATCCAGTAGAGCTCGGTGGACCCCTGAGATTAACTCAGTTTGAAAAACAAGAATGGAAGAATCAGTCTTCCCATAGAGCCCTGGCACTGGGTGGACTCAGAGGCGCCCGAAGAACCCAAAATTAAAAATCACTTTTTTTTTCACCAGGTTTCGAACTCCGGACACTAGTTCGAAAGTACTTTACCTCGCCTCATCGCTTCTATTGTAGGACTCACTCTTTAAAGTTAACTTGGTACAGTGCTAGAGCAGGAGGTTCAACTAGCCAACGCTGCTGCCTCGTGTGAACTGCCTTAAAAAAAAACAGCAACGGAGATCATGCTAAAAAAGTCCTAAAATAACACTAACTCAGATTGTCAATTCAATGTGAATGGTCATCTATTTAATTATTGTCTATCTCTTTACGTAACTGGGCATCACAGTTCTCTTCGATGCTTATGTATGAATACATCACTTTTCATAGCCTCCAATTTAAATTATGACTCGACTTTTGCAACATTTTTGTAAGACCAAACAAAGCAGAGGCATTATCATCTGGGGCAAAATGGCGCCTGAGTTGATCTTGATACGCCTATACGTATCTTTATACACCTATCCCTTTATAGGCTGGCAAGGTGTATTTTTCCATATGGGATGGTATTCAAATGGTAAGTAATGCTTCTATGATGTCCAAACCTCAGTAAGTTCCCTTTCTTCCTTAGGATTTAAACTCCGCAACCCGGTACGGCATCCAAGCGTTTTAGCGCTCGGCCACCTTGCTTCATCAGTCCTATTGTAAGACTCACTTTTTAAAGTTAACTTGGTACAGTGCTGGAGCAGGATGCTCAACTAGCCAAAACTGCTGCCTCTTTTGATCGGCCTTAAAAAAAAACACTAAAAAACAATAACAATGGAGTACTAGGTTAGAGAGAAAGACAGAGAAAAAGCTTGGTGAAGAAAGTTGTAAGTTGAATTACTTTGTGCTATTGCAAGAACTGGTGAACTCGATAGATAGATATACATTGACTAAACAAATGGTGAAATAGTGTCATTCACTAATTAGTATCTTGTTGAAACGTGGTTCATAGTCCTTAAAGTAAGTTAATAGCATAATATGTATACAAAAATCTCATACCAGGCTATAATTAAAATTGCGACCAATCTTCATATTTGACAGTCAATCAATCAGCCCTACATATTCAAAACGGGATAAAAAACTGTTGAGCAATGCAGTTCTAGAAAAATCCGCACCATTTTCTTTATTATCGACAATAAATAATTACGCAAATTTTCAATTTCGTCGAAGAATTTGAAGTGGGAGACAAAACGTGTTATATACATATATGTAAATAATTAATCACCAACAAGCAATTTACTAATTGTTCATTTTATTAAATTTTTTCATGTGTTGTCAGATTAATAAAATATTTTTGCAATGTTTTAACTTGATTTGAAAATGGGAAAAAGGGAAAACAACATGTTCAAAACTTTTTTACCAGACAGACAGACAGACAGACAAAGTGAGTTGATATAAGCTTTGCAAAAAAGTAGAATTTATAGTGCACTTCACGTTATGTCTTCTTTTAAAAAGATACTGGGAAGATCGAAATCGCGAGCCCTAGCGAAGGTAAAGATACATTTCAACCTTTTTAAAGTAGCGAGGATTTCCTACCTTTTTGTGCAGACGTTTCGGCAGGCCGGATTGAACCAAATCGCGGGTTGGTTCTGGCCCGTGGACCGTACTTTGGTCATCACTGGCCTAGGGCATCCAACTATCTAAGAGGTGAACCCTGGGCGGGTCAATGAACAAATCAATCAGGGCCCTCAGAAATTTAATTTAGATTTTTCAGATCTGATCTCGTTAATCAGTATCTATTAGTTCATTAATTGACCTAATTTGTTGATATTAACTTTTCAATAACTAACAATATTGAATACTATTTTTCAATGACGTTAATCAAGTTTATGTTTCTGTCTTACAGAGAGGATGCGAAAAAAATGGTGAAATCCAAAAAGATTTAAAAGAAGTTAATTATGGGCCGAAATAAATATTTCCCCATTGGTTTTGCCTTTGTGTCAGTGTTTTGTTGGAAGACTGAGTAACTGGATGAAATATAGAGTAATCGGTTGAAGTTTAGAGTAATCGGTTGATGTTTAGAGTAATCGGTTGATGTTTAGAGTAATCGGTTGAAGTTAATAGTAAACGGTTGAAGTTTAGAGTAATCGGTTGAAGTCTAAAGTAATCGGTTGAAAACTAGAGTAATCAATTGAAGTTTAGAGTAATCGTTGAAATTATTGGTTGAAGATTAGAGCAGTAGGTTGCAGGGGCGGACTGGTATATGGGCATTTGGGCAAATGGCCGGTGGGCCGGTACTTAAATAGGTTGGCAGGGGCACCAGAAAGCCGTGATGGATGCCACTGTGGCAAATATTATATTTATAAGGTTGTTTAATATCCCCTAAAAAACGATCCACTGAGCCTCATATTAAAACAAATCTTTTTAAAGACTTTTCAGTGTAATTCTTATTTAATGTAACACATTTTTCAAAAAAAAAAAAAAACCATTAACCTCCATCCGTAAACATTTCTAGTAGTAAAGCAATTTAGGCCCTAAGTATTTTAGTCATTGATTAACATGTATAACGAGCTTGACACAAGAAATGCGTAGGAATTAATTATCTTCTTTTTAAAGTATCGTCTGTAATATATAAGATAAGGTACGATAAGCTACATCTTTTTAGGGCTTACACACTTGGCGATTTAAAAGCAACATAAGACCTATATTTCTTATCAGGATAAAGTGTACATTATGAAATGTAAAAGTGACTTTTAGTACAGGTAGACCTAGAATTAGAGGTCCATCATATGACTTACACGTTGTGGGCCGATGGTATGAAAATGCTCGGGCCGATTTCGGCACCCAGTCGGTCCCTGGTTGGTTGAGGTTTAGAGTAATATAAAACATTTTATAGTAAGATATAATCAAGACAATAAATAGAATATCTGTTTGCCGCTAAAAAGATATCTGCATAGCGCTTAATAATAACAATAATAATAATAAGGCTTGTCTTTGAGTCCGAAGATTAGTAAGGAATGCAATATTTCCCGTGGCTGCGCAGCCCCACCTGTGACCTACATATTTTGCTAAAATCCAGAGCAGCGCTTTTTAAGATATTAGTTAGGAGCTAGAAAAGATATCTGCATAGCGTTTAATAAGATGATAGCTCAGCGATACATAAGAGTTTTGTATTGCACTCAAAGTATATAGAAACACACAATCTAACACACACTCATGTAAACAATCAGCGCTATTTTGTATATTTATTTTGATATGTAACATAATGACAATATAACAGGTTAAACATCAATAACAATTTTCTTCAAAAGGATAAACTTCCACCACTGAAATTTTAGTCAGTGATGGAACCTATTGAAGTTGAAGTCTAAATTTTTCCACTTCTAATCTTTTTTCTTCTGCCTCTCTGTCCTCTTTACGTTTCCTTTCTTCTGCCTCTCTGTCCTCTTTACGTTTCCTTTCTTCTGCCTCTCTGTCCTCTTTACGTTTCCTTTCTTCTGCCTCTCTGTCCTCTTTACGTTTCCTTTCTTCTGCCTCTCTGTCCTCTTTACGTTTCCTTTCTTCTGCCTCTCTGTCCTCTTTACGTTTCCTTTCTTCTGCCTCTCTGTCCTCTTTACGTTTCCTTTCTTCTGCCTCTCTTTCTTCTTTATGTTTCTTCTCGTCTTCTTTAATTTGTTTTCCACACCATTCCCACTGATGTTCTTGTGGAATACCAATGTCCTTGGCTAATTTTAAATATAATTTAAATGAGTCTGCTTGAGACGCCATTGTATGAAATTAAGGATAGCAGAAATATAGGTGTTTAAATGTTCTGCCGACACTCTCATCAAGCTGAATCTAGCCAGCCAACAGGTAAAAAGTGAAAGAGAGCTGACCTAGTTAATTATCGATCGGTGTCTCCTCTTGAGGAATGCAAGTGGTCAGTATTTGTAAACAAACTAGTGTACAACTAGCTTTAGTTACGTTGCCTTCACAGCTTAGTAGATATAGCTTTCACAGCTTAGTAAATGTAGCTTTCACAGCTTAGTATATGTAGATTTCACAGCTTAGTAAATGTAGCTTTCACAGCTTAGTAAATGTAGCTTTCACAGCTTAGTAAATGTAGCTTTCACAGCTCGGTAAATGTAGCTTTCGCAGCTTAGTAAATATAGCTTTCACAGCTTAGTATATGTAAAATGTAAGGTACTGACCTTAAAACATATGATCTTTCCCGTTTCGTTTCAATGATTTCACGTCTTGTTGAAGTTTTCTGACAGAGGCTTTTCTTGTAATGCTTTATTTGAAGCTTTGTCGTTACGAGAGGCTATGATTTATTCGTTAGAGGCTTTTCCTTTTAAATTCGTAGAACTTGCTAGAATGTGCCGACTTTATTCTTTGTAAATGCAGTATGTGATGCTGTCTTCGTCGGTGCCTTTATTTATAGATGCCTTTTTTCGTCAGGAGGTGCCAATATATGTGACGATCACACTTGCCGGGGATTATATTATCAATACTTGACAACTCAATGAAATGAAGAAAGAAACATCTCTCTGTATTTTCTTCAAACTTCTTTAATAACTTCTTCAACTTTCACATCAAATTAACTTCTTAATTCAATAACAACTTGACTTGATACTTCATAAATAAAACTTAAATGATACATGAAACTTCACTTAGTATAACTTCAACTTCAACTACTAAAACTTTACTTAATGGACCCGCTAATATCATAAAACTTATAACTGAGTGAGGACCAACGCTCTACAAGAACTACTACTATGCGAGGACCCCGTCTGACTGACTTTCCCTTAATTTATACTTTCTTTGATCGTACGTTCCAGAATCCTGGAACCTTCTCCGATAATTATTTTAGTAACTTTGACCTTCTAGAAGCTGACGTGTGCTATTTTTTTCCCTTAACCTCTTTCTTCGATTGGATATCTAAAATTAACTTGTTTAGGCTGGACACTTGCACTGGTTTGAACTCGAGCTTCTAGAAACTGGTCGAAATAGGTCACAGACTCGACTCGTGACAAAAAGACTTAAATTGTGTAATAAATGTTTTGTTCCATATCAAGATCCTACATTGTACGATGTTGGCGTTATTATAAATAGTTACAAAAGTCAGGACGAGGCAGAGTGTCAAAAATGACCCTCAGGCATTACCATATAATCCAGCCCACAAATGGTGTGCCATAGGATGTGCATACATTGATGCCTTTCAGAATATGTTAATGTTGAGAATGAATCGCGTTTACGTTCAGTATTTATTGCTACTATGTAGTTAGGCAAAGTACGAAACGTAATGAGACAAAAAATATAGGCCCACCCTCATCCTGACATTCTTAGTGTCTACAAGAGTTACTGCACTTGATATTGTTCATTTCGGCATGTTGTTCATTAATTTCTCAAATCATAAGCGCTACAACATGACACAAACAAGTCATATACAAGTGTGTATTCGAATGTCTACGGAGTGTGGAGCCAAGTGGCTAATAAAGCGCTCTGCATCTAAACTGAGTTTTCTGGTGTTCGAATCCTAGTAAAGACTGGGATTGCGAGTCAGGATTTTTAGGACGTCAAAATTCCACACAGATTTAATGGTTGGTAGATAGCAGAGCTGGGCACATGACTTTTTAGTTAACCCTTGGTCTAAGAAATACATGTGTTTTTCATCATCAGCCCACATAGTCCATAAAGGTTTGAAATGGCTACCCTTTTTTTTAAGGAATCTTATGGGCTTCAGTAAGCCAAATACACTTTACATTTTGAGTCATGATAGGAACTTAAAATTAATTTGAAAATATATACATTCACATATGTTATGTACAAAACTCGAGAATGTATCAGCATTTTTTATTTAAAAAATACATATTTCTGCCTAAATCATCTCAGAGAATTTATATTCATATAAAACAAACATGGCGGCCGAAGTGTAAAAACGGTTGACATTTTAAAAGTCAATTAAAATATTGCTCATGACAATACATAAACATAAAGAAATGTCATATGAATCTCATGGCATAAATGACAGATGTCAGCAGTAACAAAAAATGATGTTGATTTCAACGGCAGAGAAGAGTTCGTGATATCTTTTTTCTCTGGATTGAATAAAATAGATCGTTTTGAAAACCATAGTAATAGACTAACATTATTAGATCATCACATTTCTAAAGCTATTTAAACAAAAGATTGCGGTCTAAACTGAAGACCGAGAAATTGGTACTGTAGAAATAATGCAAAGAAATTTTAAAGTCAAGTACTTTCATTCAAAGTGAGAATTTGTAAGGGTGTTAACCAGATGGATTTTTGAAAATACAATAGTTTCAGCAATTATTTTCCACTGTAGCCACAATGGACCTCATTCACCTCGTAAACAAACAACATTTAGCCCACTTGGTTTTCTATCTCTTCTATACAAATTACGATTTGATTTAAATACACGCTGGCTATCACGTGACAGTTTTTTTTTCGTTGTTTTATCAACATTACCATGTGACTAAATTTTGTTTGTTTACGATTGGTGAATGAGGTCCATTGAAGCATTTTTTTTTTTGGTTTACAAATGTCACTGTCTTGTAAAATAGTGTGTACACGTTATTTCTCCCGCACCTATTCTTGGGTCAAGTTGAAACTTTGCACAATTATTCACTGATATACACAAGACATGAATCAATTGAAAAAAAAATGTAACCAATGATTCAATTAATTACTGGTAATTCATTAATGTGTGCAAGAGCAACAATAGACATTAATACTTCAGTATTTGTTTGGGTTTCATCAGTTTAATCCCCTTAAACAATGTTAAAGTTTTTTCTTCCTCCCCGCATCCTCAGATGAAGTTGATGCTTTAAACAATTATTTATTGCAACTCACAAAACATGAATCAATAAGCAAAAATACTCAATTATTCTATTAATTATTGGTAATTTTGTTATTTGATATCGTCAAGAGAAAAAAAAAGCGTGGACCTTATTGATAATATAGTTAAAGGTCGGAGTTCTTTCCCATTAGATAAGCTTTGTTTGTTTTTCAAAGATTTGGTAAATTTTGCTTGTCTCAAGTATATCGTGTTGCCTTTACCTAGTGTATCGTAAGCTGGTGGACTCTTTCTACCCATCGGATCAAATGCAGTAGCCTTGAACCCTGACCTTGTACACGACATTTCACTCCACGCCATGGAGCACACCAGTTGGCGTTGCGCCTGGAAAAATTAATTTTTTTTTTGGGTGATTGGATGTCTTCCCTGGCGTCCCACCACATTGCCTGCAAGATAGAACACGCTCAATCAACAGAAGCAAAAAAGAAGAAAAAAAATGAAGAAGTTCGATAAATCAAACCAAAATATAGTAGAGATTTTAAGGCAATTAACTCAGGATATATTTCTCATGACGTACGAGTCCAGGAAGAGTCTGTAGAGTTTAGCACCGCAGTAAGGTGATGTACAATGTAATATTTTCAGTAGGTTTTTGTGTTGCCAATTATGTCAAATTGGCTTTTTTGGTTACTAATTATTAAAGTACCTGAATATTTGGAACTCTTGTTGTCTAATTCTTGATGTGTTTGATGTGTTGTGTGTTGAGCAGTGGTTACAGATTAGCTCCTGGGTAGGGGTGGGCAAATTACGAACAACGGGCCACATGCCGTCCGCGGACACTTGTAGAAAAAGGTTTGCCCACAGATACATAATTTTAAATATCTTTATAAATTATTGAAACGTCTTATTCTTATCACTTATGATGAAGGGGCTTACTTTCATGTCTTTCTAATAAGTTGAAGGTAAACAAAGATTATTCTTATTGGCAATATGTCAAAACATTCAGTCAAGAACACAAACTCAGGCTAGTATACATAATGCTTTGAAGAACTGTGTTGAAAGTGTTGGCTTGGGAAAAGTGTAACAACCGATGGAGCACGAGTTTTACTGAGAGTTTTTTTTTTTACTAACTTTAAGGGTTTTAATTCAAACTTTAAATTCGAAACGGAGTAAATGGGAAGTTTGCGCCAAGCTGCACTGAATATCAAAACTATTGTTGACCCTAGTATCTTAGTAATCAAACCTATCAGAGCAAGGAGTCTTAAGCACAGGCAGTTTCGAAAAGTACTTGAAGATTTGGAAACAAAACATTCTGATGTTCGGTGCCGCAGTAGTGTCTGCTAACTATTTTTTCGCCATCAACAAGTTTTTCGTGAGGTAAACCAAACCAGTGTACAAGAACTCTAAGAAAGGTCATCGAAGTAATCACTAGTCGGAGCCTGAAATTTGTTTTGATTGTAAACCCAATATAGAATCTGAATGAAATTGTGTGCTCCAATATTGGGTACGTCAACGCAGAAAACGCCTATAGATAAGTACACATATGTTTAATGAACTCTACGTTAAATGACATTTTCAATCCGATAGTCTTTTTTGCTCCTTCACAAAATTCGCTGATGATGCGGCTCTTCTTGCCCTGCTCTCAGAGAGCTCAGGCGTAAATGACTATTTCAGAGAAATAGAACACATTGAGAAATACTGTAAAGATAATTTTTTATTATTAAATGTAAAAATAACCCAAAGAAATGATATTCGATTTTCGTAGGGAAAAGAAGGAAAATGATATTGTTTCTGTAATTGGAGAGACTATTGAAATAGTGCAAACCTTTAAATACCTTGGTACTATCCTAGACAATAAACTAAATTTTACTGCAAATACTGATTATATCAGCAAAAAGGGCAGCAAAGATTACGATTACTAAGAAAACTGTCCTCGTTTAATGTTAGCGAACAGGCCTTGGCTATGTTTTATCAGGCTCACATCTGCAATATTTTAAGTTTCAATATCACTGCCTGGTATGGCAATCTGAGCATTAAAAATAAAAATAAACTTTATAGAATCCTAAATGCTGCTGGTAAAATCATTGGCAAAAAACAAACCCCATTTGGGCAGTTGTTTGAGACAAACATCTATTAAAAAAAGCCAACAAATTTGTGCATTCCTATTTCCAAATTCATTAACTTTGGTTTTTTTTACACTGATATGCCATGTGGCCCTTTTCCCTGACAGTTAAAACACGTTACTTCGCTACGATTTCTATCACCGGCTTTAGGTCTATCACTTCTCCTATCGCAACTTTAAGTATTTCCTATTTGTCCTATTATAACTTTCCTTACCACAGTTCTCACGTTCCCTGGACCTATTATTACCATCATTTTTTCTACCAGAATCTCTATCATTACCATCATTTCTTCTACCAGAATCTCTATCATTACCATCATTTCTTCTACCAGAATCCCTATCATTATCATCATTTCTTCTACAAGAATACTATCATTACCATCATTTCTTCTACCAGAATCCCTATCATTACCATCATTTCTCCTACCAGAATCCCTATCATTACCATCATTTCTTCTACCAGAATCCCTATCATTATCATCATTTCTTCTACCAGAATCCCTATCATTACCATCATTTCTCCTACCAGAATCCCTATCATTACCATCATTTCTTCTACCAGAATCCCTATCATTACCATCATTTCTTCTACAAGAATCCCTACCATTACCATCATTTCTTCTACGGAATCCTTATCATTACCATCATTTCCCTATACATAACCTATTGGGTCAATGACTTTTCTGTGGTCTCTGAGAGTGGGTTGTTTGGGTAAGAGTTTTTGAAGGTCCTAATGATGTTTACAATCTCCTCAATTACTTAGGGTTATTTTCCTTTATAAAGGACTGTAGCTGAGTGTCACATTTGTTGATAAAGTTGTCGATAAGGATGAAGTTCTTCGGACTTTCATATGTGCTCTCCACATTCTCGAATGCGAGCCTTTTATTGAAGAAGTCTAATTCTGAGTTGACGGTTGTCTGCGGCTATACCTGACTAGATGGTATATTCTCGTAGTACATCTTTCAGAATGTTGACGCGTTGTCCCCGTACGCGTTTAGCAGTTCCTTTTTCGGGTAACTATTCTGCATCGAGTGGTCGTGGGTTTGGCAAATCGTGAGGACAAAAATTTTATGATGTCGGATTTTCACTATCTTTTTTAGTTTACGAGATATAAATGGGACGACGGACAGACAAACCGACAGACAGAAATTTTACACAAATATAATAGCGTCTTTTCCCCTTTCGGAGGCCGCTAAAAATGCTTAACTCAATGATTCTCATTCACATACACGACGATTTAACAGCTAACCATATATGTGGACCTCTTGCTATATATATCCCCAATCCACCACGATTCAACCTGGTAGTGATAATCTAGCAAATGGTCACTTCCCTATAGACTCTAATTATTTTACGGAGAAAGAAGCTAAATGACACTTACCTGTCCAAGAAGCGGCGATAACTCAGTAGTCAGTCTCTGGTCAAATTTCCTACGCTAAGGTATGTTCCTGCGGCAAGCCTCACGGCGATGTCTTCACTAACGCTCTGGTAAGGACAACGAACGTTTCGGCTCTCCAAGGTCCTTTGGTACTTGTCTGCTACGACCTCCGGATCTTCGGTGGTTCGGCGTCTGGTTCTAGTTTTTGGTGATCTTTCGTCTGGCTCCATATCTTCGGTGGCGTAGCTTCTGGTTCCGGTTGCTGGTTCCGACGCAGGCACGGGGATTCCAGGTGGTCGTCTGTACAAGGTGAAACTGGAACGGAACATCAGTAGGTGGAGCGACAAAGTCAGAGTCCAGTGATAGAATACGGCTATCTGGCTATCTGGCTATCTGGCTATCTGGCGTGTAGCACAGATTCAACCGATCCGCAGAGCAATAGAATACTACTGTACTCAGGTGCCGTAGGTAGTAGGATGACTCCCAATTCAAAGTTCTCTGGCGTTACCTCAACTGTCAATCTTGGCGTTGCAGAGATGACCTTCACGTTCGTTCTCAAGATGCCGGGCAGGCTGTCTCTTCAGTACGGCTTCGACAGGGCGGTTTTCTTCCCTTCCACAAAACTGTTGCCTTCTCGATACAGAACAGCTTTAGGCTTTAATACGATGCCCCACGTATGGGCGTTTATAAAAGTTTAAAAAGTTATATCTAGCTCTAGATATACGAGTCCAAAGCCCTATGGCTTTATTTCGCCGACGTGACTGTACACTCAGGGTCTAGCTGCAGACTAGGCCGATGACTTGAACTTCTGCCTCCTCCTAAAAAAAGGCTTCTACACTTCTAAATGATAATGCCACTAAGCTCAGTCGGGGTTCGCCAGTTTAATACTCAATGAGGGAACCGTCGGATGTCCTCTATTCCTAAACGTCTATATTATTATTATTACTGTAAATAAGAAAGCGTCTTGATTCTAGCGTCTCTTAGAGCGTTCTTACTTTTTAAAGAGCTATCACGTCATTCGTCACTAATTAAAACTTTCTCCCTATTCCCGAAACAAATAACTAAATCCTAATCATGTCATAACAGTATATAAATAAATAAATATATCCTGTAAAGATACTTGACTATACAAAAGGCGTGATTTATTACAAACGCGAGCTTTTGGAGCATGCCAGTCTGTCACAAAGATGAACTGGTATTAACAGGAACACACAGTCAATGACTAAGTTCACTCAATAGGAAAATTCAATAACGTTTAATATAGAATGGGCAACAGTCTAGTCTGTCACTAGTAACGATGTTTACCCCTCAAGAGTCTAGCAGTAACTGATTTTCTAAACGTCAGTCTTAACCTCTAACCCCAAAGTCTATGTCGTCACTGTAATATGTACGTTCACTGTCGGCCCAATAAAGTGCGCAACCCAACCAACTAAACTAGCTATCTAACAGTCCATATGATGTACGCGCGTTTATGCTTAGGGTTAGGGTTTACTGGGCGTTAGGGTTGGGAAAAAAATACCCTTTCCCACTCCAAAGTTTAGATTCGCTAGTGATCAAATGAATCACCAGCAAAAGCATGTGTTACACCAATCCTATTTGGTATTAATAGGTATTCTCTCCAACAGAAGCTATAAATATGTACATAGTGTGTGATGAATGAGGCTTAATTCCTACGTAAAAAGTTGTTGTCCGGATTTATGTCAGAATTTCGGATAAAACTAAGCAGATAATTTCATAGGACAATAGTCTAAATCAATAATGATGTAAATCAGAAGGAAGACTGTCGTAGTTGAGGTTATAAATAATGTGTGTTTTATTGAGAAAGGGCAGACAAAAGACGAGTTCCTAACAGAAAGACGAGTTCATTATTAGGGTGTTTTATTTTGTTTCAATTGTTCAATATAAATTTCAGATGTTTTATTTTTTCCATACATTTGTATTGAAATTTGATTAGTTCAAAATACTGTCAATAAGTTTAATTTAATTTCATTTTGTTAGCTGCCCCCGAAAGGGGAAAAGACGCTATTAGTTTTGTGTAATGTCTGTCCGTCTGTCCGTCTGTCCCGTTTAGATATCGTAAACTAGAAAAGATAGTGAAAATCCGAAATCACAATATTTTAGACCATTCAAAGTTTTGATGCAATGGCTACTTTTTTTTTCTGAAAGCGAAAAATCTCATTTTTAAAATCAATTATGCAAGCAGTTTTTTAAAGAGAATAAGCTACTTAGTATGCATTATAAATTAGACCTAATTTAAAATGAAAAGCAATCTTATATAATTTATTTTTCTAAAATTTGTTTGGTGTCCCGCATACCGTAATTTTTTTTTTTTTTTTTTTTTTTTAAGATTCGAATAAGAGATTGAACCTTTGCAAAACAATTACTTTATTTATAAGATTTCAGTTAGACCAGGAGAGGCGCGGTAAAGCGCTTAGCTTCCGAACCGAGGGTCCCGGGTTCGAATCCTGGTGAAGACTGGGATTTTTAACTTCGGAATCCTTGAGCGCCTCTGAGCCTACCCAGCTCTAATGGGTACCTGACATTAGTTGGGAAAAAGCGGTTGGTCGTTTTGCTGGCTACATGACACCCTCGTTAACCGTAGGCCACAAAAACAGATGAAATTTACATCATCTGCCCTATAGACCACAAGGTCTGAAAGGGGAACTAGTTAGGTCAGCGTCACATCTAGCTTTGAATTCACTTGCACCTTTCCTTTGATCTGCTGGACCGTTGGGGCACTACACAAGATCTGTCAACCTTCTTTCTCAATTTCTTTTCTCTAATTTGTCTTTGATATAATTTCATTTGGATGTTCTTTCTGAAAATATTGAAGCCTGCCTGGGTGGACCACTTCGGGGGCCGATTTTAAGTTTGTGTTTCCACACGAACTGTCTTTGTAACCTTGTTTAAAATGAGTTTAAACTCAAATTCAACATTTAGAATCTAATACGGCAACAAATGTTTAGCTGGACTGTTTAGTTGGCAAAAATATAAAGTTTTCAAGGACTAACAAAAAGGACTAATGGGAATTTTGACTTTCCTGAAAATCGCATTGCAGAATGGCGGGATGATCTATCCTTCCTTCGACACCAATTGTCATAGAAGGTGTGAACATTGATTTGTAATGTCGCTAGGTGTGGAGACCAACATTGCAATGAAACAAGACAACGAGATTGCTACGACGCAGATCAATGTTGTTGCATTCTATAACACTTGGTCTCGTTTCAATCTGTCCACCCATCCATCCATTCAGGCACCAACTGTTGATGAATAGTTGTTTCCCCGCATTGTATACTACCTAGTAGAACTAATTCGAGGGCGTATTATATTTTTAATAGATAAACTTTAAATAGGTTTATTAAACTTGTATTTTAAACAAAAAAAATTAATATTACTTTTAATATACTATTCACAGGTTTAATTTGAAATGAGATATAGATCTTATAGTAATGAAATAAACTTATATTTAAACAAAACATAACTTATAACGAAATATCTTTTAAACAGTTTAAAATCAAAAGGACAAAACTGAAATGAGAACTTTGGTATTGACGACCACACTTTTTGTCCTTCTCACCTGTCTGATACAACCAATACAGGGTAAGTTTAACAAATGTTAACATATATTGGCCATAACGACACAATGCTGACCTGTCTAATAAATTCCTAATAAAAATTAGCGTGAGGCAGGGCTGTGTACTTGCTCCTACTCTACTCACTATCCTCTTTGGCGAAATGCTAGTTCAAATGAGGCAGCAATTGCACTAAGGAATCTACACCAGGTTTCGTTCGAACAGCAATGTGTTTAACCTTTTACTATCCCATACAAAAGCAAAAAAAGGTGTTATAATAAATGAAAAACTGTCATGAAATCCACATATTAATAAAACTATTTTAAAAAAGTAAAAAAAAGCATTAGGGTTTATAAAAGAAATTTCTGTAAATCAAATAAGAACATAAAATTTAATTGCTATTTTATCTTGGTTAGGTCAATAATAGAATATGTTTAGGACCCCTCAACTCAAGAAAACATTAAGAAACTGGAACATACACAATAGAGCAGCTAGAATCATAACAAAGGAATATTCACATGTGACTAGAAAAACACCTTTAGTAAAATCACTAAATTTAGAAAGCCTTCAGGACAGAAGACTCAAAAGTAAAAGTAGCAATTATACATAAAACACTGAAATTTTAACTTCAAATACAAAAACAGAATTTAATAAAATACTCAAAAAGACACAACAATAAAGGCACATTCCTCATCCAATATGCTAGGACAAATTTGTACAAATACTCCTTTTCCCTAGTGTTATTAGAGAATGGAATGGGTTGTCTGAGCTAGCCAGGAAAACCAGTGACTTGACAGAATTTAAGTCATTGGTTAATATGCATGACTGAAAGCATGACGAGTAGGACGTAATCATCTTCTTTTTTGAAATAACGTTTGTATTATATAAGATAAGAAGATAAGTATCAATGTGACACTAAAAAGGTCCCAACTTCAATGGGCGGGACTATAGTCCGCATGCCAGACAAACGCCTTCACAAAGGACTTCTGTACGTGGCGCCAATACAAGCGCTTCAAAGACACTCTCAAGAGCTCATTCAAAGAATGCGATATCGACATTCATGTCTGGGAAGCACTAGCTCTCGATCGTTCCTCGTGGCGTGAAGCAGTGAGTCTCGGAGTCGCAAAATATGAAGCAAGAAGAGTGGCCAGGGTGAAAGAGCGCCGAACCAACAAAAAGATGAGAAAAAAAGCAGGCTTATTTGCAACTGATGTATCCCATCCATGCTACGTATGCAGCCGGCTTTTTAAAGCGAGGGTTGGACTTAACAGTCATCTTCGAGTTTATAGGAAATGAGAAATTTGCTTCGACTACGAGAAGCTATAACTTGAGGTAAACAATTCTCGTAGATAGGTTGAAACATTTTGTAAATCTTGCAATTGAGCGTGATCTATGTAGGAAATATTTTTTTTATGACATGAACTCGCAACACGCAAGCTCATAAAGTAACTTTGTACGTAGTAAAAAATGAATAAAATGCAAACACATATTTATTTTTTAATTCAAACTATTAAATTTCACTTATTATCTACATCCCTACCCTAACTTGGCCCCTCAAAATCCTTTTCGCATAGTGCCCAACAACGGTTGAGTCTGGCCCGCTATTTTTTGACGGGTGAATACAAAGTAGATTACTTGTTCTCCTCCCCCCACCTCTTTTTTTCTCCGCTAAAACTACGTGAGGTAGAAATAAAAAAAAAACGGTCATAACGGTCCGCCCTGCTATTTTGTGACTCTTTTTTTTCGTAGGGTAACTCAGGTCAGTTTGACTTGCAGAAATAAAAGAGTGATATTTCCTTTACTTTTGCGTGTTCAACTCTCTGTGCCATAAAAAGAATTATATATAGAGAGATTACTATAGTAACTATTTTTAGTAAAAATACTAAATGTTAGTATTAGTAATAAGTAGTTAGACTTATATGCTCCGGCACAAGATCTGCGTGGCTAGTGTTAGATCATAGGAAAATAGACATTCTACTAATTGACAAGAGCTTAACAATTTTAGTAGAATTAAATTAATTCACAATTGTGTATGTTTGGTTAATATGACGCAACTTTAACATGTGTGCAAGAGGATTTAGGAGTGACATTTAAATCTTTATGCTAAAATTGGCTGAGCTTTTTGGGAAAAATTAAAATAATTATCAAAATGTTCATTATTGAGAAAAAGTATTGTACATGAGATTTTTCACAGCACAATTAAAACAGAGCATATCTATTCTTCTAGTCAACAGATGTATCAAATGGCTAATAAGAATATCCACAAAAATTCCTCCAATATATGTTTTTGTCCTCATTGAATGAGCTCGATACTTCAGACTTAAGTATCCCTAGTAATCACTTCCATTAAACTGCTTTCCCTTATATTACTGTTAAAGAAAAATACTTTTAAATATACTGTTAAATAAAGTAAATTTAACATTTTTACTTTTGTTTTTTATTACGCAGGATATAGGAATACTTTAGAATTAGATTACACAGAAGAAAGGTTAGTACGCTGGAGTAGTTCCTCTGTCCTACTGGCAGCTAAAGACTTTTTACAAAGTTTATAATTGATAGTTTTAACAATTCCAGTTTACTTTGTAGATACTTTGTATGTATGTACTGAATCCTTCCCTCATAAAGCGGCTATGTGTCATCTCATGGAAACTAGATGAGTGCCCCGGGCATTAACTGTTGTAGGAAAAATCCTCAAATCACGCGCATACTTTTAAAAATATTATAACTGGGGGTATTGGGCCTTTTTTTAGTAGACTGAAGTAGATAAAAAAAAGACAACGACTTTAAAAACTAGAAAATTGTGATGGGGGTGGCAGTGTTGTAATGCAGAATTATTTTTTTTTGGGGGGGGGGGGAGGGAGCTTTAATAGTGTTCCGAGCAAAAACACATATATGCCAGCTAGTGAAACCGTAGCGTAGCACGGGTATCATGTAGTCTAATAGAGTAGAGCCTAATCTAGTACAGCACAGTTAGTAAAATGTATTTGCTTATTTTATCCTAAAGCTGCGCTAATCATCAAGAAGAATGTGACTACAGAACTTGCTGTGAAAATATGAGATGCATGTGAGTTCAAACGTTTTCTACAGTGTTTTCATTTTGCACTCTTGCCTCTTACTGACTTTTTTCTCTAGGACGATTTTTTTCATTTTTTTTTTTCATTCATTATTGTCAAAATCTCTTCATGGGTCAATATGGATGCATAGAAATGTTTAAACTTCGCATCTGCATATTGATAATGTGCACTAATTCACAAATTCATAAATATATCCACAACATAAAAAACATAAAAAATAAACATAATTTTAAAGAAAGACCATTCTTCCACTAGACACACCATAGAGCCTGTTTTTTAAACATCTTTTTGCCTTCCCCATTCCCCAATCCACTCGAGAAACAAACAAATGAAACCGATTTTTTGACTAGCTATGTAAATCCTGCTTAAAATTCGAATGTTTACTTCAAATTGATGTTTTATCTTCTTACATGTATTAAAGTGCTTTGATCGTAAGTGTTAGCTATTTAAAAAATTATATTAAAATTAAACATCTAGCCCAAAATGTAAGCAGACAGCTGAAGAGTGAATGCATAAACAATGTAATATCTAAAGATAACAACAAAAACCTATGGTCATATATTTAGTCTAAGAGAATGGATAACTTAACACATCAAGATAATGATACTAAAGCTAACATACTAAATAAATACTAAGCATCAGCAAACTAATCCACAGGAGATAATTACTTAATCTGAACAAAGTAGCCAGCATAGGAGATACACAACTAGAAGAAAAGGAATTCCAAAATTTATTAACAAAAATTAAACCCAACAAAGCATCTAAACCTGATGGTATTCTAGTTAGATTATTCAAAGAACTAAGCAATGAGCTAGCACCAGTGTTCAAAATACTTTTTCATGCATCTCATAACCAGGGCTGAGTACCAAGGGACTGGAAAGAAGCTTATGTCACCCCTCCCTTTTTTTAATAAAGGAGAAAAATTTTACCCAGTAAAACTACAGACATGTAAAATCCTAGAACACATAATATGTAGTAACGTCATAAACCACTTAGACAAACATAATGTCATTATTCCATACTAACAGAGCTTTAGGAAATATAGATCATGTGAAACACAACTAATAGGACTAATTGATGATTTTTCAAAAGTTTAAGATAATTGTGAGTAAATAGATGCTAACTTACTAGATTTTTCAAAGGCCTTTGACAAAGTTTACCACCATAGTTTACTTAAAAAATTAAAATATTTTGGCAAGGATGGTCCATTGCATCAGTGGATTAAAGATTTTCTGATAGGGAGAGAACAAATTGTAATAATAAATGTCTTTTAATCAACACTAATAACAGTAAACTCAGGTGTACTTCAAGGAACAGTCTTACGTCCACTACTTTTTTTTAAATTTACATAAATGATTTACCAAATTGCATTAGTTCAGGAACAAAAGTCAGATTATTTGCAGACGATTGCATAATATATAGAATAATAAAAACAACACAAGATGCAGAAGTTTTAAAATAGAATTAGATGAATTACAGAAATGATTACAGAACAGATGTTTCACAGCCAGTTAAGTTGTCAGTGGATGCATCAAAGGAGGGACTTTGAGCAGTATTAATGCAGAATGAAATACCGCTGGCTAAAGCATCAAGATCTCTTACAGACTGTGAAAAACGATATGCACAAATAGAAAAAGAAATGCTTGCCATTGTCTTCGGAGTTGAACATTTCCATTACTATGCGTATGGACGTCCAATAAAGGTTGAAACAGATCACAAACCTTTGGATGCGATTATCAAAAAGCATTTAGTATCTACACCACCCTAGGCTTCAGCGGATGCTTCTTCGTCTAATGAAATATAAAATACTGCTAGAATACAAGCCAAGCACTTTCCAGAGCATCTCTACCAATAAAATATCTATTAAGTGATGACTGGGATGCACAAATTTATGTCATCTTGAATAGTTTACCAGTGTCAGATAAATATATGAACATTTTCAGCAGGCCATTGCAGTTCAATTTTAGCTTTGTCATCATAGGAATCCTTGGGCCTTGGGCCCCTTTTTAACCTCTATTTTTGGGCTTTACATGCCTCTTTTTGGGCCTTCCTGCCTCTTTTAAAGTTATTTAAATTCTAAACTCAGATATCCTATCTGTACCGTATATGTACCTACACTAAAACTGAAATAAAAAAAACAACTATAAATCTAACATAGGAGTTAAAGACAAAATAAGTAAAAGTAATCAAGGACAAAAAATAGGAAAGGATATCTACAATTCTAAAACTAGTAAACAATTTTAAAAACTACTTTACAATGAGGAGTAAAGCAAAAATGACAAAATACTAAAAGTAACCAAAAGCGAGAATTACTATCCTATTCTGCACTGGCCTATACAAAAAGAAGACACTAAATTACATACAACCTAACACTAGCCTAGATAAATTACACAAATTTAAAAAAAATAGACTATAGAGCGCAAGCTCACAAATGGAAGACTAATAGAATGAATGTTTTAATTGAGACTCTTGTTGTTTTAGTGTAACTGTTAGAATACCGAATGTAACGGTTGCTCCGGACACAAAAAAGTGTGAAACAATGTAAGTATTTTATTCAAACTCTGTGTTCATATTATAAGTGTTTTGATTTGATTTTATTCTTTTATGTTATTTATGCTCGAAAATAAAAACAATAAGCACATATAAAGAACGGATGGACATCAAGAAAACAAACGACTTTGTACATTTACCTGTCAGCAGATTAAATAAACGAGCAAATCCTCAATAGTGTGAATAGAGGGGAAAAAAAGTAAAATTCCCCTTTTAGACTTTGTGGTCATCTGCTTCTGTGGCTTACGATTAACGAGAGTGTAATGTGGCAGCATAATGACCAACCGCCTCTACTTTTCCCCAACTAATGTCAGTTACCAAGTAGAGCTGGGTGGGACTCAGAGGCGCCCGAAGAACCCAAAAATCACATTCTTCACCAGGTTTCGAACACCGGACTCCAGTTTGGAAGTGCTTTTACCTCGCAGCCACCGCGCCTCATCGGTCCTATTGTAAGACTCACTTTTTAAAGTTAACTTGGTACAGTGCTGGAGCAGGAGGTTCAACTAGCCAAAACTGCGGCCTCGTTTGACCGGCCTTAAAAACAACAAAACCACGAAAGGATTGGGTCAGAGAGATAGAGAAAAAGCTTTTGGTGAAGAAAGTTGTAAGTTGAATTACTTTGTGCTATTGTAAGGGAATGGTAAAAACGGTAGATAGATAGATATACATTGACTAAACGAATGGTGGAATAACGGCATTCCCTGCTCAGTATTTTGTTAAACTTGGTTCAGAGTTCTTACCGTAAGTTAATAGCATAATATTTATACAAAAACCTCGTATCAGTCTATATTTAAAATTGCGATGAATCTTGAAATTTGACAGTCAAGCAAAGCCTTACATATTCAAAACGTGATAATAAACGAGGAATTTGAAGTGGGAGGTAAAACGTGTTATATACATATATATAAATAATTAATCACCAACAAACAATTAACTAATTGATCATTTTTTTTAAATTTATTTATGTGTACTCAGATTAAATAAATATTTGTGCAATATTTTAACTTGATACGAAAATGGGAAATGGGAGAACAGCATGTTCAAAACTTTTTACCAGACAGACAGACAGACGGACAGACTGATAGACACAGTGAGTTAACAAAAAGTAGGATTTATAGTGTACCTCACAATATGAAATACTATTTTTCAATGACATTAAGTTTTTATGTTTCTGTCTAACAGAGAGGAAGCCAGTGACGTAGGTGATGACAATGTGCCGGTGGTGTGGCCCGCACAGAGCGGCAAGTGATTGGGGGGGGGGGGGGGGGGGCATCAAACTGAGGACAAACTTTCTCAGCAAAATTACACATTGTAATTACATAAATGAAAATAATCACATTTATTTGTTTTGGTGATTTATATGTCTTATATTCTTTATTAAATAAAATTAATTGTAACCTGTAGACGTTTGAATCAAATTTGACTAAATGTTTAAAAATCTCTGAAGGCAAAGTACTTTGATTTTTTTTTTTGCTTTACATGTTGTTACTTCATTGTTCAATTCACTGTTTATGGACATGTTTATAATGTTTTATTATTGTTATTACTAAATGGTTAAATCTCTTATGTGGACCAGTGAGAGGAGGGGGAATCTGGGAGAAGGTTTTCCAACCGCTCAGCAAACACAAAGCTGCTAGAGTCGGAATTCGAACTCAAGCTCCCTTGTTGAAGAAGAATTGGCAGTACAAAATCAAAGAAATATCCTGGATTGAAATAACTATCCAAGTACGCTCCATTCCTGTGAGACAGAATACTTAGGCCTACAAGTCCAAACATAATAAAAACGTTTTTATGGTAATATTTATGCTTACGGAAACAAAACATAAATCATACTGAAAGTATAAAAAGCTAATATTTCTCGATTATTTTGCACAGTACTCCAAACATCTAAAATCTAGATCAAAACTTTATGGCACATTGTCTTGCAGAGCCTCAAAGACGTATTGGCCGCAAGAAAAAATTGCCAGGCGCAAAAAAAAAGATGAAAATAGATATTCTATCAACACACAAGAAAGAGCTACTGATGGAAATATCTTCCTAGGACCGTAATGTTCAAGAAAAAATAACCCCATAAGAACAACGTCGTGAGAAATATTGGTTTTAGTCCCTTTTATTGAAACCTAAGATGGAAATCGATCTCGATAGTTCTCCCAGTGACATAGACAAAAAAAGAATTTTGTCTTGGGGCTTCAGGTGATTGTCACAGTTTCTCCAGAAGTCTCCGAACTTCCAAAAACAATAATCTATTGAGCTTTAGAGTTTTATAAAAAAAAAAATGTGTTAGTCCACGAATATTGCCATCTTGATTTGCATATATTTTTTTTACTATTGTGGTAAGTGTGGCTACATGCAAGCGGAGTTTTTCCAAACTTACTTTGATGAAGAAATACTTACAGTCAATGATGACGAATTTACGTTTCAATAATTTGGCAATTTCGTCTTTTGTACAAGACCTGGTGGAAAAAACTGATTTCAATAAAATTATCGATAGTTTGCAGGCGGGAAAGCACATGAGATTGACTTGTATTATCTTTTATGTAAAATCGATTCTTTGCGATTCTTTACTTTTGCGTTTTAGCTTTACCTATCCCTTAGTCTGTTGGGGCACCATGCGAGAGTCGTCAACCATCCTTCTCCATTCCTCTCTGTCTTTTGCCTAACATAGAACCTCTTACAATGGTAGGCCTTCTTTTATATTGTCTTCCCATCGCTTTCTCTGTCTGCCTCTTCTTCTTTTTTTCTGGTACTGTTCCCTAAAGAAAGGTCTTTGCTATCCCCGAAGATCTTGTAAAATGGCCATAGATTTTATCTTGCGTTTTTTTTTGTTTGTAATAACTAGCAGGTCATCATGGGGTCCAATCGCTGCTGTAACCCTGTGTCTAATCACTTGGTTTGTGATGCGGTCTTTGAATGTGATACCTAGGATCCTCCTGTAGCATTTCAGCTCCACTTCAGTTCCATCCTCCTCTCTAGCTCTGCAGTCAGCGTCGAAGACTCACAAGCATATAAAAATTTATCATATGACAAGAGAGCGCATAAGTCTGATTTTGGTGCCGAGGGCTAAGCCTTTGTCTTCCAAATTTATTTTTCTTCCGTATTATATCTTTTCGAAATAGCAATACTTAAATAATAAATACACTTTATTTCGAAATAAAAAACTTTTCGCTGTTTTAAAACTTTTTTGGAGGGCATCATGGGGAACTGCCGCACAGGGCATCAAATACCCTAGCTACGCCACTGGATGAAGCGAACAAAATGTGAAATCCTAAAAGAAGTTAATTATGGGCCGAAAGATTTTTATTTCACCTTTGTGTCAATGCTTTGTTGGAAGACTGAATAACTGGTTGAATTCTAGAGTAATCAGTTGAAGTTTAGAGTAATCGGTTGAAGTTTTGAGTAATCGGTTGAAGTTTAAAGCAATCGTTGAAGTAATTGGTTGAAGATTAGAGCAGTAGGTTGCTGGAGCGGACTGGCTATATGGGCATTCGGGCAAATGCCCGGTGGGCCGGTACTCAAATGGGCTGACAGGCACACTAAAGGCGGGTCCGCATGGTTGCCACTGTGACATTAATTTTTAATGTTTTTATAGTATTCACCTATAAAACATCTTCTAAGCCTCATATTAAAACAATTTTTTTACAGACTTTTGAGTGTAATTCTAATAAAATGTAACACATTTTTCGAAAAAAAAAATATGTAATAGCCTACATCCGTAGACAGTCCTACTAGTAAATCTATGTAGGCCCTAAGTATGTTAGTCATTGATTAACAAGCATGACTAGCTAACACATGAAATGCGTAGGACGTAATTATCTTCTTTTTGAAGCCACGTCTGTAATAAATAAGATAAGGTAAGATAAGCTTCATCCTTTAAGGGCTTACACATTTAGCGAGTAAAAAGCAACATAAGACCTATATTTCTTATAAGGATATAGCGTGCAGTTGTCGATACATTATGAAATTGAACAATAGCTTTGAATGCAGGTAGACCTAGAATTAGAGGTCCTTCATATGACTTAGAAGTTATGGGCCGATGGTATAAAAATGCCTGGGCCGACATCCAGTTCGTCCCTGGTCGGTTAAAGTTTAAAGTATTTGAAAATATTTTATGGCAAGATATATGCAAGGACAACCAATAGAACATCTGTTTGTCCGCTAAAAAGATATCTGCATAGCCCTTAATAAGGTATTAGTTTAAGAGCGAACAAAAAGATATCTGCATTACGCTAAATACAATATCTGCATAACGCTTAAAAAGATATATGTATAACGCTTAAAAAGATATATGTATAACGCTTAATAAGATGATATCTCAGCGATACACAAGACGTCTGCATAGCACTAAAAGTATATAGAAACACACAATCTAACACACACGCATGTATACAACAGCGGTAAATTGTATGTTTAATAATGAATTAAAATATCATATTTATTTTGATATGTAACATAATGACAATGTAACATCGATAACAATTTTCTTCAAAATAATAAACTTTTCACAACTAAATATTTAGTCAGTGATAGAACCCATTGCCTAGGTACAAATGGAATTTATTAATCAGTATTTAGAATATGAAATGAATTGTATGTAGCATGTACAAAGTATGATATAATGATTATCACAACTGCATTCTAAGCTTAACACGAAATATAAAAATATACAACAATATTATACAATATTCAAATTAAAATTGATGGGTAAGTGAGAATCTACATATTTCACAAGCATCACAAAATCGCTTGAAATTAACGACTTAAATTATGTAATAAATGTTTTGTTCAATATCAAGATCATACCTTGTACAATGTTCGCGATATTGCGAATATTTACAAAAGTCAGGACGAGGCAGAGTGTCGAAAATGACCCACAGGCATTACCATATAATCCAGCCCACTAATGGTGTGCCACAGGATTTGCATACATTGATACCTTTCATAACATGTTAATGTTGAGAATGAATCGCGTTTACGTTCAGTATTTATTGCTACTATGTAGTTAGGCAAAGTACGAAACGTAATGAGACAAAAAATATAGGCCCACCCTCATCCTGACATTCTTAGTGTCTACAAGAGTTACTGCACTTGATATTGTTCATTTCGGCATGTTGTTCATTAATTTCTCAAATCATAAGCGCTACAACATGACACAAACAAGTCATATACAAGTGTGTATTCGAATGTCTGCGGAGTGTGGGGACAAGAGGTTAATTAAGCGCTTTGCCTCCGAACAGATTTTTCTGGAGTTCGAGTCCCAGTGAAGACTGGGATTGTGTGTCTGGATTTCAGGGCGGTCCAGAGTCCACATAGCTTTAAGTGTCGATAGGTCGTTGAGTTGGCCACATGACTTTTTAGTTAACCTTTGGCCATAGAAATACATGTGTTTTTCATCATCAGCCCACATAGACCGAGAGGTTTGAAATGGCTACCCTTTTTAATGGAATCTTATGGGTTTCAGTAAGCCAAATAAACTTTTCATTTTTAGTCATGATAGGAACTTAAAATGAATTTTAGATAACTACATTCACATGTAATGTACAAAAGTTGAGAATGTATCAACAATTTTTAACTAGAAAAAATAGTACTTCTACCCAAATAATCTTAAAAAATTCATATTTATGTAAAACAAGCAAGGCGACAAAAGTGTAAAAAAAAAAAAAAGACTTTTTAAAAGTCACTTAAAATACTGCTCATGACAAGACATAAATAATAAGAAATGTCAGTTTACTAAGATGAATCTTATGGCACCAATGACAGATGTCAACAGTAACAAAAATGCAGATGACTTTAATGGCAGAGAAGAATTCATGATATCTTCGGTCTCTGGGTTGATTAAAATAGATCCTTCTGAAAACCACATCAATAGACAATTCAATCAGTAGGCTTACACATGACATTAACATAATTAGATCATCCCATTTCTATAGCAATTTCAACAAAACATTGTGGTCTAAACTGAAGGCCGAGAAGGTTTCACTGTAGAAATGTCAAGACATTTTAAAGCCAGGTTCTTTCATTCAAAAAGAGAATTGGTAAGGGAGGTAACCAGATGGATTTTCGAAAACACAATAGTTTCAAGGGTTATTTTCCACTTTAGCCATAAGTCACCAATCGTAAACAAAGAACATTTAGCCACTTGATTCTCCATCTCTTCTATACAAATAACGATCTAATTCTAATACTCAATGGCTATCACGTGACAGTTTTTTCTCGTTGTTTTATCAAATATTATCACGTGACTAAATGTTGTTTGTTTACAATTGGTGAATGAAGCCCATTGAAGCATTTTTTATTACAAAGTTTATATCAAATCACTCTATCTTGTAAAATAGTGTTATTTCTCCCGCACCTATTCTTTGGTCAAGTTAAAACTTTGCGCAATTATTCTCTGACTTAGAAAAGACATGAGTCAATTGAAAAAGAATGTAACCAATTATACAATTAAGTACTGGTACTTCATTAATTTGTGTAAGATCATCAATGGAAACTAAAACTTTAGTATTTATTGGGTTTAAACCCCCTAAAAAATTGTTAAGGCTTTTTTCTCCCTCCCCGCATTCTCCGATGAAGTTGATATTTGAAACGTTTAATTATTGCGCCTAACAAAACATGAATCAATAAACAAAAATACTAAATTGATAAATTAATTATTATGAATTATTTCGTTTGATATAGAACCAGGGAAAAATACGAATACATTGTTGAAAGATATAGTTTAAGGTCGGAGTTTTCCCCCTTTAGATAAGCTTTGTTGTTGTTGTTTGTTTGTTTTTTCAAGGATTTTGCATATTTGCCTTGTTTTAAGCATATCGTGTTGCCTTTACCTAGTGTAAAGTAAGCTGGTGGACTCTTTCTACCATCGCCTCCGATGCCGTAGCCTTGAACCCTGACCTTGTACACGATATTCCGCTCCACACCATGTAGAACCCCAGTTGGCGTTGCGCCTGGAAAAACTGAAATTTTGGCTGATCGAATGTCTTCCCTGGCGTCCCACCACATTGCCTGCAAGATAGGAGATGCTTAAACAACAGAAGCAAACAAGTAGCAAAAAAAAAAAAAAAAATTAAGAAGTTCTATAAACCAAACCAATATGTAGTATTGATTTTAGGACAATTAACTCATGACCAGACATACACAGATTAATTCCATTTTTCTCTAAACATACAGTAAACCTTCATTAATTTAACCCTATGAGCAGTCATGAGCTGCTAGGTTGCTATCGATTTGCAAATTATGTACAACTCATCAGAAGAATATTTACTTTAATCGAAAAACTGAACTTAGTCTCTTTACCACGCTTCCCATATATAAATATATTTTTTTTCGTTTGATGATGTCGTTTTACTTTTAAAAAAAAACACTCTCGGTTCACAGTACAAACAGCACATTGCTTGACCACGAAGTTTGATAAAGAAAACAAACTTCGCCGTCCAGTTTCACCGTTCAAAACATGACATTCATCTTCTATTTTGTTTTAGAAACGTTCGCAATTAAAGAGTTTTATTTTCAAACGTGCATCTCCAATCCAACCTTAACCAGGAAAGTTTGTGCAAAGCTGCATCGAATATTAAGCATGTTATTGACCATAGGGATCAACTTTATCATAGCTCGGGGTCCGTAACAAAAGGCAGTTCAGAGAACTACTTCAACATATGGAAACTGAACATTCACACAAACACACACACACACACACTCACACACATTCATATTAAATGCGGCCTCTTAATCCAAAAACAAATTTTTATGCGCCCCTCTAAGCAAAAAGGTTGCCCACCGCTGATCAAGATTTTACTTACAGTTTTATAGTTAATGAAGAAAAAAAAGTAAATCTAAAGGTTTGGTAATTAATTAAATAAAACCAAAGCATTAACATTACTCAGGAAAGGAAACTAGTAAACAATCATTTCCAGTGGACCAAACTAAATGATCAATAGAAGAATTATACACTATTCGTTACAAGGTTAAAGGACAATATGTGATCAGGGTCGGCTTTAGGCATATGCAAGTAAGCAGCCGCCAAGGGCCTCCGAGTGTTGGGGACCTCGTTTTGGACTAAAAAGAATTTCGAAACTTGTATCGTTTCTCAAATATAGCAGAGCACTGGGGCTCTACAGCTACTAGCCAAAAGTCTCTTCAATGACTCAAGGTTTATTGGCTAATGTTTAAATCTAATTGTTTGACTTGTTTTATTAGTTAGAAGACCTTTGTTGTTCATTTTTTTTTTTGCCAATTTAGCTGGGGCCACCATATTTATTTTGCCTTGGGTCTCCAATTTCCTAATGCCGGCCTGATGTGAGGTTAAAAGACAAAAGGTGAGGTTAAAGGGCAATAGGTGAGGTTAAAAGACAATATGTGAGGTTAAAGGGCAATAGGTGAGGTTACAGGGCAATAGGTGAGGTTAAAAGACAATAGGTGAGGTTAAAAGACACTAGGTGAGGTTAAATGACACTGGTGAGGTTAAAGGGCAATAGGTGAGGTTAAAGGGCAATAGGTGAGGTTAAAAGACAATTGGTGAGGTTAAAAGACAATAGGTGAGGTTAAAGGACACATTCTGTTGACTTCTACCTTGTATCCTTGCCTGGTCTCCTCGCCAAGTTTCACTGTCACACCTCGCCACATGATTCTGACGCTGTCATTCCCGTGTGACATTACTGTCACATACTCGGGATAGTAGGCAGGCGCTGAGAAACACAGAAAAAAAAATTGAACTCTCACACCAATTTTTACAAAACTTTTTTTTCTCTTTAAATTTAAAATTATAACAATAACGCACAAGACACAAACGTTAATGATCCGTGTCCAGACCACATAACAAGCAGTCGAGCAGTGAACGTTATCAAGAAATTGTATATAGTTCATGATCCTTTGCACTGTCTATTTTAATATAACAGCCTTAGTTCTTGAATTATGATTTCATCGTATTAAATATTAATTTATTTGTATTACAAAGAACGATAATAATGCTCGGAATGTGACTTCAACCTTAAGGTAAATCATACATTTTTCATGGTTCATAGTTATACTTAGAATTATTTTCAAAAATCAACTCTTCAAAAATACTTTAGTAACAGTGTGTATTTAAATAAGTATTCATAAGTTCTATGCTTATGAAAACCGACAGACAAAATGCTAAAGTACATTCAAAACGTTTTTTAGATTAGTTTCTCATTTTATCTCTCGTGATTATGGTTAGAATGTCATCACAGCGCCTTGAGTCTACATTTTGTTTGTTAACAGCTCTCTATAAATTAATTGATTATTACTATGTTAAATGTGACGAACGAGTGTTCATTCTCTGGCGCTGCCAGGGGACGAGTTTCGTTAAAGAGAAATACATTTCATTGTAGTCCCTTTATCAGTGTCCATTAAAGAATTTTCTGGTTTATTGTTATTATTATAATTATTGTTAATGTAGAAAGAAACCTACGTCTTAAGTTCAAATTGAAGTTATAGTTGTCAGTCTTGGGTCCCATGCCTGCGTGGTTGATGAATTGAAAGTTGAAGCAGTAGTGCCCTTCTGGCTCCATTCCTATGAGAAGCCCACTGCTTGCGTTCCCATAGTAACGGTTAAACAAAGCCTCCCTCTCATTCTGTCCCAGACATAGAGTTGTAGGCTCCTCCCAGTAATTCACCTAAACAACCATAATAAAAGTACAATATAAGTACAAATAGTGGCGCCGTGGCAGAGCGGTAAAGCGCTTGACTTCCGAATCGCGGATTTTTAATTTCGGGATCTTTGGGCGCCTCTGAGTCCACCCAGCTCTCTGATGGGTACCTGACATTAGTTGGGGAAAAATAAAGGCGTTTGGTCGTTGTGCTGGCCACATGACACCCTCGTAAACCGTAGGCCACAGAAAAAGATGATCGTCACATCATCTGCCCTAAAGACCACAAGGTCTGCAAGGTGAACTTTACTTTACTTTTTTTATAAGTAGCAGCCAGTGTAGCTGGTATATTTTAAACTGGAATGTTTCCATTGAATACAAACCCCCGGTTTATTGTTCAGTAATCTCTACTGCAAGATGGAACATAATCACGAGTCTATATGTAGAAACAATACTTTTAAGTGAAACGTGGTTTATAAAGGGGGAGCACAAATCACTTTTTGCCACATAAATCACTAAAACGTAACTGCCATCAATGGTTACGTTAATAGAAATTTTAAATAAAGAAGTAACATATTATGGAAATTAAGATAATGAACTATTTGAAATAACAATGATGGAGACATAGTAGATTAGTTTAAATTAGTTAAAACACAAAACAATTCATACGATAAGAAGTACCTTTTTTTTCCTTGCACTTATTCATAAGGAATATTTTTAATTTTGTAATTTGAACCACATACCATTATACACAAGATATAATAAAAATTGTTAGAAATTCATTATTAGACGAGTGTTTAAAAATTTAAAAAAAAAGGAAAGTTCTTCTTTGAGACATCGAGATCTATAATAATGATTATGTTACGGTGTCCCGTTTCTGTGCAAGTCAAAGTTCACTAGATAAATGATAGCAGTATATGTACCTAGAACGATGGCTGAATATTAACATATTACACAAGTCTTACTTTAGCAAAAAATTGTTTCAAAAACTCAACAAAAAAAAAAAATTTTTTAAAATTAATCAGCAGACGTTGGAACGTATTATGATGATATTTTACGATTTAGTTTAAAAACATTGTGAATGCGAGAATCCCCATACGCATATATATGGTTTATGGACACACAACACGAATAACAAATAACTTTGGCAAGGGCAGTAATCCTACCTGATAAGCAAACACTGTTCCCCGTGCTGCCTCCCTTGTGTTAGGAATGGGCTTCCAGAAGACTATGGCGGCTGTTCCGTTGAGAACCTCAAATGTGTCAAAAATTGGTAGCACATTGGATGGCACTGGAGCATAGACCATATGCATTATAATAAAAGTCAGAGAAGTAGGTGAACATTTTAAAGTTGTTGTTTTTTTTAAACACTGTCTATTGCTTACACTCCTAGGTATCAAGATCTTTGCATCACATTGCTACAAAGCTTATATCAACTCTGTCTGGTACAAATCCAACGGATGAAGAAGAAACTTTGTATAATTATTCATTTTCGAAGACTATCCACCACCACCTAACAACTGGTGAACAGTTGGGGCACCATACAAGATATAATGACTACATTTCTCCATTTCTCTCTGACTTTGGCCTTAGATAGAATTTCATTTAATGACAGGCCTGTCCATTATTGTATGTAATCTTGCCATCGCTTTCTCTGTCTGTCTCTTCTTCTTTTTAAGGCTAATAATCCCAGAAAGAAGGATTTTCGAGCCCTGAGGACATCGTGATGTGGTCAGAATGTTGTATGCTTTTTTTTTTGTTACAATGGTTATATCATCATGGGATTCAATTAATTAATTTGTGGTACATACATAAAAGGGAGATAAATTTTACAGTAATGAGCGATAAGGCAGTAATTATATGGCGGCTTCCCTTATATAAGTTTTGATTGGTTTGTTGTTTTTGTTAATTACGTTTTATTTTTAACTTTTAGAGAAAAGGTTCAATAAAGACTTACTGTCCTCAGCCGAGTAGACTATGGTAAGTGTAGAGTTAGGACCAGGTCCAACGCTGTTGATGGCTTGCACTTTGACCTCGTAGGGTGTGTAGTAATACTCAATCCCTACTGTGGCATGGTACGCTGACACCATCAGTTGTTCCGACTAAAAAAAAACAAAATCACGGGTGTTTGTATTAGTTATACATTTTATTATTTATATTTGCCGTAGACAGACTACTTATCACTCGATACCATTGAAAGAATTCAAACCACATATATTCTGCATTGGGGATAACCACATGCCAATTGCATTGGCGTAGCAAGAGATTTGGGGGTCCGAAGTACTTGGCCTCTTTAGGGCCCCTGCATTTTGACATTCGACATCATGACATGCACTTAATAAATAAATAAGTCTAATGGGTGGAATACGTGCAACATGGTCATTAATTTATATAAAAACATCAATGGCAAGATATCATGGCATTGGCTTAATATTTAATTTTTTTTAAATTTCGTACATTCATTTGGAGCACTTCTCAAGCGGGGGCCCGGAGGGATATTCAAATTTTGGAAAACCTCCTCCTCCACTCTAGCTTCGCCACTGGCTGAATGCAATCTTATTGTGGTAAGCTTAACGGACGACAGATTAACAGAGGCGAAGACCTTATCACTATTAATGTTATAAGCCAACACTGTAAGAGGAACATTAGGCATACAATTACTCAGGCTATCAGTCAATATGCCAACAATGTAAGAGGAACATTAGGCATACAATTACTCAGGTTATCAGTCAATATGACAAATATGTAAGAGGAACATTAGGCATACAATTACCCAGGTTATCAGTCAATATGACAAAAATGTAAGAGGAACATTAGGTATACAATTATTTAGATTATAAGTAAAAAATTCTCTTCATTCTTTAAATTTAATTTTCCTGCGTTAGTATTTTTGTTGTTTAAGATTTAGTTTGCCTAAAACGTTTCCATCTAAAATCCAACGATGAACCCTAACAGTGATTAGTTGTATATCTCGAAATGGTGATCCATAGCCAATTGATAGTATTTAGATCTACTTTTTTGTATTTTTGTTTTTTACATTTAATGTTATTAAGTCAATAAGTCCAAATCATCTTAAAGTCATAATTCAAATCCAAGTTAATGAGTAAGTAGAGGCAGGGTGGCTGAGGGGTAAAGCGCTTAGCTTCTGAACCGAGCGTCCCGGGTTTGAATCCTTGTGAAGACTAAGATTTTTAATTTGGAGATCTGAAACTAAAGCGGTTGGTCGGCTTGTTAGCCAAATGACACCCTCGTTGACTGTGGGCCATAGAAAACACATGACATTTTAATCATCTGCCCTGTAGACCGCATGGTTTGACAGGGAAACTTTACTTTACTTTACTTTTAGTGAGTAAGCAATTGTAATTTTTTTGTCTAACTTACCATTTCCCATTTCCGGTTACTGTTATCTTCTTGTTGGCGTCTGTAATACACAATATACCGGACGTCCGGCGCTCCCCACTGACTTCTAGGCAGGGGCTACATGAATAGAAAACAAATTATTCAAAATTGAATAGCACTTATTCTACAATGTTACACTCTCTGTAAAACTAAAAGTCTCTAAAAACGTGCAGTTCTTGGCGTCACAACAACAAATATTTTGTTAGATCATGGATGTTGTTTTTTTTTCTTGAGAGCCAATATGATATTAAAGCGCATCGCTAATGTTTCCCAATAGGAACTTACCGGCGAAGAGTTTAGATTTATAGATTTATTTCTTTGCACTGGCGGGATGGGAAAAAAAAAAGCCCAACAAACATGTCACTATCCACACATCATTTATCAATAGCCGTTTTAGTTGCGGACACCTGGACAGCTGATATGTTACACAGAATTATTATATAAGTGAGTTTCCCCGGTGTGCTCGGCCTCTATAGTCCGAGCATCTTGGGATACGACCCAAAAAATTATCATATGTTTGGATCTTTCCCAAACAGAATAGTTTTTTTTCAGATAGGCAGAGTCTGAGTTCACTCTTTGGACAGTCAAAAATCTAACAAATTTAAAAAAGGGAGAAAAAAATCGTTACCACGTTAGTGGAGAAAGTTTGTTTTCAAATGTAATTCTACAATTCTGAAATACTTACAGCAATGAGGCTTGCTACACAGATGATGCCCTATTGCTCTCAGTGCCCTATGTGATTAAGATTTTTTATCCTATCTTATATAATACAGATGTTACTTCAAAAAAGAAGATGATTACGTTCTACGCGTCATACATTCAGTCATTCATATTAACCAATGACCTAAAGTTGCCAAGTTATTGGTTTTCCTGCTTAGCTCAGGCAACCCATTCCATGCTCTAATAGCACTAGGGAAGAAGGAGCATTAGTACAAATTTGTCCTAACATATGGTCTTTCTGAGTATTTTATTAAAATTTGTTTTTGTATTTGAAGATTATGATTTATGTCTAATTGCTTCTTTACTTTTGAGTCTTCTGTCCTGAAGGCTTTCTAAATTTAGTGATTTTACTAAAGGTGTTACTCTAGTCAAATCTGAATATTCGTTTGTAATGAATCTCACTGCTCTATTTTGTGTCTGTTCCAGTCTGTTCTTGATTTTATTTACTGCCATGGATAGTGAATAGCTGCTCGAATGGACAAGACATAGTTTACTTACATCCCACGTGATCCTCAGTAGGCCAACACTTCCTCCTCCCCCTCCGACGTTGGAGGGGGCAAACACCGGAGCTGCATTTTTCAGGTGGTACCATTCTGTTTAATAATTATAACAATAATAATAATAATAGTAATAATAATAATAATAATAATCATAATCATAATCATAATCATAATCATAATCATAATAATCATAATCATAATAATCATAATAATCATAATAATCATAATAATCATAATAATCATAATAATCATAATAATCATAATAATCATAATCATAATCATAATAATCATAATCATAATAGTAATCATAACAATCATCAAAATCCATTTCAGTGAGGACATTAGAAGTTAAAATCCTTTCTTGCAAAACACATGGACAGAAATCCTGCTGTTGTGTTAGCCCATATCTTTAACCATACAGGTCGAGAAATTGTGGTTTTCCAGACCTGTCGGGACGGAGATTAGCAATTCTGGGGCAGTCAAAAAGTATATGAGACACGACTTCCTCTTCTCCCCCACAGAGCGAGTCGATGTTTGGCCATAGCCATGCAAAATGTGAGCTAAAGGGTCAATCTCCTGTCTTGCACTGTGCTTTAATACCTTGCTAAGGCCTGGTCAGCCTCCAGCATGAAAAAGCGCGATCAGCCCTCTTCGTGTGCTCCCAGATTCCGTTGGTTTTTAAAGAATTGTCCCATCATTCATTATTTCCATATTTTCCATTTCTATATATTGGATTGTTGCCAGAGTGTGATGGGAACTCATATCCTACGTGGTAGGTGGTGTTAAAAAAATAATGTGTTATCAATTTTCGGGATTTTCTTTCGCATCAATAACCCATTATTAAGTAATGCAGTATTTATATAGTTCGTCCAACGTGGTTGATGGTGATTACTTTGGCCATCCAGGGGGGCTGAGGGCTTTGCACTTGGGTTTTGTGCCTCGTCATGTGGCTGGTGAGACCTATGTGAGCCCGAATGTTGGGCTGCACACTGAACAGGCTATTGCAGCTGGAGCTAGTGTCATTGGCCTTGCTTTTCTTCTCTGGCGTTTTTCTTCTGCCAGCGTTGTTCTCTGTTCCACAGCAACCTGTACGCCAGTTTTCACAGCGCCGACGCCATGATGCTCTGTCATGTACCCTGTCTCCAGATGGCTGGGTCTATGCTGAATGCCTTTAGGGAAGTATTTAGAACCACGGTCGATATCAACGGAAATGAAATGGAAACAATAATCTTAGCAGGTAGAGTTAAATAATTTCAATTTTACTTTTAGATAAGACTATATAAACAATTAGAAACACTTTGCAATTAAAAAAAAGCCGATCTTACTGCTAGGTTCTGAGCTAGCTGGCCCATATCCGGCCTGGTCATTGCCAGCTGCAACTCGAAACATGTAAGACGTACCAGGGGAGAGGCCGCCTTTGACGTCATACTTTCTAAAGATGGGATATTGCTCAGTGATGACAGAGAAAGCCGGAACATCTAAAAATCAAAAAAGCAAAAAAAATAATTTTATACATTTTTTCTCTCTCATGATTGCAAGTTTTGTCTTCCCTTTTCTATACAAAAGAAAATTAATAAATTCCACTAATGGATTAACTAATTGTTTCGATTTGGTTTATTGATTCATGTGTTGCCATCGACGTTGAAATAGTTAGCAAAATTCTGATTTGATCCGAGAATTTGAAGTGGGAGAAACAAAAGTGTAAAATAATTTCACCCAGACAGACAGTTAAAGAGTGAAAAGTAAAGTTTCCCCTTTCAGACAATGCGGTCCGTGGGCGTAGCCAGGGGGGGGGGTTCTTGGGATTCAACCCCCCCCCCCGAAATGAAATCCTTCCACGGGGGGATCTAAATTTAGTGACTGATTTTTAGCTTTGATTTTGTTTTTTTTAGGTGAGATCTTAATACTAAACCATCACTTGCCCCAGCACAACTAAGGCTTACCCTGGGATTTGAGTTTAAAACCTTCTACAAAGGGGTTTTTACAGTTAAATCCCCCTCTTGTATAAAACAAAACAAAAAAATGCAAACGACAATCCCCAAATTCCAAGAGCACAATTAAGGAAGATTTTGATTTTAAAACCCCTCCAAAATTGACGATAAATCCCGTCTTCAATATAATAAAACCAAATTACTCACTCAAAATTCTATGATCGTAGCCAAAGGGGTTTTCAGTTTACCCCCCCCCCCTTCGGTAGGGTTTGAAGCTAAAAAATACCTCTTCAATATAAAAAAAGCAAATTACGCACTCAAAATGTTATGAGCGTAGTCAAAGGGGTTTTGAGTTTAAACTCCCCTCCAGAGAAGATTGAAGCTAAAAAATACCTCTTCAATATATAAAAAAAAGAAAATTACTCACTCTAAAATCTATGAGCGTAGCGATAGGGTTTTAGAGTTTAATCCCCCCGCCAGCGGGATTTGAAGCTAAAAAATACATCTTCAGTGTAAGAAAAAAAGCAAATTACGCACTCAAAATGCGATGAGCGTTGCCAAAAAGGGTTTTGAGTTTAAACCCCCCTTCAGAGGGGTTTGATGCTAAAAAATACCTCTTCAATATAAAAAAAGCAAATTACATACTAAACTTATTTGAGCGTAGCCAATCTGATTGGGGGTTTTGAGTTTAAACCTCTCTCCTACAGATGGCTTTTTTTTTTAAGTTAAAAATCCCTCCAGATGGTTCTGAGTTTAAGATCCCCCTACAGAGCATTTTCAGGTGGAAAACCTCTATCTTCAATATTATTCTAAAGCAAACTACAGTTACTAAATTCTATTATCGTAGCTAAATGGGGTTTTGAATTTAAAAAAAACAACTCCAGAGATTTTTTAGTTTAAAAGCCCCAACAGATGATTTTGACGACAAAAGTTCCCTTTTCGATATAAAATCTAAAGCAAACTACAGTCACTTAATTCCAAGAGCGTATTCAAGAGAGGTTACACATTTCTACCAGTGGCGGGGCTCCATTAATAAAGTGCAGTGAATAATCATCTGCCGTAATTGAAAAACACTAAATGTGGCTCAACAAAGATGGCTAAGACAGATTTTAGAAGTCAGTTATAGAGATCGGGTCTCAATCAAGGAAATCCTTTGCCGAACTGGGAGTTGACCCCTTAGTAAGATTGTGAAAGAGCGTCGCATGAGTTGGCGAAACATGTTCTCTGACAAAATGAATTAGGCATAAGAAGAGTTGCGATGACATCCTAGTACAATTTGACGCCACACATTCATGGAGGTCCTCAGACATTACCAGTGACAGATTTTTATGGAAACAGCTTGACAGCTAATGCGCCGAACGGCGCGGGAGGGTCTAAGTCAGTAAGAAAAGCACATTAGGTTTTTGAAATTTTAATAGCAGGAAAATGCACTGCAGATACGTCAGAATAAGCATTTTGTTGGCTTTCAATACCAGAAATAGTGCTTGGCGGCGGGGCTCCACCCCGCGCTGGGGGAGCTCCTGGCGCTCCCCCAGATCCCCTTGCTATTAATGGCGGGGAATCTACTCTTTTTCCACAACTCCAGGAAGAACCTATTCTTGGGCACAGTAAAAAAAATGCACCCCCCCCCAAAAACCTCCAAAAAAAAAAATCCTGGCTACGCCCATGATGCGGTCTATAGGGCAGATGATGTTTAGGTCATAAGTATCTTTGGCCAACAGTTAACGAGCAGTGTGCTATGTGGCCAGCATAACGACCAACCGCCTTTACTTTCCTAAACTAAAGTCATTTACTCATTAGAGTAAGATGGACTCAAGGGCGCCCTAACAATCCCAAAATTCATAATCCCAGTCTTTACACAGTTTCGGAAGCCAGGCGCTTAACCATTCAGCCAGCGCGCCCTCCTTTTCCCGTCGACAGACAGACGGGATGAATTTTTTAAGCTCGCCCCCTCCCCAAAAAATGATATAGGCCTAGCATTAATGTAAGTGTAATTCGCGGCTACATTTTTTTTTAAAGACCAGTTGTGATTGGTGCAGGCGTTCATGTATGTTGCGGTGTATACGTGTGTGTGTGAGTGTGTACATATGTTTAAATGTTAATGTTAAGGCAGCTTTTATGTCTAACTGGAACTGCTTTAATACATTGTCTTCTTCCGAAAAGAAATGTGAAGAATCTATTTCTTGCTTTATGCTTGACACATTGTAGCCTGTCTGCATTTTACCTTCTATATTTATTTTTTCCAATATAGTTTGAGACCAGTGTTTCAACAAACTGTGTTCCACGGAACCCTAGTGTTTCGCGAGGTCTGAATATGGGTTCCACGAATTACTGGATTAATTAACCAGTTGGCCAACACGTGAAATGTTCTCTCTACAAAATTAAACAAATTGTTCTGTTGAATATTCTGAAAGTGCGAAGTGTTCTGTTAACGAAACTCTTATGAAAACACTGCTTTACGTTGTTAGATTTAGTGTTTTTTTTAACAAGCCAATGTTCCAATGATGGATGTTTTGTTTTATTGCTTGGAAGACTCCGCAGTCATGAGACATTTAAATTTCAAACAAATCCATCCCCTGCTCTTTTACATCTTAGAACCATTTCTGTTGTTATGGCAAGATGAGAAATAAGTTATTTGTTTCGTAAATAGGAGAACTTTTGACTTAGAGACAATGACGCGACTAATAAAATCTAGACAGGGTTTTGAGAATAGTGACATATAAACAGATGTAAAGAAACTACTTCTGACGGATTTAGAGAGAGGGGCTTTTTATGAAAGTAGAGATTTAGCTTGACGACATTCGACGGTTCCCTTAATTATTACTTTATTATTTTGTTTGACTTTCACTATCAGCGTCGACTAACTTATATTGTCGGCCTTTCGCCTGTGTTAATGAAGTTCGTGGTTTGAGTGTTACTTCCGTTTGGCTTATCTACCTAACACGTAGCGTTGAAGCGCCTAACACTATATATAAATACCTTCCTCTAAGATCTTCCACTTGCCGTTGTCATCTATAGACAGAGACTGTACCCTGTACTTAGTGATGGGGTAGCCATAGACCTCTCCGTCCTGCCACCAGATGGCGACGTTGTCATGGTCTTGTAACAGTGTGCTGTTTTTCTGCCTCATGTGAACGCCCACTGGTTCTCCGGGAGGAGCTAGTGAAAACAAAATAAAACAACATCATTTAACCCTTAAAACGCGTGTGGTAGTTTAGCCTCTAAACAACACAATTGTAATTCCATTTTGTATGCACTTATTTGTAAAACAGCTAAGCATTTTAAGGGTTAAACAAGTCGAAGAAAAACAAATAATTAGATGGTCCAAGAAGAATACTTCATTTAATTAATTAAAATATTAACACACCATAAGCCAATGATGTGGAGGCGTAGCGGTTGAATTGTAAAGCGCTTTTGCCTCCGAACAGTTGGGTCCCGTGTTCGAATCCTGGTGAAGAGGGATTTTTTTTTAAATTTCGGGTCTTTCAAGCGCCTCTGAGTCCACCCAGCTCTAATGGGTACCTGATATTAGTCTGGAAAAGTCAAGGCTGTTAGTAGTTGGGCTGGCCACATGACACGCTCTTTAACCGTAGGCCGCAGAAACAAATGACCTTAACATCATCCACCCCGTAGATCGCAAAATCTTAAAGGGGAACTTATAAAAAATCATGTCAAAGAAAAACATCTTTAAATAGTCAGGTAAAATTTTTTATTTATAATTTAATATTCACCTCAACAGATCAACACTTTATAAGGTAGTAAAGTCAAGGAACAACAGACTTTTAAAATTATCAAATTTATTATATGCACTACGTTAGACAGTCACTCCTTTATCTTATCTGAAGTCTTGAAATGTAATTCTGAAATCGCCTTTACTTAGTCTCCACAGAGGTGTGTAGGCTTGGAAATTTACTTCCCATAATTCAGAAATGGAAGTAAAATAAGTGTTACGGACTGAATGTGGTGTGGTGATAATGAAAGTGACGTCAAGGAAAAGGACCTAACCGCACAGTAGAGAGACTTATTGTGTTTATTGATAGAATTGCTATATACTGAAATCACGAAAAAATGTGTTTTGCAGTTAATATATTTCTATAAGTATAGCAGGCCTTAGATAATAGGAGACCCTATGCAAAGTTAATATGGTGGCCCCTAATGAAATAGAAAAAAAAAAAAACAGCGAAAAATTTAATTACGCTATATATTAACAGAAAAAAAGTGTTCTTCAACAATGACATTGGTTATAGCATATACAATTTCTTCCACCAATCAAAGGTGTAAGGCGGATGCCTAGTTTGCCTATACCTTAGACCGGCCCTGCTATAAGTCATGCTGAGACAACAATCTTGCAACACTACGGTCCTGCCATCGCTAACAGAGATTATCAAAAGGTAAAGGCTTTAAATTCCTATGGTGGGTATGAGTGTTCTGTTCTACACCATTTTTGTCGGTCTCGTGGCCTAATTGTGTGTGGGTTTTTTTACATCTTAAATTTTACACCTCTTTCGTTCTTTGAATAGACTCTACATTCCCAAGGGCTCACATTTACTTATACGCTAAAAGTTTCTATGTAAGTAAGAAGCTTTCCTAATGTCTAAGATATACAAGGCCTTATATATTACCTCTGACTGTAACGTAGGCAGTGTCCGACAGAGTTCCAGACGCAGACTTGACCAAGCACGTATACTGACCAGCGTGACGCAGCTGAGCTGCTATGATGTACAGTTTTCCCGACTCCGCTTCAGGCTACCGAAGAATTATAGTCACACATATACAGAATGGTGGTTTGTATGTGCGTGTGAGTTTCTGTGAGTGTGTGAGTGTGTGAGTGTGTGTGTGTGTGTGCCAGTGTAATATCTTCCATCAATTAACTCCAAGACAAAAACTAAACTGTAAAACATGATGCATGAAACACAAAACCATTACACGTTGACTTAATCTAACAAGCGAAACAAAAAAAACATTACTTTTTAAAAACAAATGTGTTCATAAGGAAAAGAACGGCTAATTACAGCCATTTAACTCAAGATGGCGGGGTTTAGCCCCCTTTCTGCTTTATTAAACTAAAGTAATTAATTATTACTAATATATTAACTAATTGACAAATTTTTTTTTGATTGCTCTGTGTATTGACATCGACTATGAATTTTAATGCAAAATTTATATTTTATCCTAGAATGGGGAGAAAAAACGTGACACCCCGAATTAAGGGGAATAAATCCGTACATACATCCACATCTCTCATTAATTATCATTTTTCCCCCTTATGTCGATATCAGAAAAACAATTGATTAACAATAATTAATTAACTAATTGCTTAATATTTTGATTGATTCATATTTTGTCTGGTAAAAAAGAATAATTTTCCAAAGTTTTAACTCGATCCTAAAACGGAAATTGGCAGAAAAAAAATATTCAAACAGACAGACAGACATATTAAGAGGACATATGCATTGTAATAAAATATTTCAAAATAAAACCACAATCCCTATTCGACGCGTTAGAAAAAAATTATAATATTACCAAACTCGATATTTGAAGTAAACAAACCAATCAGTTACTTTTGTATAAGGTATACATTTCAGCCTTATAGATAAGTTAAGATAATTTGTATTGGTCCAATCAATGGGAAATTCAATTTCACCTCTGCGTAGCTTAAATACGTAATGGTTGACATAAACTTCGAGTTTAGAACGCTAAATAATTCCTTCGTTTTTTTGCATACTTGCGCTCCATCATGGACATACGGTGGCAAGACCGCACTACAAACAGCGATGTCCTTGCGAACGCCGTATGGACAGTATGGAGGGACTTCTTTTAATCCGACAGTTAAGCTGGGTGGGGCACGTATCCAGTATGGGAGACGAACGTATGCCAAAGGCAGTCTTTTTTTTTTGCTGAGCTAAAAGGTGGTCGACGTAACAGAGGCGCCCCACGGAAACGCTTCAAAGATCAGCTTAGGCGTCAACTTTCATTGGCTGACATATAAGAGAGCACCTGGTTGCATGCGCCTCAGAACGACACAGCTGGAGGTCACTCACGAAGGCCGCGGGATTTACATTTGAGACCAAAAGAAAATCCGCTGCCGAGGACAAACGCAGACGGCGAAAAGAAAATCTAAATCGACCACCTGCGGACAATGGTTATGCTTGCCCTGGGTGTGGCAAAATATGTAGGTCACAGCTGGGGCTGCGCAGCCATGGGAAATACTGTATCCTCACTAATCTTCGGACTTGAAGACTAGCCTTATTATTATTATGTCAATAACGTTTTCAAGTCTCTTCATCCCAGTTGTGCACTAACGCAATCCAGAGATTTTTTATTTCTATATCGGATTCACGTAACTCTTTTCATGCTATAGTGGTACTATCAAGGTCCCCTTTCAAACCTTCCGAGCTATCGGGCAGATGATGTAGAGCTCCTCTATCTCTGTGGCCCACGGTTAACAAGGGTGTCAAGTGGCAAGCAAAACGACCAACCGCCTTGACTTTTCGACCCAACTAATGACAGGTACCCATTAGAGCTAGGTAGACTCAGAAGCTCCATGGAATCCCGAAATAAAAATCGCAGACTGTAGGAAGATTCAAACCCGGGACTCCCAGTTTTTTTAATTATTTTAAAAATCTTTATTAAGATGGAATCTATGTCCTTTCTAACGCGAATTCTATAGTTATTATATTTGTTTGTCTTTTATATGCTATGTGCTTATAGAAATATTCTTTGTGTATATATATCCCAAAGATCCCGAAATAAAAATCAGTCTTCACCAGGATTCGAACTTTGGACCCCCCGAGTTTTACCACTCAGCTTTACCACTCCGCCACCTCGCCTCCCTCTACAAAAGTAATGCCATATAAACGGCTGCTTGATGTTGCTACATGTGTTCTAGTCCTTTAAATGTGAGTGAACAGTGGTCTGTCGTTTACTCGATCAAATTTATTTCTTCATTTAAATTCAAAACTGACTTAAATGAGTCATGACCACTGACCATGACATAATGTGCTCGGTCATCACTGCTTGATGTAAAGTCCAGGACGTGGGAATAGAATCGCCACTCATACGTAACGTCCACTTTGCTTTTATCAAAGGAGGCTTTACAAGGAAGTACTGTAGTACTGTTCTGTTCTACTTCTAGGTCATCAGGTCTCACCGAGAATACAATCTCATCTAAACAAAAAAAAAAAAAAAAACAAGCCAAGTATAATAAACTTTTATTTAAAAAAAAAAGGCTATCTAAAGGAAAAGAACTCCGACCTTAAAACTTTATCTATCAATAATGAACAAGTTATTTCCGATAATCGATATCAAGTAAAATATTAATAATAAGGCTAGTCTTCAAGTCCGAAGATCAGTGAGGAATGCAGTATTTCCCGTGGCTGCGCAGTCTCAGCTGTGACCTACATATTTTGCCACATCCAGGGCAAGCATAACCATTGTCCGCAGCGGTCGATTTAGATTTTCTTTTCGCCGTAAAATAATTAATTAACAATAATTGACTAATTGAATATTTTTGTTTATTAATTCTTTTTTTTTGTTAGGGACAATAAATAACTGTTTAAAGTATCAATTTGATCGGAGAATGCTTTAGGGAGAAATAGTGTTAGCAATTATCTAAGGGAACTAAACACAAGAAACAAGTCATATCTACAAAAACTAAAGTATTAGTTTTCCTTGTTGGTATCAAACCAGTGATTAATTGTCTGATTGGTTACTTTTTTTTTTTTTCATGTCTTGTCAATGTAAATGAACATTTTTATGAGAAGTTTTAACTTCATTCGAGAACGAGTAAGGGAAGAACTAACGTGTATAAACTTTTTACTAAAGTATGTTGATATATAATCTTTATGATAATAACAACGATACACGTAGAATGAGATGTTATAATTGTCTAATTTATGACTGTTACCATTAGCTCATTACGGAATCGTATCATTTGACAAAACCTTTAGTTAACGGGTATCTTCGTGTGAACTAAATTCTTCTGGGTGGGGAGCTGTCAAAACGATGGCTGGACAAGGGTCTCGAAAACGGATTTCAAGATTTTTTTTCTAGAACTTTGACAGTTGATGTATATTAATGTGAGAAGAATTATAAACTCGTTGGCTACATTGCAAACTCGTTGGCTACATTGCAAACACGTTGTCTACATTATTAACTCGTTGGCTACACGACTAGCTCGTTGGCTACACTACTAACTCGTTGGCTACAGAGGAAAAACTCTGGTTTGACAAATACAATATTTGAACGTATAAAAAGAAATGAATTTAAATTGGGCTAGAGAACTAGAAAACAGACGAAATGTCTTCGGGTATTTATGCTTTTTTTTTTTAAGTTTCATAAAATTAATTTTTAGAAAAATTTTGGCAATCGTCTAGTAAATGTATTCACGTAACCAGGATTCTTTCTTGGTTGGAGAGGGGGGGGAACTGGGAAGGGGTAAAACTAGCATATATTTTTTAAATCTAAAATTTATTAGTCACTATGAGGAAAATAATGGCTCTATAAGTTGTATAAAGGAAGTATTGTCTTTTTGACAAAAAGTATTTTAATGACTTTTCTTGTTATAAAGTACTGACTGTCTTTCAAAAAGTGGTGTGTATAACAAAAACATTACTAAATTCTTACATTATGATAATATATTATTAATCATTTTATGCTGAAAAATTAGGTCAGTTTGGGTATCGAACCCTGACATTCGCGTTATTATCGCGATGTTCTAATTACCTATAGCTAAATGATCATACTATACAAGGTCAAACTTAAATGACATTTAAATAAATATTTAAAAAAAAGGATGCCATATTTCGTCCATACAACGTTAAACACTATCTGTCATCAATTCGATAGTTAATGAATTTATCTTTCAGAAGATTGAATAAAATGTGTTTATGTGAGAAAGTTCAGTGATAGATATTGAAAGGTAGTCAAAATAATGATTCCAATGTTAAGTTTTTGGAGTTTTAATTATGGCTTATACATCGGAGGAATTGAAAACCAAACATGAATAGTAACAGTGTTACTTTAATGTCATTAAACAATGAGTTTTATTAGAAATAAAAAGGGACAATTAGTTTGGACTATGTCACTGAATTTGTTTACGTAACTAGAGTGGGAAGTAAGTATATTTAGTGCAACTCTGATGAGCTTAATTTTCCATTAACCAGCGCAATACTTCTCAGTTTCAACCCTGCGCTTGGGTTATCGTTCGTGTAAACGATTAGGCCAAAATGAAGTACAAAACAGAACCAGTGTTGGGGTGCCGAAGGTTCAACCCGGTACCATGGAATCAACAGATCAGAGCGCAATGCAGGCGACCAGGCAGCCATTTACTGTGTCTTTTCTAGTGCTACGAAACTATGATGCATACATATTACAGATATGACCACATTCTGAACGAGAGAAGATAGTGAATTAACTTTTTCGCTCCTAATTAACGATACCATCGTTGATTTGACGCCATTAAATAAAATTAATTTTTGGTTTTATAAACGTGTATTTGTGTTATATAAAAAGAGCAGGCAACTCTCCTACAATTCTCCACCAACAGTAAAACGTTTTCTGATTACAAACAAAAATGTTATTGAAGTTTAACCCTAACAGGGTAGAATGTACTAATGTGAAAAATGAACGATTCTGTCTGAACATGGAAAATAATTGCGGAGATAAAGAGTTAAATAAAATGAAAATAAAGGACTGAGTTAACCAGGGGAGGAATCAATAGGCTCAGACAACTCAGCCTAGCAGTATCGCATTACTAAGCGAGCTAACCACTTTTTTATTTTTGTGCTACAAAACTAAATCTTATAAAAAAAAGGATTGTGGGAATTAAATTATGGCTTTTATATAGCGCTACTTTCATGCTTTTATAGCATGCTCAGAGCGCTTTGGTCCAATCTCAGTTGTGACCAGTGTGGGGGAGGGGGTATCTAGGAGAAGGTTTTCCCATGCTACCTTTAGGCGCTCAGTAAACACAACTCTGCCCGAGTCGGGTGTCGAACCTCGAGCCCCCTTCATAGGTAGCCAAGCCAACTACAAGCGCACTTAGCCTCTCCACAACGCTTCCCAAGAATTTCTCAAGATGCAATTGAAAAGTAAACGCTAAGAACGGCTCTGTTACCTTGAGTCTATTACCTTGTATGTCCAACCAACACGACGACTTGGCTTCCCCCAGCTGGTTGGTCGCCACGCACGTGTACTCTCCAGCGTCGGATCTAGTTAGAGATGACAGCTCAAGATCTCCGTTGGGCTTGACGTGACCAAGCTCCACGCCTCCCTTCAACCATTTGATCGTCGCCCTTGGTGCCGCCTCCGGATGACAAGAGATAGTAATGTTACCTCCGATGGCGCCTTGCTTGGACCTTTCGACTGGATTTCTGAGGAATGTGGGCGCAAAGGCTGGAAAGAAAAAAATCAATCTCAACATCACCAAGGTAGAGGTAATTATACTGTCTCATAATTAAATATACAACTAGTCAAAATCCAATGCACGTGTAAACTATTTTCCACATTGTAGTTAAAAATTATAAATTATGGCTTTTATATAGCGATACTTTCATGCCTATAGATCAGATGGTCCAATCTCATTTGTGGACCAGTGGGGGGAGGGGGTATCTAGGAGAAGATTTTTCCGTGCTGCCTTAGTAAACACAACTCTGCCCGAGTTGGGGGTCGAACCTCGAGCCCCCTGTATAGGTAGCCAAGTTCCAGTGCACTTAGCCTATCGACCACGCTTCCCTTATTTTCAACAATATAGCCATCAAAGGAATGGACGTTGTCAAATAAGATTGATGGCGTCAGATTGTGCCAGGAGTGCGTACTGTAAGTGTATTTTGTCATTGTCTAGACTACCAATACTAGTTAACGATTAAATGATGATATTCCTGTATATTGTAAATTAAAAAAACAACACAAATTTAAATTCTAGCCTCACAATAAATGTAAACTAAAAACACTTTCTTGAACAAAAGCGCATCTAATGTATACAACGCTGTTGATGATAGAGGGGGGGGGGTCTCCTTAATTTTTATTTTTCGTCGTCTGCACCTGTCTTGCACCTGTCTTGCACCTGTCTTCAGCAAGGACTCTTTGACTATGCAGCTGTCTCTTTCAGAAGCTGTTATCTGCTTTTCCCTATGCCAGTAACGGCAAAATGACGCCTGCTTTGATCTTCTTAGCGCTTCCACGAGGCACCTCTGTTACGCCATCCGCTGTTATGCTCACCAAAAAAAGGATCGCACTTGGTATGCGGTCATCCCCCATAGAGGAATAGGTGTGGTTGGAATTCATTTGCATTTATTATTTCAAAAAAGTTAAGTATATATATATATATATATATATATATATATATCTTTTATATCCTAATAAAGTAATAAAATATAATTTGTCTATTTTGATTTATGAAATATTATTATTCATCGCATTTATATTATATAGTTTCAATTTACTTATATAGATAAACAAATAATATTTATATAAGTTGTTAACTTTATTATCTGAAATATGTTTATCATTTTTTAAGAAAAAAAAAAGTCAAAATAACGAAGTCTAAATAATTCGAGATACTCTGAATGTGTAAAATATTGGATATACTCACACAAAGCCCTAAGCTGTGCTGACGACCTTGACAGCCCAAACTGATTGGAAGCTTGACATTGGTACATCCCACTGTGTTTCTTAGAATCAACTTTCTCTATTGTCAGAGTATTCCTGACAACCTAAACACAGTCAAATGTCAATAATATATCAACACCATAGACTACATGATGATTAGAGAACTACTACAGATTCAATTTAGATTAAACTGAATCTAGCGAAATGTTGGCTCACTGTAAGAGACTAAGTAAAAAAAAAGTAAAGTTCCCCTTTCAGACCTTGTGGTCTATAGGGCAGATGATGTAAAAGTCATCTGATTCTGTGGCCTACGGTTAACAAGGGTGTCATGTGGCTAGCACAACGACCAACCGCCTTTACTTTTCCCCAACTAATGTCAGGTACCAAGAATGAGATGTGTGGACTCAGAGGCGCCCGAAGATCACGAAATTAAAAATCCCAGTCTTCACCAGGATTCGAACCCCGGACCCCGGTTCGGTAACCAAGCGCTTTACCGCTCAGCCACCGCGCCTCCGTAAGAGACTCGGAAGTCGCACTAAACAGGACGGACTTGAATACGACGTAAAATGTGACATTTTTTCCGAGATACAATGGGAGCGTAGAATAAATTAGCAGTTACTGCCCCTAGCATTCGCAGCTTTTCATCATATAAACCTACAAAGAGACTGACTCAATCCTTTATTGTGTTATTTAAAAAGTGTTGAACTTAGATGCCAGACATTACAGCAAACATTACATAACCTAATACTGTTTTTATAAGAGTTATTCACACTAAGATAGGGAATAATGCAACAAAGACTTTTTTTTCTTTGGGCTAATTCAAAAAAGCACATATTGGTACTATGAAGATAGACGTGTAATCGAAACATTAACTAGATGAATCTTCCTATCCCGAAGTCAAGAAGATAATTGGAAAAGGGTGGAGTAGGGAGGGAGCCAGGCAAGCCAGCCTAAGCATGAAGCTAGAGTAAGGCCAACAGAAATAAATCTACTAGTTCAATTGTCTAAGGGGACGATGCCCTACATATTTAGCCGTATCTGGAATACTGAAGGATTAATTTCCCTTTGTTGGCATCAAACAAAATAATTAATTAGCAGTATTTAATAAATTAACTTGTTATTTTTTTTATTGATTCATAACATGTTTATGCCAATAAATAATTGTGCAAAGTGTAAACTTGATACGATAGTCGGTGTGGGAGAAACGTCTGATCAGATAGAAAAACATATTGAGTTGATGAAAGTCTTTAAAAAGTCTTTAAAAACATTTGTACAGCTTATAATTTTTAAATGCTTTTTTTAAATGAAATTGCATGATCCGCTATTTATTTCTGTCTCTGTCTCTGTCTCTCTCCTCCTGGAAACCCTATTTTTTAGAGAGAGAAAGAGAGAGGAGAGAGAGAGAAAGAGGAACGGATAGAAAAGTTGAAAGATTGTGAGGAGAGAGTGCTTATTTGTGCTCGTGAGATATAGAGCACTCAAACATGGAAGTGAATGAATACAGGATTCAAACACATGAACATTTCACAAAATGTAACTAAACAAACCAGAACTCTGCTAATCTATATAATGTATTGCATATTACACAAATGTATTGCACATTACACAGATGTATTGCACATTACACAAATGTATTGCACATTACACAAATGTATTGCACATTACACAAATGTATTGCACATTACACAAATGTATTGCACATAACACAAATCTATTGCACATTGCACAAATGTATTGCACATTACACAAATGTAAGCACCTTTATTCCATCCACCGAATCTGTCTTCAGGAGTTGTCCGTCCTTGAACCAGGTGTAAACGGGTTTCGGCATGGCCAGTGTAAAGCAAGTCCAGGTAAGACTAGACCCTTCATCCAGATGCTGATTTCGTAGAGGATATGGGAAGAACGGCCGAGCTGGTGGAGATGTGTAAGATAAAAGAATTTAGAAAAGCTGTGCTACTTTTAAGTTTAAATATTAAATGTCTATCTTATTAGTCTTCAATTAGGCCTACGTACTAATAGCTATAACCCATTTTTTAAAGAATTGTATAATTACCTATAAGTGATGTGTTCTATCATATATTATGTTTTTGTTTATTAAGTCTCGGAAATTCCTTCAGAAAAGAAAGTCATTACTTCTTAGTTGGACTGCAGGGAAACAGGCAGGGCCTCAAACTCGGGACCATCCTTGCGATAGTCCTTAACTCATACCATACGACCAGGTACCCAACTAAGCAGCTTATTCTGAGGGTTTGACGCCAATGTCATAAGGGAAAGGATACGTAAGTCAAATTGTCTTCCCAATAACTTTTACCAAAGACACACAAGCTCGCATCTGGCTGACATTTCACCTGGCTGACCTTTCATCTGACTGACCTTTCATCTGGAGATACACTGTCTTGTTGGCTATGTTGTGTGGGGACCTTACAATGCAAGTGTAGGCTCCTGTGTCCCCCAAACTGGCCTTTGGTAGGACAAGAACACGATTGTGGTCCTTTAAGTAGGCGCTCGGATTCATCTGACCACCTTCTCTGATCCATCGGTACTCCAGCGGTAGCCTGTGTGGAATTCAAATCCATTAACTGCGATAATATATTTTAAAATTTTAAGTATTTCAGACACCTTGTACACACTCAACGCTTCGTATTTTAATCCTATTTAAATACAATCTGCGAACGTTCAAAATTTCTACTTGATCCGTGTGACTGTCCAAAGAGCTGAGCCGAAGGCTCTTCGAACTCTAGGCGTGTAAGCCAGCTTGAACAAACCGTTCTGTCTGGAGAGGTCCAAGTCAATGCCTATGTAAGACATTGCTATTTCCGGGCACATGGACTACAATACATTCGGCCGAGCACACCGGGAACCCCCGCCATTTTCCTATGCTGTACCAAGCTAACAGTGCAGGACTCACAATTATTGTAACGGTCCCTTGAGGAACGGCGCATGGGTTATCGACAGGGGCGTGGAAGCTATCTTTCAACGTCGCACCTTGCAATGGGGAAAGCTCTCGCATTCCCTGGGACACTCCCATAGGAGTTTTGTTTTGCTATTCATTTAGCCTAACCACTTTCATCTACTGATCGTTTCCACCCGAGTGCCACGTTAAGGCAGAATAGTGTACTCGGGTTAACTTGAACCACTTATGTTATAGTGTGTGTACATACATATACATATACGTGCGTGTGTTGGATGATGCAATTTTTTGAAGTATTAACGGCGTGTTTGTTTGTTTGTTACAAGGTCTTAGTGGCTCGCAAAGACCTTCCTTCAGGGAACAATACCAGGAAAATAAGAAAGGGCAGACATAGAAAGAGATGGGAAGAAGGACAGTCCAACGTGAGTGTATAAAAGATGGTGACGGGCTGATTGAGCCACGGAGATGGACAAACGTCTAAATACTGACGGGGGAGAACTGTGAATTGAGAGACATGTTTAAACACCTGGAAAAAGACCTTGCGATCTATGGGTCAGGTGATGCAAAGGTCATCTGCTCCTGTGGCCTACGATTAATGAGGGTGTCATGTGGCCAGCACAACCAACCGCCTTTACTTTTACCCAACTAATGTCAGGTACCCATTAGAGCAGGCCGGACTCAGAAGCGCCTTAAAATCCCGAAATTCAAAGTCCCAGTTTTCACCAGGATTCGAACCCGAAACTATCGGTTCGTAAGCGAGCGCTTTATCACTCAGCCACCGCGCCTCAACTTAAACAACCGTGATCTCTTGTTATTCGGTTTCTGTTTTGGTATGCTTCTGCAGTGACATTAAAAGCTTGTAAATATCCAATAAAATAACAAGCAAAATATAGAAGAAAAAAATCTTTAAAAAAAACAAAGTTTATCGAAGGGAAATATCCGCAAAATCACTGTTATATATCTCAATAGCTGCAGAAATAAGCTTCCTTTTCTATATAAAACAAAATTAATGTATTAATTAGCACTTATAAATAAATTTATTGTTTAATTTTTTTAATTGATTCATATATTGTTATTGACTATGAATAATGATGCCAAATTTCAACTTGAGTAGTACATGTAGAAAACGTAAAAAAGGAAGTAACTTCCAAATACAACCACATCAATTAATAAGTAGCATTCATTTCTTTCCTTTCTTTTCGATACTAAACAAAATAATTATCAATAGTTAATTAATTAATTGGTTACGTTTATAAAATTGATTTCTCTTTTGTTAGATAAAATAAATGAGTAAAGTTTTAACTTAATCTTACAATGGTTCGGGTAGAGATGATATGTACAAAAAAAGTGTACCAGAAAGAGGACAGACAGAGTTGATATTAGCTTTGTACAAAATTGTTTGAGCGATTCTTATAAACGCTTTCCGCCTATGTTTTTGTTTTGTTTTTAACGATGAAGAATTTGCAAGCTAAATAGAGGAATTGTAAAAGAAAAAAAAATCTAACGATATTTTGTATAATAATATAGATGATAAAGAAACAGTTCTCTTCTGTCGGCACAGATTCATGATTTAAAAAACTTTCAATGGGCACTATAATTTGGGCTCTATACCTGACATCATAAATAGTAGCCTTAATGTATGAGCTTTTATATAGTCAAGCAGTTGGGGAACATTTCAAAGACGACTATATTCATGAGTTACCTCCCAAAAGCCAAACACTCTATGTAAATGTCGTCTCCTACCATTGGAACCTCTGGGAACACTTGAGGGAACTTGTTCTGTATATCTGGTCCGTATGTGTTGGCATCTGCAACAATGACATGTTCAATTAGGTTTAAATTACTTATTTTACGATTCCTCTATCCAACTTGCAAATTCATCGGCCCAAAAAAAATGGGTGGGAAAACCTGGCCACGGAACATGAAAACGGCTCTAACGATTTTCCTAGAAATTTGATTGTTGATAATTGATATACATCTTAAGGGAAAAGATTTACTACCTATTTGGTCACGTTGGGAAAATTAAGTTTGGCCGTTAAAATTTATTAAAGACAAAAATAATCTATATGTATAATTCTCTTCTTCCCTAAACAGTTTTGTCGAGTAGTATGGAGTAAAGGAAAGATCACTCTGCGGATAGTCCACGAGAAAACAAGAAGAGGGGGGGGGGGGAGAACACGTAGTCACAACATAGCAGGGCAGGACCGTTGCAATATAACTCTTTTTATTTTTTTATTTCTACCTCACGTTTAAAAAGAAAGGGGGGGGGGGGGGAGTAATCTACTCTGTAGTAGGCCTAACTATCGAGGCGATAGAGCACGCTCAAGATTTTGGACACAATGGAAAGATCACTCTTTTATTTTTGCAACTCGGACGAAGGGAGTTATCCTAGTAATACATAATTGGCTTTCACTAGACAATATCTTAGACTACGTCTTCGGGTATTTCACGTGTAGGGCCTGCAAAGTTCTTTTTCTTGAATCAAGAGTTACTTAAAACTATATTTGACTCCAATCCTCTTAAAGTACATAGTTTATCAACACTTCCATACATTATGTAAGCCTACACTTAAGACAGTAAGATAGTTGACTATTTATAGGTATCCATCAAAGATGGGAGTCTCCAGTAGAGTATTTTTACCTCTAGTCATGCGTGTTTCTGAATCGCCTTACACCCAATAGGGCTTTTTTTTGTGTGATGGCAAGCACCAGTAAAATGGTTACATCGGGAAATAGGCGTATAGGTCATTGTCATCTTTTCACGATAGAAGTACAAACATTAAGAATTGGAGTATTTTCTTACTTGCATTCAGTTGACATGGTGGGTAATAGATTGTAATTGACAATATTGTAACCCAGGCAATACAATAAATAAACTAGCCAAACTAAATCAGAATTTGAAAGGGAAAACAGATATGTGCCCCGACTTCCCCACATTTTTATTTCCGCCACTGCCTTTATATTATTACATAGAGGTAAGGCAAAAGTTGTGATGTAACGTTTGTCTAACATTCTCCTCTGGTGATCACGTGACCAGCTTCCCTGTTTTATCTCCACCCCTGCTTCCAAGTATATAGTTTTGAACAAAAAGTCAACAGTACGAGTGTTTTAGTGTAACATACTTTCTCCCCTGATGTTCATACTTGTACCCAGGGAAGTTCGAGACGGAGGCTGTTCTCCGGACAGTACTTGACCAGGCCCTGGAGCCATGATTACCAGGCAGTAGTACTCCGCTCTATACAAAATAAAATGAGAGTGTTAAGTAACAGTGTCTAGGTTACATGGTTCAAGTCTTAAGGATTTTAAAACTCAGATAATCTTTTTCTAGATATTATTTGAAAAAGTTCATAAATAATATTAAAATAAACACTATATAACGATTTTCAATATACCATTTATAAACAGTGTTTTGTTGAACAACAAAAGAGTAATCGTGTGAAGTTTTTTCTTTTGTTTTGTTTTCACAGGATATAGAAATGATTTTAAAATAAACATATTGAAACTTTACACAATGCGTAGGGCCTCGCAAGATGAGTAACTGTGCCAAGTTTTAATTGGATTGGAGAATAGGAAGTGAAAGACATATTGTGTACAAGACAGAGAGACTAACATATACGCTTTGTAAAAATGATATTAAAAAAAGGACAACCTACTGGTCAGAGGCTTGAACCTCAGAGATGTACAGATGGCCATTCCTTGAGAGAAAATACTGAGGATTGAACTCCGGCCTTAGGAACTGGACATCTGCTTTGTACCAGTTGTAAGACAACCCTGAAAAGGGTTAGAAAGCATTAAAAACAAGCCTAATACAAAAGATTCTATTTACCAAAATCAGAAACTCAGAATTTACAACTGTATCTCTCAATAATGTAGACGCTATTTACCTTATTCGATTCAAACAAAATAATTAATTACCAATAATTAATAAATTTGCTATTTTTTTAAATTGATTCATGTTTTGTTAGGTACAACAAATTTTTTTTTCATGCTCCAAGAATGAATGTGGGAGAAATAACATGTTCATTTGTCTAAGGGGACAAAACTCTACATATTTAGCTTATCTGCAAATACTGAATCATGAAATTTCCTTTTCTGGCATCAAAACAAAATAATTAATTAGCAGTATTGAGTTGATGAAAGTTTTTTTGTTTGTTTAAAAAAGAAGCCTTTACAACATGTGTGCAGCTTAGAATTTGAGGCTGGTCCCTGGTCAAACTGAGAAAGTAGACGAAGAAAGAAGCCGGTCAGATATTTGACTTGTGTTGCGTAGCGGTCCACATCTATGACATTATATGAACAAAGTCTCAACCCAACGTATTTGCCCATTACACACTAGGACAGTGATGGACCAACTACGGCCCGCGGGCAAAGTCCGGCCCGCATACAGGCTTATTGCGGCCCGCCACATGTTTTACTATAAAAATTAAAATCAATTCCTAAGCTGTAACAAATTTTTAAAGGCTTTTTTTTTTCAATGAAATTGCATGACCCTCTTTCAATTTCCGTCTCTCTCTCTCTCTCTCTTTCTCATAAAAGAAAAAAAAAACTCTCTAGGTCTATCTTATTAATACTATTAATATTGTTTGTCTAAAAGGAAGTGGAAATGGCGTAAGGTGTGGTATATATTAAAAAAAAATAGGTAGATCTAGGGAAAAAGAAAAAAAAATTGCTTTAAAAATAAGGGATGTGTGTGATAATTTGTGTGTGTGTGTGTGTGCTTTATAGATCTATACGGAATGCAGACTTTTGGGGAAATACTTTAAAAAAAACAACAAAAGGTTTGATAGAAAGCTTGTATTTTTTCGCGAAAAGCGTTTTCCAGGTTGCGATTCTGTCAAAAACCATTATAAGTGAGCATCTAGGATGTAAAACGAACCTCTGTACGAGATTTGGTGCGGTTACGTTCCATAGTTTAATAAGAGATCTCGTGATCAATGAATCAGTGAGTGGTGTTGTTATGTCATTATGTCAACACTCATATATTATGTCAAGAACATTAATTCTAATGCTTAAAACCATAGACATAAATAAATACAGACTGGCCGAAGGAAGTAACTTCATGTAACTTGAAAACATGTATATCTATTGTATTCGGATTTCCGAATTATGAAAAGTTGCATGATCTTCATTCTTAGAGATTAAACAAAACTACACTGCCTCCTTATGGCTGAAATAGATATAAATACTTAGCTTTGATACTGCTCATAAATGCTGTATAATAAAGTACACAATATTGCAAGTCACAATTTTTTTTACATAAAACTCTTTAATCGGCATGTCTATATTTATTTATGTCTATGCTTAAAACATATTATGTTTTGTAGGAGTAGTCTCCCTTGAGTTTCGAGAAATTTTTTAAAATATTTTTTTTTTGAGGATTCGAATAAGAGATAGAGCTTTTTCACAAAAATTACATCAACTATAAGACTTCAGTTAGGCCAAGAGAATCGCGGTAGCTGAGCGGTAAAGCGCTTGGCTTCCGAACTGGGGTTCGCGGGTTCGAATCCTGGCGAAGACTGGGATTTTCAACTTCGAAATCCTTGGGCGCCTCTGAGTCCACCCAGCTGTAATGGGTACCTGACATTAGTTGGGGAAAAGTAAAGGCGGTTGATCGTTGTGCTGGCTGCATCATACCCTTGTTAACCGTAGGCCACAAAAACAGATGAACTTTACATCATCTGCCCTATAGACCACAAGGTCTGAAAGAGGAACTAGTTAGGCCAGCTTCACATCTAGCTTTGCATTCACTTGCACCTATCCTTTGATCTGCTGGACCGTTGGGGCACTACACAAGATCTGTCAACCTTCTTTCTCCATTCTTATCTCTTATTTGTCTTTGATATAATTTCATTTGGATGTTCTTTCTGAAAATATTGAAGCCTTCCTGGGTGGACCACTTCGAGGGCCGATTTTGAGTTTGTGTTTCCACACAAACTGTCTTTGTAACCTTGCTTTGTTATGATCTCCATGCAAAATGGCGACAGCCTGAAATGCAAGTGTTAACTATTAAAGTACCCATCGTTTTTATTTGATCACTCAAAGTGTTTGTTGAGTCTTTGATCATCTAGCTATTAACAGTGGTAACTTACAAATATTTAATTTGAATCGGCACCTTCGACATGGAAGGCCTGACCTCAGACCACTGCGCATCCTACGTCATCATTCGTTATGGCCCAAGAGGTCATGGGGGTCACGATTGAATACGCTGGTCAAAATGAGAAAGAAGACGAAGAAAGGAAAGAAGCTGGTCAGATATTTCATTTGTGTTGCGTAGCGGTCCACATCTATGACATTATATGAACAAAGCCTCAACCCAACGTATTGGCCCATTACACACTAAGACAGTGATGGACAAACTACGGCCCGCAGGCAAAGTCCGGCCCGCATAAAGGCTTTTTGCGGCCTGCCACATGTTTTACTTTAACAATTCCCTCACAATGAAGAATTATCATTTTTAAATACGAATTGAGAAATATAAGCATTATTAAGAATGTTTATTTTTTTAAAGATTTACTGCTTTTTGCGTTTGCCGATATACAATGGTAAAAGTCAATTCATTAACGATAGATGTGACCACTCTCAATGTTTCAAACACCAAACCTCCCTATCAGATACTCAACTTTTGGATAAAAATATCTTGACGCATTTTACTAGGAAAACATTTTTTTTTACTAATGTGAAAAAAAAAACAAGTTTAGGAATTATTGGAAGATAATTTGAAACAATCTTTTGGGCAACCTTGAAGTAAGATTTCAAAAACTTCAGTGCTATTGATGCTAAACATTGGGAGGACATAGTCCTAGAACGCACTAGTCGGAGAGAATCGGTTACCAAGAAAGCTATGGACAACGAGAAAACATGGGCCTCAGCTCTGGAAGTAAAGCATGCCATACGAAAAATGGCCAGCTCCTCTACCACCAAAGCGAAAGCCACCTTGACCTGCAATATATGTGGATGGGAGTGTCTCTCCATAATAAGGCTCCACAGTCACATGAAATGTGTTTGAGATGAACCATAGTCGTTGTACGACTGAAGGAGCCACTATATTGTCAATATACCTTTGAGAGTTGATTGTGTAGCTGAAAAAAATTAATATTTGAACAAACTGATTCTTAAGTATCAAACCTCTTAGTTTCTAACTTTGCATTAGTTGAGAATGACAGAACTGAATCTAATATGAACTCAATTTCTTATTATCTTCATATTAAGGCCCGTCAACATTTTTTCCTTTAAATTTTTTGGCCTGCGTCTAAAAAAAAAAAAAGGTTTGCCCATCACTGCGCTTAGACATTGAACAGAGAAAACATTTCTCACTTAGTGACTGGTCAACAAGAGTGGAGCCGCCGGCAAGTCCGAACCAAGTCAAGCGTGACGAGGTGTGAAACGAGATACGCGTGGCGCAGGGGTGGGCAAGTGGCGCGACAAGATTGTATCATAGGCGTCGCCTCATGTGCAGACGTTATAAAAAGTTCTAAAACCAATAACCGAAGCAGTGTTGTTGTTTTATACATCTACCTCACTACGTTCTTGCTAAGGCAAAATCTCCCACCCTTAAGACGCTATCTCCAACCCCTTCTTATGGTCCAGTCAATATCATAGGAAAGGGGGGGGGGTATATTCAAGTTAATCCCTCTCATCATGTGTACGCTAATGTTATTTCGGGTCTCTCTAAGATTGCGCAGTTTTTATTGCCAGCGGGACTCAGCCAATAATGTCCAGTTGGACGACTTCAGGGAAAGGATCTCACGACGTTAGGCCCCAATAGCGACAATACAAACACTTGTTTGCTGTTTGTCTTCCCTTGTATGCAAATGGACAAACACTACGGGGGGGGGGGGGGGTTGATCCAAATATTTTGTTGTTCCCCGTGTTCAAAGTTTAGACTTTAGAAGGAGGAACACAAACTGTCGATTGTAGAAATTGTTTGAATAACAACTAGGTTCCTGTAGGCTGGCTAGATATTTTACCTGTGTTGTGTAGCGGGACTGGACAGTTTAAATCTATGCCCATATAGAGGACAGCGTCCACTGTACTTGGTTTGACGTTAGAAAATTGTCCTAAATCTGAAAAAAAACAAACAGAGTTGCATATATGAATTGTATAAATGGAGTATCTGACAACGTTTTAAATGAAAACATGGGAGAGTCAGCCATCTTGAAAGATAGAGACTTAAAGGATGCCGACATGATACAAAAAATATGAAGTCGCCATCACATTTTGTCTTAAATATTTAAACATTGATTCATGGCTATATGAGAAGTTTTTCATCAAAAAGCGTGTCATATCTCTGGGGGTGGATCTAAAAGCAGAACTCAAAGCAGACTAACTGTTACCTAAAATAGTAGTCCTCTTTTGTTGGAGCAGTTGCTTTTATCCAGCTTATTATTTCGTATTTTATTTCGTCTCTTATAGATTCGGTGAAGGTAGTAATGTCGGAGGTATTTGTTTTTGTACTAATTCAAAAGACTATTTGATTTTGCTTTCTCCACATACTTGAATACAAGAGTTGCCCTGCAGTTTGAGATGTAGGGCCTATGTAGTATATAACACTACATTGTATATAAGTTTTTTAATATAATTATTTTTTTTAATAGGAAACCTCAGAATTTGCGCTATTCAATTTTAGCTTTATCATCATAGGAATCCTTGGGCCTTAAGCCTATTTACTTTGCCTCTTTTTTGGGCTTTATATGCCTCTTTTATGGGCCCATTAGGCTCTTTTGTGGCCTTTTTTTTAAATATAAAATAATACTTCAATACAAGATCTGCCCTGCAGTTTGTGATATAGGGCCTATATAGTATATAGCAGTACATTGTATATACGTTTTTAATGTAATTATACATTCAATGTTATTGGAAAAAATGGATTAGTTTTGTTGCTCAGCGACATGCTATTTCTTTTTTTTTTTTTTATAATTGCACTTTCTTTTTAAATTAACAAATTAGAAAGCATCTAGGAGAAGACCATCTATCTATCTATCTATCTATCTATCTATCTATCTATCTATCTATCTATCTATCTATCTATCTATCTATCTATCTATCTATCTATCTATCTATCTATCTATCTATCTATCTACATACCTACCTACCTACCTACCTACCTACCTACCTACTTACCTACCTACCTATCTATCTATCTATCTATCTATCTATCTATCTATCTATCTATCTATCTATCTACCTATCCGTCTGTCTGTCTGTCTGTCTGTATATCTCCCTATATATATAGGCCTATATATATATCAGAAACCTACATCCGTAAGTCAGCTCGACTGGGTTGGAGAGTACCGTTCCAAATTTATTTGAAGCCTCACATGTGTATACGCCGGCATCTATCAGTCTGTCAGGCTGTAAAACATAAGACTTCAGGTAAAAGTTATATTAAAAAAAATGGTAACCCGGAAACACCCCCATTTTAATCATTGGTCACAAAAGCATAAATTAGAAAATTCCCTGACTATACACCATACCACTATGATTCCATTATTATAGCACAATTTAAAAAGCTCGTAGTGTATAAAGTAGCGTTATGGATCATAGACGTAGCCGGGGTGGGTCCAAAAAAATGAAGGGTCAGAATGTAATAAAGATTAACTATGTGTGTGTACACACACGCACACACACACACATATATATATATATATATATATATATATATATATACACATATATATATATATATTGCGTGGGAGGGGGGAATCCTGGCTACCCCCATGATTTGAACCCAGGTGTATTGATTAATGACATACGTACAAAAAAAAGATAAAGCCTGTTTGTTTCTACTGACCTATTTACTTTGACTAATACATACTTATCCTTTAGCTTATACAGACTCACCTTAACTATAGTCAAACGTCCGTTACTTATGGAGTATCGAGGGTTAGACTCTGAACTTACTTCCTCATCACTCATTCTATAAAGAGAAAAAAAAGTAAGAGTATGATTTATGATTTAGTTAAAGATTTGAATTCAACGTTTAGTTCAATAGGGAGGCTGCGGTGGCTGAGCGGTAAAGGGGTGCGGGGTTCGAATCCTGGTGAAGACTGGGATTTTTAATTTCGAGATCTTCGGAATCCACCCAGCTCTAATAGGTACCTGACATAAGTTAGGGAAAAGTAAAGGCGATTGGTCGTTATGCTGGCCACATGACACCCTCGTTAACCGTAGGCCAAAGTAACAGATGACCTTTACATCATCTGCCCTATAGACCACTGGACTAAAAGGGGAACTTTACTTTGGTTCAATATGAATTTTCGCCACTAAAGTTACTGAACTCTAACCGCTAACTTCTCAACAGAAACAGGCCAATGGTAGCAGGCAACGCAGTACATGTCAAATTGACACTTTGAATATAAGTGTCATTCCTTACAAAGTTTATTCTACTTAAACAGCCGGGTACGGAGAGACCAGTGTTCGAACAATCGTGAGTCTAAAGTCGATAACATTTGAATAGGCGAGTATGCATCTTATGAAATATTTGTTGCATGCTTGAGTACAGGTTATCTATGTAACTAAAACTGACAATATTTGCTCGCAGTAGTATGCTAATGAATGTTAATAATTATTATGGGCTTTTGGAAGTATGACAAATATCTTAGAAACTTTGTGGGGCAGCATACAAGTGCTGTGAACGGATTTTGGGGTGTGTGTGTGTGTGTAAGTCGTGGGGCATGAGTGTCACCCTTAAGTTACGCCCCTGTTTTGTACCTGTCCAGCGGTTGAATGAGTCAGCCTAGCGGGGGTAACGTGAGGTCGGGAATGCAGAAGGCAAGGCTTGTTGGTGTAGGTTGTCGGGTAGAAACTAGATAGTAAATAAAGGGCTTCAGATTACTATAAAATAAAGCTATTCGAGTTTGTTACTTTAATTTGATGTTTTGTGGTTCATTACAATTAGAAAGTCATCACACAAGAACTAAAAAGTTTTGTTCTTTTTAAACGCTAGTATTGTTCAAAGTGAAGAGGGGATGTTGCTTCCTCCCCCCCCCAACCCACCCCACGTTCTATTTTTCATTTAGCCTCGGGTGCGATCTGGCCACTTGAGCGTATCAAAGAGTATTGACACAGTGGATTTAAAACAGGGCTAAAAGAGTCCTTTAGTTCTTCTTTGTAAACTTCAATTAGTGATTGTTAGATGTTAGGTGTGTGTTTGTGGTGGGGGGAAAGCAGAGCTTGTGAAAGTGGGTAGTGGGGATTAGAGTACTAACGTCTACAGTCTTACACAATAGACCTAGGGCATGGCACGCGTCAGGCGCAGACAACTTGTCGCCCAAGAGATACTTGCTAATGTCTCAACTTCCAACGGAAAGTAATGTGTCGATTTGCTGTTTATGACATAAGTCTTTCGTTCAGGTGACTCCATACTCTGACAATGTGTTCTTTGTACGACTCTATAAATATATAACGGATACAAGTTGTCGTAAAATAAAGACTTCATATCATTGCTTTCTAACACTTGTTACCGGGCCAAATATGAGTACATTAAGGCTCCGGGAAAGAATTTTTGTTGAGACCCCTATACTTTTACAAGTGGATAAGTAAAAATCCACTTATTAAAACCAAAAAAAAAAAAGACTAATGCCATATTATAAGTGAGTGTATTTCTAGATAAAATTTTATCTTATCTTATATAATACAGACGTTATTTTTTTAAAAAAAGAAGATGATTAAGTCCTACGCGTCATGCATATTAACCAATGACCTATATTCCATAAAGCCACTGGTTTTCCTGACTATAGTTCTTTATACAAAAAAATATATTTCATATTTTAGTTTTTAAAAAATGTATATGGTTTACGCAATGCTGTAAATCCGAAGTATATTTACGAGTACACTATATGCGGATGTTTTGTTAACTACGATAGTGTCGCCAACTGTAAGATTGAAAGGATAGTCGGTAAAAAAAAAAACTTAATAAAAAGAGATAAAGTTGATGACCCGTCGAAATTTGGACTGTTGTGAAGAAACCTTTCATGTGGAATCACCGTCTATCCTTTCTTAAATTCGACCCTGCTTATACTACACTTTGCGCTTGGTTTTAAATCCAAAGATTTTAATTTAAGCTATAGCTATTTAGGTAATTTTTCCAAAAAAAAAAAAGTCATAATTTTAATCAATTTCTTTTTTCCTATTCACACATCATTAACCGAGACCATTCGTTACACAAGGCCTGACTATGGTATCTCTTTAATAAGAAAACTATATATCTAGCCAAATGGTCGTAGTCGTCCGGCAAAGTGAGCCATTTAACATCTTGTCTTCATTATACGGCGACATACAGCATAACGTGTGAAGGCCAAAGTTGTTTAATTCTAAAGCTAAATTGTAGTTCTCAGAAATCGCGCATTTCGATGTGTCCCCGAATGCTAGGGTCGCGAGTTTGCAAGGTAGATTTGGGGGGGGGGGGGGGAGAGGGGGCGTGGTAAACAATCTTTACACAACAGAACTAAGGGCTGGCACGCGTCATTGAATCTAGACAGGTCCATTGTCAGTGGTCAAGCGAACGATGGACATTCGGGTACGTGAGATCCACTACTTCCAGGTCATCAGTATATAAGATTTTCTCATCTCGTAATGGCTATTGGTCTCGTCATTACACTGCACAAGACTTAAATATTTCTCCTTGGACTAATCCATGTTATTTTTCTTGTACTTTCAATCGGATTAAGTATTTCTGAATGACTTCTCTGGATACAATACATCCGTGTTTTTCTTTTGTCTGGATATTACATTTTTTTTTGTTAGGATGTAAGCAAGAAAAATCACCTACAAGCTTATAGTTTTTGTTGAATCTTTAAATTGGCAGTTTTTTTGTGTTTTCTTTTAGTTTACAAACATGGGAGAAGATCTGAATGGTATTGATGCCATAGAATTAAACGAGTTACTTCTCTTGTTGTCCGATGTTGATGCGATAAATGGCTTAGAAATAAATGAACTTTTGAGATACATTGATCCCAGTGATATAGATCTCAGCAGCCCTCTGCAAAACGCAATTGACCAGCTCAGTGAGGTAGCAGTAGACCAGTGCATTGAGTTAGCATTCGACCAGCGCAATGGGGTAGCAGTGGACCAGCCTGTTGTAAATGAAGTTGATCATTCATTAACTCTGTCCCGTGACGGACATGACGAAGCAAGTCCTCATAATGAGTTAGTTGTCGATGTCGTTGGGAATACGTATGTAGTAGTGGTATCAGTCCCCGAGGACATGTTGAAGGGAACGCTCGATGGTCAGGTCAAAGGTCAGGTCAATGGAAACCTAAATAGCCAGGTCAATGGAACGCTCGATGGCCAGGTCAATGGAAACCTCGATGAACAGGTAAATAGAAAGCTCATTGGCCAGGTCAAGGAAACGCTCGAGGGCCAGGTCAATGGAAAGATCGTTGGCCAGATCAAGGGAACACTCGATGGCCAGGTCAATGGAAAGCTGGTTGGCCAGGTCAAGGGAACACTCGATGGCCAGGTCAAGGGAACACTCGATAGCCAGGTCAAGGGAACACTTGATGGTCAGGTCAAGGGAACGCTCGATGACCAGGTCAATGGAACGCTCGGTGGTCAGGACAAGGGAACGCTACAGGAACCAGACATAATTTGTAATCAAGTCACTGATCTATATCCCGAGCCTGATAATACCGTATACTTTAATGCCCAACGAATAGATAGGTTTCTAAAAGATGTCGGACACGACACTCTATATTTTGATGACGACACAGGCACTGCCCTGTTTCCGGCTATAAATGACTTTGACATCAATGAATTTCATTCGCACAGAACCACGGACTGCAGGTCGCTCGAACTTTCCGATAACGACAGCGAAGACGAGGATTCGAACATTGAGCTCTGCACATTGGGCTGGAGCAAGATTATTAGAGACCAGCAATCTCTCCACCACCTCGCTCGCAAAGACGTTGTCTTAACACAGTTCTGTGTCATAAAAGAAAATGATGAAGACTATATAGCAAGTCTGCACGCAAACACACTAGAAACCAATGGCTGGAATCCCTCAGAGACATCAGCCCTGGGTAAGCCCATTATGTTTTACTTTTATCTATCCCTTAATCTGTTGGATCGTTGGGTCACCAGACAAAATTTGTCGACCGTCTTTCTCCATTCCTCTCTGTCTTTTGCCCTAGTTAGAACCTCTTTCAATGGCAGGCGCGGCTATTGTTTTATCTTGTCTTCCCATCACTTTCTCTGTTTGCCTCTTCTTCTTTTTCCTGGTACTGTTCCCTGAAGGAAGGTGTTTGCAAGTCCCATTATGTTATGAAAACAATATTTTTTTTTCAAAGTTTTCTTCTCCTGTATGAGGTTTGGGCTGTTTCTAGAACATCCAAAATGTGTCTAATTTACAAAGCTTTTAGTGACAATATGTCTTTCTTTTTATGATAGAATAAAGATAGACAAGAGCAATGATTGAGCTTTTATATAGAAGCTATAGCAAATGCATTATCGTATCACAAACTATAGGCATAGGTCTATACTTATACCAAATACTAATTTAAGGTCCTATGTTTGGTTTATATTAATAGACGTATATTTTTTTATGAATCTATATAGTTCCGTACTACCCCTTTCCAACCCTAAGCACGCACACACAGAGAGAAAGAAAGAAGAAGAAAGAGAGAGAGAGAGAGAGAGGAAGGAAAAAAGATAAGACACCTTTTTGAATGTGGGGAGTAAAAGTATTACTTTTCTTGTTTTTTAACGTATATTATTAATTTATTTAGTAGATAAAAGAGAGAGGGAGAAAGAAAGAAAGAAAAAGAGAGAGAGAAAGAGAGAGAGAGGGGGGAGTTGGGACAGAGAGAAGAGCAGCAGATGACAGTTGAAATTTAGAAATAATAAAAAATAAAAAGCACGGAGGGGAGGAACCTGTTCTCAAAATTTCGACTCGCTGCCTCTTATCTCCCCCTTTTTCCCACAAACTGAATTCAAAATAAGAATGGTGACAATGTACATATTTAGAAGAGTGGCCTGGGAATGGAGGGCCCTTACCCCCTTTTCATTTTTGATCTTTTTTTTTATTCACAGCTACCATAACCGTAAGACCACAATGCAAACAATTTAGGTTAAGAAGGGGAAGTAATTGAGTGTGACACTAAATTATCTTCCCTTGTTATTCTTTTTCTTCCCCGACCCGACATGTGTTCAATCTTTCAGTTCTTATTATATATATATACTATACTTTATAGATGGCTTTTTTTTGTGACGGTACGCACCGATGCGGCGTACAGGCACCTTTTTTGAATGTGGGGAAAAATTAATGATTTTCTTGTATTTTAACGTATATTATTAATTTATTAGTAGATAAAAGTTAGTAGGCAATCAATCCCAGTCATCCTTAGGATTCAAACCCGGGACCTCCCGGTTCGGAAGCCAAGAAAAAAAAGAAAATCTTTGTTACAGTTTTTCCTCATTATAATCAAAGTCGATTAAGTCAAACATCTACATTCTATAAATGATTGATCAATACTTGTAATTGATGTGTACTAATGTTGTTATAGCCGGAAGTACCTTTCAATAGAAGCACTCCAATAGCTATAACTTGTTTCCAACGACATGTATCCTAAATCAACGTCTGACAACCAGTTCAACTCCGGAGTTCTCGCGGGCCCGGCAACTATTATCATTGACAGGACTTTTTCCCCCCAAAAAATTATAATTCCACTCTTGTGATGGCCATGGGCGTTAATTAATCCATGTCTTGTATTGCCACAATAGTCTGTTCAAGATAAAGATTGTCTAGCCTCATTTAAACGTATTATTACAAACTTATAACTCATTCTGTCCGTCTGTCTGGTCAACTGTTTGTACACGTTATTTCTCCCACTCTCAATATCGGATTAAGTAACGCACGATGAAAGCTAAAAGCTAAACAAAAAAAATTGGTAAAAAATATTTCCATTGCACAGATCTACATGTCTAGGTCAGTGTCACAAAGCATCATAAGACTGATTTGATATAATTGTTACAATACACTTAAATATAAGCTTAGTTATTTTTTAAAAGTATTTTTAATGCTTTTCTTGTTTTTGATTATATTTTGAAAGATTATAACGGTCAAACTAGAGTTTTCCCAGTGTGACCATTTATCTAGTTTGTTTTTTTTTTCCTCAAAAATACACACTAGCTTTCAGATTTCTAGGAAAATCATAAGAACCGTTTTCTAGATCCGAGTCCAGGTTTCAACCAGAATTTTGATACTTTTTGGGGTGATGAATTTGCAAGCTGAATAGAGGAATTGTAAAGATCAATTTCCACTGTATTCGCAATTTCATGAAATCTATCGTAAAAACTAGATTCTTTCTTTTTTTTCAAAGCCGTCTCATTTTTAGAAGCATTTTATTGTTCGTGGTTGCCACAGAGTAGCTTCAAACAGAAAGTTGTTTTTTTGTTTTTTTGTTTGTTTACATATTGCTTTCTAGACGTTTTTACTTTCCTAACTGATGGTTATAGAATGAAAGGGAAATAATAGGTCTCACGTCGGATTACATTCTTGAAGGTGTAATTAAGAATAGTTGGTCCACAAATCAGTTTCACGTTCTAACTAATGCATATGTTCCGTTGAAGTCAATGGCATTAACTGTTGTGATTTAGATTATATTGTGTACTATTGCTTACTACTATAAAGTGTGTGTATTCAAACGGATTTCTACTTGAGGATTAAAATTACTTGAATCCATCAAGAAGAATGATGTACTTCCTTTAATGAAAGTACTATATCAGTTGTACTTAGGAGTTTGGCTCGCCAGATTTAACTTTCAAAACAAACAAAAAAATAAACATTTTGTTTCGTAATAGCTAATTAATGTTAGATTAAAAAACATTGGAACATTTTTTACTCCGACCCTCCCACCCCCTTTCCCTAGAGAAAGAATCTGGGTTAAAGGAATGTATATATCTACAACACCTATTCACATAGGCCAATGATAGGCCTTTAGAATAGACCTAGGATACCTATGGATAATGCATTAGACTTTGATTTTAAACGTATTGAATTAAAAACATATGATCAGCAAACTAGTGGCAATATAGGAACATTGATAGGAAGATCTACTGCTACACTGTGAGAGAGGGTTAAAATTAGAGCTCAGATCCAATCTGCTTAGCTGGCAACAGTGAACCCGGGTACGCCATTCTGCCTCAACGTGGCACTCGGGTAGAAACGATAGCTAGAGGAAGTGGTTAGGCTAAATGAATAGCAAAACAAAACTCCTGTGGGAGTGTCCAAAGGTATTCGAGAGCTTTCCCATTGCACGGTGCGGAGTTGAAAAGGAGAGATTCCACGTCCCTGTCGATAATCCATGCACGTTTCTCAAGGGACCGTTTCACTAATTGCGAGTCCTGCACGGTTAGCTTGATACAACATAGGAAAAAGGCGGGGTCCCCAGTGTGCTCGGCCTTCGGCCATGCATTCTAATCCATGAGTGCCGGATATATTGGAAATAGCAATGTTTTGCATATACATTGACTTGGACCTCTTGCAGACAGAAGGGTTTGTTTAAGCAGGCTTACTCGCCTAGTGTTCGAAGAGCCTTCGGCTCAACTCTTTGGACAATCACACGGCAACAGTGAAGTGTAAATCACCGTCCTTGACATTGTTGAGTTTATTGTGGAAAGTCCATCACATAGAAACCACCCCCGTTCTATTAGTACACACACTATAATATAAGTGGCATCTTAGTTAAAACTACAAAGGATACTAATTTTGTATTACTTCAGCTAATGATAAGATTATACGTATATTTTATCAACGTATACATTTTTTGCCACTATTGATCCATGGTTTTAGTGTGGGTGGGAAGTTCCCTTTTAGACCTTGCGATCTATAGGGTAGATGATGTAAAGGTCATCTGTTTCTGTGGTCCACGGTTAACGAGAGTGTCATGTGGCCAGTACAACGACTTTACTTTTTCACAACTAATGTCAGGTACCCATTAGAGCTGGGTGGACTCAGAGGCGACCAAAAGATCCTGAAATTAAAATGCTCAGTCTTCACCAGGATTCACCCCTCGGTTCGGAAGCCAAGCGATTTACCACTCAGCCACCGCGGCTCCCGTAAGTGGGAAAACAAAACCACATATACTGGTTTCTTATTTCAACAATTTAATTTCGATAATTTCATATTATAATTATTCTAGAAATGAACTAATATTCAGTCTCAGGCACTGCAAGGATTGAAATTCATTCGACGGTAACAAAATGCATTGCAGTTATAATTTTGTATTTACAAATAATATGATACTTTTACATTTTATTGTTTGATTTACTTTTCAGAAGCTAAATCCAATATCTCGAACCATGTCCCAAAAGAGCTTCATACAGATAGCGGTTGCATCAACAAAGAACATCATTGCATGGCAAAGACAAAAAGCCCCATGGCTCCAGAATACGAACCGATGTCTAAGAAACCAGAATTGGACAATGATGCTTTGCAATCAGTCAATATTATGCATGATGCGCAGCCCATAGCACAACAGTGTAAAGTCAAACAAAAATACGACCAGACATCGAAAGAAGAAAGCACAATAACAGAAGTCGACTTAATACGAGGGCAAGCGTCTAATTCATCATCTAGCTCTCATCCACAAAGACAGACGTCTAGTTTGTTGTCTAGCTCTCATCCACAAAGACAGACGTCTACTTCATTGTCTAGTTCGTATCCACAAAGACTGACACCTAACTCATTCTCTGGTTCTCACACACAAAGCCAGACGTCTTATCAATCGTCTAAATATCATTCTGCTGATAAGATATTTTCCAGGCCTCACAAGGTTTTATCAAATGTCACTTCTGACAACACCAAGTCCCCATTGCCTACATCGTCATCGATGGCAACACCATCAGCTTCTCATTCGCGTTGCAAGTTGCTGCCTTGTCAACACAATCTTACATCAGAAGATTTCGCCCAGTCATTTTCAGCTTCTTTGGGTATTTCCCATAAGTCTCTTTCAAGAGTTAAGTCGTTACCTAATCTACAAAATCATGACGTCGATAGTGCTTTACGTCCTGTTGTTGTTAAGTCTGAAATCGTTACTGCTGTAACAGCCAATGAGACGGTGTCATCATCTTCCACAACGGAAGCACCAAAAAGACGTGGCCGGCCGCCAAAATCTGTCAACGCGGAAAGAAGAAATCCCTCGACTGCTAACTCTAAGGTAATCACAACTACAGCAGAAGCCGATAGATCAAGTAGAAGTGCTTACCCGCAAACCAGTAACCCACAAAGAGTAGTGCACCCTTCAGACGTTGGTCAGTCTGCAAGATCACGCATGGGCGACAACCGAAATCGTCAAAACGAATCTGAGCGAAGACGGCGACAAATAATGGCGGATAATTTGGCAGGTCTGAAAAACGCGGTTCCCAGATTAACTCAGCAAGCTAGTGCCTCCATGATAAACATCCTGGTTGAGGCTAGAGCGTACATTTTAACGCTGCAAGACTTGCATGCACGACAGGAACAAGACCGACTTTCTTTAACTAGAAAAAAGGAAGCTTTAGAACAATTTCTGGACTCTATTAAAGAGACTTAAGCGAAGTTATTATCACTCTACATTTTCATCATAAGTAGAGATGGCTGGTGCATCTTTGGTAAATGGTTTAAGTGTCTAAGCTTAAAAGTGACAATCTGAATCAAATTTATTACTTGTAAAGCCAAGAATGTGACTCCCCACCACAATTATTTTACTATGTTGTCTCCTTCATTTCTTTCCCTTGCATTCAGTCTCACTGTTAACAAAACCGCAAGCTTCATCTCTTGTCAAAACCTCCTTATTGCAACCACTGGATCACAGTGGCAATACTGCACATAACTCAAAGAATATTATAGGTCTGGATGACCTCGGAGTCCACCCAACTTTAATGGGTTGCTGGCATGGGGGGGGGGGTTGAACTAAAGGGGGATTTGTCATTGTGTAAGCCACATGTCAACTCCGTTAACCGATAGAAACAACCTCTTCATCATCTGCCCTACAACCGTAAGTTTTAAAAGGGATACTTCAGTTGTTGTTTTTTTACTTTATGAGAGGTCTGTATATTGTTTTGTTTTACCCAAATACCGGTACATCAATTTTTCTATAGCCCACTCCCTAATTTTATATTTTTCTATCTCTCTGTTCATTACAAAGAAAAAAAAAGCCAACATGTCATTCATTTTCTATTTGATTGAATTGTATTATTTTTTTTGAAACTCATTTTATATTTACTGAGGTCTAAACACATTGGTATCTCTTGAATCAAAAGGTGAGGCGTAGTAATGAGAAGGGGAAATCAAGGGGGCACGACGCCACGAGCGCCACCCTCGGGGGGGGGGCCGCCAAACGCAGAGAAGTACCAAAATAAATTATTGCAGATATTTTAGTTAGGTAGTACATTCTAAGGTTATTTTCATAATATTATTATTAAATACTTTTTATTTATAAGCCTATATTTCTATATGATGTTCGTGGAAAAGGGGGGAGGGGGGGCGCCAATAAAGTTTATTTCTCTTTTCGCACGTATTGCTCGCTATAAATAGAATGAATGCCTCTATAAAGTGTATAACAATAAATACAGATTCTGATGTGTATAGATTTAATTGACTCATCCAAAATATTCATAAAATTGACAATGATTGGGTGATCTGATTTCAGTACTAAAATAATTTTGATAATAAGATTTGCTGTATGTATTATTATTATTATGTTAATGTGATGTGATGTGTGATTTATGTAAATAGTTACAAAGTTACAGCTACGTAAAATGTAAAGTTATTGTTATGTTACTTAAGTATATTCTGAGGGTGTCATGCATCCTGTGTGATTGGTATACTGAATCTCTAGTTCTTAGTTTTGTTAAAACTCTTTTCTTTTTATGTTCATATTCTTGTCTCTGTAAACCATTTATAAAATATTTTTGCATTATCTCTATTACTAAAAAAAATGTAAAATTAAATTATTTACACTTTTGTTTTTAATGTATAAATAATTTTTTGTCAAGTGTAATCCAAAGTATTCAAGGTCATTCTATTGATTCACAATAGTTTGTTAAAAAAATGAATGTATAAATGAATGTATACAAGCTGCAGACGACAAGTCGATGGATTCTGGGAATTAGGAAACAAGAAAAAAACAAAACAGACCACCAAAATTTGACCGTACATTAAACTTAGTATTTCGTTTCTCCTTTTTACCATTTTCTTTTATGTGTGAAACAATTTTTGTTTAAAGTAGTGAATCGTTTTTCTTGGGCAATGATAGGTGCTTTTTGGTTGGCTGTGTCGACAACTCATCCAGTTAACCCCTAAAGGTGTACTGGCATTAATTTACTTTAGCAGAAATCTTTTTAAAAAACGTGAAATTTCACAGTTAGGGTTAGGGACTTGAAATTTTTTAATATTTACAACTTTCAATTTTAATATGGAAATGTATAGAATCACAAATGAAACAGTAAGATGTTGAACTATGTCAACAAAATACTTCTCCATCATAACCGCAAGCAACCATAAACACACGTTTTCCTGGTAGTGTGGTATTCATTTTGTACTTTTGTCCCAATAGTCCCGCATTCTTATATAAAAAAAAGTTTGTTCTGTATTTAGACATTTCGATCTATGTGGCCAGTACAACGACCAACCGCCTTTACTTTTCCTAAATTAATGTCCAGATACCCGTTAGAGCTGAGTGTACTCAGAGGCGCCATAAAGATCCCGAAATTAAAAATTCCATGATTCAAACCAGGAACTTCAGGTTAGTAAGTCAAGCGCCTCTTGGCCCATATAACTACAGGACTGGCATTCGCATTATCAATTATAAAAGGCCACTCAGACTTTACGCGTCGCCACCCGCCCCATCGCCTCTCCAGCCCACAGTTTGAGAAATGCTGAATTAATTGAATACATGTAAGAATGAATGGGTTTTCTGGTATAATACGATCTGATCATTAACATATTTGTGTACAGGTTAAAGGAAATAATCTTTTCACAGCAAACATACTTCTATTATTGGTGGACAGTCATCGTTATCAATGTTATCAATCTTATTTACATCAGTAGAAGATTACATTGCCAAAAACAAATAGGACAATAAGTTACGTTTTAACAATTAAAATATTGTTCAAACTTCATGTTCAGTATGTTGTTTATTGCTCTCTGTTGTAGACTCCTCTAGGTACACATGTAACATACATGCCAAACGAACGAAGTCCTTGAAATTGGGATTCTTTTGAAAGTAACTGTCTTTAGTTTCTATGGAAGCTCAAATATCCCTAGAAAAATAATGCTAAATGTTTTTGTTGGAGGGTTTACTAGCTGACAAATCTCCGTGAATTCCTAATGTAAATGTTTTATGTCCAAGAAATTATACTAAAAGGTAGGCTAATCAGTGCAAACTATGTTACTGGACATCACTAAGTTGTGTATAAGTCGTGTGTTCTGCGTATTGCTCCTGTATGTTAGAACTTATTATTAAATCAAGTACTAATTTAAAAGATTTGATACTTAAAAAAGGTCGAAATGTCGCGTCATATTATATCACAATACCTATTTAAGGAAATATAACATATACTCACAATGTGTTCTGTTTCCTGAACCACCTATACGTAGGAGCGGGATTTCCCGTAGCCTGGCACTCCAAAACAATTGTGGTAATAGTGTCCCCAAATTCATAGAAAATTGTGTCTCCTGATAATAACGTGATACTGGGACCAATTTCCCAAGAGCTGGGATGCTCATCCAGGTTTCCATAAGCTAAATAATTAACGAAATAAATAAGCGAATAACAAGCTTTAACTTATTCCGTGTAATTAGTGGGTAAGATAACACAAAAATATGAAAAATACATTTAAAAAAAACATAAAAATTTTTATCAGATGTAATTAAATTTGTAATAGGGAGAAAGTATGGGGTATCTTGTGAATGTTAACGTGATCCCTTTTTAAATGCATTTTTTTAATAAATAAAAAAAAGATTAACGACCTGAATTAGAACTAGAGGGCTCAAGCCTCCTAAAGCCAATACGCTATGCGCTGTGCCAGCGACATGATTATGAAAATGCAATGATTTATAGTTATTGTTAGTTTCAAACTTTAAAGCAGCGACCTGTTTCTCCCGACTAAGTATTAATAGGACTAATTCAACTAATACTACCAAATCAGCCAAGTACAATTTCTTTCCCTGGTTCGATACCAAACAAAATAATTAATGATAAACAATTAATTAACAAATTGGTTTATTTTTTAAAAATAATTCTTGTTTTGTTAGGTAAACGAGATAAGTGTGCAAAATTTCAGCTTGATCCCATATTGGGTGTAGAAGAAATAACTTTTACAAACTTTTTTACAGACAGACAGAGTGATATAAGCTTTGTAAAATATTTTACAAAATAAATACATGTCTGTGCCAAAAAAGCAACTAAATAAGCAAAGCCTAATTACTAACAAAAAAAAATAATTCTACGTAATGTTACCAGACAACTACAAGCCTACATGTAAAACTAGGAGAATTAATCGTTAGCAAGCAAAATATAAGAAGATGTATAATAAATATAAGATAAAAGAAGATGTATAATAAATATAAGATATAAGAAGATGTATAATAAATATAAGATATAAGAAGATGTATAATAAATATAAGATATAAGAAGATGTATAATAAATATAAGATAAAAGGAGATGTATAATAAATATAAGATAAAAAGAGATGTATAATAAATATAAGATATAAGATGTATAATAAATATAAGATAAAAAGAGATGTATAATAAATATAAGATATAAGAAGATGTATAATAAATATAAGATAAAAAGAGATGTATAATAAATATAAGATATAAGAAGATGTATAATAAATATAAGATATAAGAAGATGTATAATAAATATAAGATAAAAGGAGATGTATAATAAATATAAGATAAAAGGAGATGTATAATAAATATAAGATAAAAGGAGATGTATAATAAATATAAGATATAAGAAGAGAATGTGAATATGAGGAAAAATATGTCTTTTTTTTTTTGTAATTCCACACTCAGGATCTAGGCTAATTTGAATTTTTTTCCTTTTTTTTTTTTTTTTACAAGGGAGTTAGCTAGTTATATTTTCAAGAATCCTATTTGTCTCCCTTAATTTCTTTTCGGTATTATAATTGGATACAATGGACTTGTAGTACATGCACATCTAATTTTATCCCACACATACAGTAAACTAAACTAGAGAGAGACAGAGAGAGAAAGAGAGAGAGAGAGAGATAGTTTACTACTTTAAATAATGAACTTCGTTTTGACAAAGCGGCCAGGGCAGAACTAGTACATATGTTTAAGACTAAAATGACGCGTAGGACGTAATCATCATCTATTTTTAAAGTAACGTCTATATTATATAAGGATAAGATAGAAACTGATACTTACAATAATCTCTCTGTGATTGATACAATAGCCATGTATCGCTCTTACTCAGCTCACAGATGAAGGGGCCATTAACTAACTGCTGACCCCAGGACCACATGTAATGATTTAATGATTCTGAAGACATTAGTACCGCATAATTAATAATTATACCTAATAACTAAATGTAATTTTCTTGTACACGCTGAAGTTTTAAGATAGTTCCCCATTCAGCTCAGATAAAAGCGTATTGAAAAACCTAAAAGCATGAAATTGCGCTGAACAGTCGAGATATATATACTATTACTAATTTAATTATTTAATCACGTGAATGATGCAAACTGATTGGTAAAACTACGCTTTTTATAAGTTTTTTCTTAAATATACATATACATTAAAAATATATTAAATATATAGATAAGTGCGTACCCTCTGCTATCTTCAAGGAGAGATAAAGGACTCTTTTAGTCATCCTAAGTTAAAGGGACGAAACTTACCGGAAAATGTGTAAACGATTACGTTGATTTGCAGCCCAGTCACTGGGTCTTTTAACTTTTGGTCCCGTATCTGAGAATCAGGAAAGAAGTCAGTCGTGATACCTTCTCCAGAGGAGTCCCAAAGTAGCGCCCCTGAGTTGTCCCTGATGCCGCTGGTAAACCACTTTTGTCTATAAACAACAAACAATGTCAAAAACAGTTCAAAATTTATTTCGTTTACTTTTGTTAAGAAAATGTAAGAAGATATTTTTAAATTACTTTTTCTTTTTAGAAATTTTAAGGCTGCCCCCTCGGATATGAAATCTTTTACTACTAGAACATTCTGCAAGACTAAGCAAACCAAAACGAAAATGCAAAGGTCGTACAGCAAGACCTCAGGAACCCACCGACGCTGCTGTAGTAATTTCACGACCTCGTGCTTGCTGTTGGGACTTAACCGGACAGTAGGGGCAGCCGCGCTAGTTTGCCTTTTCAAGAAATTCCTTAAGTTCTTGTGATGAATGTGATAGGCGATCTATAAACAGTAAATAAGCAAATGTCTAAATTGTCCAATGTCCAATGGTCTAAACTCTTAACGAAATTTGCTTCGATATTTCTTAGCCCCACATTTTTAGCTCGATCATTATCTTTAAATGCACACAAGTCAATCAGAAAGTTTATATCGCAACAATAATAGAATATTGAAATAAAAAAAGCACGACGGATTCTTCTCTAAATGAATGATCAAAGAATTACAATCAAAACTTTTTTAAAAAATATCTAAGGAAACAAAATATGGATTACTGGTACTACAAAACTTTCATGAAAATTAATTTCTCTTAATAGCCATTTTGATAAAATATTGTGGGATATGTAGCTAAGGGGCTTAAATCGCTTGATTACCTATCAAGGTGGCTCCTGTTCGAAACCCCGCTAGAGTTGAGCTGTGTTCGATGAGCGCTTAAAGGTCCAGCTGGTCCACACGGGAGATTAGAATAGCGCACTAAGCACGCTATAAACATGAAAGTTGCGCTATACAAAACAATTTTTAAAAAGTTCGGGGCGGCTTTTTCAGAACTAGGGATCTATGGAGAGCAGATGCTGTAAAGGTCATTTGTTTCTATTTCTGGCGTTTACTAGGGTGTCGTGCGGCTAGCACACAAACTAAACAACGTATGTCGGGTACCTATTTCACAACCCAAGTCTTCAACGGGATTCGAGCCCGATACCCTCAATACCAAAGCCAAGCGCTTGACCAGTCAGATGCCACATCCCAGAGTCCGAGGTCACACTAAAAGTATGCTGCTAACAAATGAAAAGAAAAGAAACGGTTTGTAGAGAAGTAAGATGCTAAATAAACTAGCTATTTATTGTTCAATTAGTGTAATAAAATCACTTCTTGAGTGTTTTACATGCTTCGGATGTTTCTTCATATTTGAAGATAATTACATTCTAGCCCAAACCTCAAGTTGGACGAAGGGGATGGTAGCGGACCATCGAGACTACCTAACGAATCAAGTGCGCATATTACACGACCAACCGGCGTTTACATGAACCTGTTAAGCTGTTTTTAATGTGCTATGTTGTACCCTCATTTAAATAAAAATACTACATAACTACATCTTAAAAGTCTGATATTAATTATTATAGACTTTTGTTTCAAGTTACTTAGTTTATTATTTTGTATTTTTAGAAAAATGTGTTTAATAATATGTTTCTACAGTCACGTTAAAGAGAGATAACTTTATAGATATTTTTAAAAAAAAAGATATTTCATGAGTTATGTACTCTAGTTGATAATGGCTCCATATAAAGAAATGATGAATCTTGAAGGAATCTTTTAAAATAACTGCAGCATAAAAACTTGATAAAACTTAATTCATAAAGTTATACTTGATCGTTTAAAAACAAAAGGCTGCAGTGATTAGAAAACACGAAACTAAACGAGTTCTCCGTCGCTTATTTCATCATTTCTAGATACAACATACAGTGTGGTGTCAATTTCACTTGCCAGGACAGATTCATAAATGCTCTCTTTCTACTTTTGTGCCATCATATCAAGTAGTGGGTTGCCTGAGTCAGCCAGGAAAAATATATCTTAACAGTGTTAAAGGTTTTGCTTGATATGATCGAATATGTTAACAAATGGAGACACGAAGGTAGAATATTATTTTTGAGTTGTTGTTTTTTTTTTTTTTTTTTAGCTTTGTATGTATTTTATTATAGTAATGTACTTTTTAGAATTTTATTAGAGGTACAAAAAAAAAGTTCCTCTTTAAGACCTTAGGATTTATAGAGCAGATGATGTAAAGGTCATCTGTTTATGTGGCCCACGGTTAACGAGGGTGTCATGTGGCCATCTCAACAATCAACCGCCTTTTCTTTTCCCCAACTAACGACAGGTACCCATTAGAGCTGGGTGAATCAAGAGGAGCCCCAAGGATCTCGAAATTAAAATCCCAGTCTTCACCAGGATTTGAACCCGGGACCTCTCGCTTTACCACTCAGCCACCCAACCTCCCGTTAATTAGATATATTATAACGTAAGAAAACGTGTTCACAAATGTAACCAAAACAAAAAAAGGGCTTTGTTAAACTCTTTGTTTCCAGGGCAACCACTGACTTGGTGTCGTAGAGCTAAAAAAGTTCAGAAAACCCCAAGGGGAATAATCATCCTCATCATTCCTTTGAGTTCCTCGTGGAACACAGGGCCTGAGCAAAAAAACAAGCCACTCTCCACGGTCTCTTACAACAGAGCTAGGCAGGCCTTAGAGTGGAACTCCCCGGGCAACAAGGCGTAGAGGAAGACCCAAAAAAAAAGAACATGGCGAGGCAGTATACTAGAGGAAGCCAAGAGCACCGAAAGAGCTGGGAAGCCATAAAAAAATAGTGGCAAGGGGAATTAACAAAAAATTATTTTTTTTTCCAGTCGCTAATTCTGTTATATTACTGGCTATTGACGACATTCATTTTAGAGTACTATATAACTCATAACTAACTACCTGGCTACGTCATGAATGTCCAGCCAGTTCTGAATGAAGGCATGTTCCCCTTGATTGTTGATACTGACCAGACCAGAGAACAACTGGCCACAGTAGATGGTCGCTTCCTGAACGTTTTTATCGGAGTGAATGTAAAAATGGTAGCACTGACCATTATGTTCAAACCAACCATCTGGACAGTCTGAAAGGAAAGAATACAGATTTTAAGTGATTTGATTCTCGTATTGAAAAAGTTAATATTGGAGTACGACCTTTCGCTACTATTGTTTGTAGACCTGTAACGATTGTTGTGAACTCCTTACTTGGATTATACTTGACATGTAACATACTTCTTTCAATAACTCAAAGAGACGCCAGAAATGAATAAACAACAAAATATATAACTTTAATAAAAGTAATCAGGATGACTGTAGTTGCAGACAACGCATCAAATGTTAACTAGTAAATATATAAATAATTATGAAAACTGACTTCTATATTACTTATATCGTACGACTAGGCTCCATAACTCAGGCCTCTGACAACAATAACAAAACTCCAAGCGCTGTCACTCTGTCCCAAAAAATGGACCAATGAAAAAATAGTAAATAATAATAAATAAACTTAAATCTTACAACCAAGGCTATATCAACTGCTGTTTACAATCCTATATACAAACATAATCACCACAAGACCTCTATTCAAGTCATGACTTCATGTAGGGCGGAACCTGGACGCTGATCTAAAAAAAACGGCTCTAACGATTTTTTCTAGAGCTGATGTATGTCGCTGAGAAATGAATTACTAGCTCGTTGTTCACATCGCGAAAACTCTAGTTTGACCATTATCACTTTTTAAGTAAAAAATAAATAAATTTAGATTTGGCTAGAGATCTAGATCTAGGTCTAAATACCGTCTAACACCGAAATCGGTTTTGAAAGGTGTATCGCGTTCTTGAAAGGACTATCGCTTTCGGGAATTTCCAAATGCAAGGCTCTTCTGACTGAAGAGTTTTATTAAATTATTGTTCAAGAAAATTTTTCGCATCGACTACTAAGTCTAGATCTAAATGCTTATTTTGGAATATTATAAAGTGCACTAGATCTATACATTCGATTAACCAGAATTCTTTCTCGGGGATAATTGGGGGGGGGGGGGAATTGGGTACAAAATGTTCCATTGTTTTTTAATCTAACATTCATTAATTTTTAAGAGAAAAACAGTCGCTCTTTAAAATGCAAAAAGGAGATATTATCTAAAAAAAAAAAAGTATTGTAATGCTTTTCTTGCTTTACGAAATAAGATAAGATAAGATAAGATAACTTTTATTGATCCAATGAAATGGAAATTTAGTTTGACAACAATTGAAAACCTCAGCGTAACTACTATACAATAACAATATAGATGCACAATAAAAATGCACATACGAACAACATTCACACACGAAAGACACATACACACTCATAACCAGCGCTTTATCATTAGACATCTATGTACTTCTCGATTACGACAGAATGTTAATTTTTTATGTTGGTCATCCAGGGTCTTTTATTACTGAATGTTTTAATTTTCTTCTTTAGTACAATCAAATAAAAACAATACCAATATGAGCATATTTTCCAGATAATGATTGTGTATTTATCTATTATGCCTACCGTCTGACTGCTGCGACATGGTACTGGATAACTCAAGCAGTATGACTACCATTACTGTGGACGGCCATCCAGCATCAAACAGAATGTTCATTATAGAGTGACCCGCTAGACGACTCAATAAATGATCAGGATAACCTGTTAGATGGAAAGAGTTAAATAACTTTGACAATAGCATTAAATATGAGCACATCCCTATCAGCAATCTACTATTGCTGATAGCAATGCATTCATTGAGGCGCAAACATCCCTTGCGAATTCACAACCGAATATTCTCCTTCTTCTACTTCTTCTTCAAGCCAGCATTTCGCTGCTGAGCTGTGAGCTCTTTTGCAGACTGTGCCAAGGGAAAATAGTGTGCTGCTTTCTTCAGCTGTTCAGCACTGCCGTACAGGGTGTTGATTATGTTGGGATGGAGTGGAAGAAGGGTCTGCCTAAGGTGGATTAGAAGGGGCATTCAAAAAAGATATGGTTTACGGTTTCATAAGGGTGGGTGCAGTGTCTACAAAGGGGGAGTTGTATGGGATTTATTTGATTGAACATAAGTAAACACGACTACAATAGAACCTGATCAAATTTAAATCTCACTTTTTTTTAATATACTTATATAAAAGCCGGGCCTTTGCATGCAAAGAGATAAAAAAAAATTGCCATTCGACTATTCCTTTCTTCCATATAAATAGACTTATTCATATTCATTGAGTGATTACCTTATATTAAAAACTCTCATGCTTAGCCTATAGTAAAACAACTTAAATGGAAGCCAGTCTATGTATATTTGTGTGTATAATTGTGTGGTTTTGCTGTGTGTGGGGGGGGGGAATAAAATAATTAAAGAATAGATACACATATTACCACTGACTAATCATAGTTGCCTTACTTGTAGGCCAAATACTAAAGGGTATGGAAAGGCTTTTCGGAAAAATAAACAAGGCTGTGTGAAGTGTATTTTTTTTGTGTTTGTTTTTAAAGTTAAGTACGATTGGGGGTTGCAAAGTAAAGTAACTCTTTCAGACCTTGCAATCTATAGGGAAGAAGATGTAAAGGTCATCTGTTTCTCTGGCCGACTGTTAACGAGGGCGTCATGTGGCTAGCATAACGACAAAACGCATATACTTTCCCCAGCTAGTGCCACGTAATCATCAGAGTTGGGTGGAATCAGGGGCTTCGCAAGAAATCATGAAGAAGAAGGTCCCTCGGCTCGGAAGCCAGGCGATTAACTACTTAGCCACAGAGCCCTTAATAAAAACTAATTCATACTGCAAGATTTCAATCAGGATCGGCTGAGGGTCATTATGGATTATTTATATAGCATTATGAAACATCATATGAAATTATTATACATGTATCTATAACAACCTCAGCAAAGCCATTTAAACCATTGGGGATTTTCACACTACGGTTTAGTTATAGTATAAGACTCATTGTAACATTTTGATTTGAAAATTATAGGTTTTTTTTTTACTTAGACCACATGCGGAAATGCAGTAACAAAGATAAACAAGAAAATAGGAGTAGATTATTTGTAAGAAACTTGTAAAGAAGTAATAGAATGTAAATAAAAACAAAAGAAAAAATAAATTAAAGAGGAAGATCGGGAGATATTTTTTAAAAATAAATAGACGCGATAAATGTCAATGTCGCCACACTGAAAGATCCCTGTTACCAACTAGATAATGTAAAGAAAATATAGAAAGAAAAAAAAAAAAGAATACTTTTTAAAAACAAAGCTTATCTAAGGGGAGGAACCACTAAGAACTGCCATTTATCTTAAAATTACGGAGTTTATCTCCCTTGCGGCTAAATTAAAAATAATAAATATGTAACAAATGTTTAACTAATTTTTCGGATTGATTCGTGTATTGTTATCGACGATGAAAAATTATACAAAATTTCAACTTGATCCGAGAATGGCAAGACAGAGAAAAACATGTCAAAACGTAATAAGGCGACTACATCCATATATATATATATCATTAAGTAGAATTTATTTCCCTTATTTTGAAATCAAACAAAATAATTATTCACCAATTTATTGTTTATTTTTATGAAATAAAATGAAAAATGAAAAATTTTAATGAAAAATTTTGCAAAGTTTTAACTTGATCCGAAAATGGGAAACGGGAGAAAAAACATGTTCAAACTTTTTACCAGACAGACAGACAGACAGACAGAAAGACATAATGAATTCATATAATTTTTATAAACTTTTGTAATAACTTTGTGGTACCTGCAGTTCATAAGTATGACTTTACAGTGTTGAAAAGTCACATGAAAAGTTGCAAAGTCTCTCAAGAACTAAATAACACAATGCGCTGAAAATTTCCAATGGATTTAAAAGAATTCCATTTCTATTGATAATAATCATTGTAACGCAAGCCAATGTTCATGTGGCGCTTAATAAGGTTTACTGGAAAAAAAAATGGTTTCAGAAAATATTGCGTGGAAAAAAAAACGCACAATACTACTGTAAACAATATGTCTGAACATAAACACAAGATTTAATCAAATTGGCGCCCAAATGTTAACTACAAATAAGTTTCGAATGTTTGCTTTTTACTGTCTTGAAATTAAATCCAAGCTTGCCTCAAGAATAGCAGCCCTTGAATAGAACTCTCAGCCGCCAGGTGGCGAGCCTCTGAGACCAATTTATTGTTAGTAGAAGAAAGACTTTGGAGTTTCTACCATTTTGGCTGATTGTCGTCTACTCCTATCAAATTAACTCCTTTTCTCCTAATTGACGATACCAGCGTTGATTCCACCAGAATGTGGTAAATAATTACGGAGAGAAAGAGTTAAATAAACAGACGATCTTTACTGTAAAGGCTAAACGCGCCTCGCACACTTCGACCTTTTCGTTGTTGTACTAAAGAGCAGTTAATAGTGTATATGCAATTAAGTTCTCCTGCATCCGCATCTTAAGGTTAACGAGGGTCTCGTGTGGCCAGCACGACAACTCATCTCATTTACTTGCTCTAACGATGGTCTAGAGTTAATTCACAGTTAAAAAAAACAACAACGCTAGTCCTTACTGAAATACCAACAGCTAATAGAAGTACAAGGTAACAGTCACAAGTGATGCCCCATATCTCAAAGATAAATAAAGCATTTTGAAGTGAAGCCTCAACTTTGCCTATAATCGTCTAATAATAATAATAATAATAATAATGTCCGAAATAACAATATACCCCATTGTTATAACAACCGAGGGGATAATAACAACTGACCTCACAGACACCTTCAAGGCCCCTAACATTCCTAGGAATATCCTCTTTGCCTGTCTGAGGGCGGTACTGCTGCAGACCTGCCACATCACTAGAAAATTCCTCAGTGGAAACTGTTAAAGGGGCTACGATGAATTTTGTTTCTCTTTAGCGAAACTCGACCCTGGCAGTGCCAGAGAATGAATACTCGTTCGTTTATAACATAATAATAATGATAGTAATAAAAATCTTTATTGTCCGTAAGAAAAATTGTCTTACAATTTGTGCATTACACCAAAAAAAAACATTATAACTAGAAAAAAACGAAATGTACATTCACACCTGACTCAAAATTTACATGTGAAAAGTTTATATCAGATTATTTCTATTTAATGGTTTGATTGCCAGGGGAACAAAAGAGTGTTTGTGTCTATTTGTTTTTGCTCTCGGTGTCTTGTATCTCTTTTGTTATGGTAAAATCACAAAATCCTGACCCAAAGAGTAATTTTTTTATTTCTATAATCTTTTTAGCTTTTTTTTTCCCTGTATAATTGTACCAACAATTTATGTGGCTCCGTCAGCATGCTACTTTAATAATTAATCCTACGCAAAACAGCTAAAAAGGCAGATAATTTATATCTTATCGTATCTTAAAAAATACAGACATTACTTCAAACAAAAAAAAAAGAGGATTATGTCACAGTCTTAGTTGACATTGCATGATCTAAAGTTCACGTAATGTTAAGAGTTTAAAAGACACGTGGAATTCTTGCTGTAGAAAACAGGAAGTAGAATGAACAAAGTTGACTTTGAGTTCAGTCAGTCAAGTCGAGCAGTCAAGTTAGTCAAATTAGTTAAGTCAAGTGGTATTCTTTGGACCGAGTGGTCAAGTATATTTTGGTCCGGGATGGACAGTAGCGACTTAGAAAAGTCTGTAGTAATTTCAGTTAGAAAGTAACTTGTGGGAAGTTGTTGCCAGTGGTCTTTTTGAGACATGTATTAGTGGATCTATATTTCTGCACAGTGTTACCCTCTGAGATGCGGACGTAATTGGTAATTAACGTATTTTGGATATTCTTTATACCACTGTTTGTTGTTTGTAAAATGTTTTACATGTTTCAGATGTCCATTTAGAGTTGAAGATATTTTACTTCCTAATCCAAACCTCCCGCAGGACGACGGGGGATGGGAGCGGGCAGGGTTTGAACCCTCGACCGTCTATTAATCCGAACGACAGTTCAGCGTGCAAACCGCACGAACAGGCAGCCATCCTGTTATGCGGATAGGATTGCTTATTATTTCTTGACTTGTAGCACTAACAAGGATTGCAGTATTATTATTATTGTGTTGTAAAATAAACTTCATATTTGTCTGCTGAAACGGACTTAGGTCAGTTTATAGTATTTGTCTTGTCACGTGTCAAGAGTACTTCAGGAAGCAAGAACCCAGCATTACACGACATTCGCATTCTGCAACGTTACACCATTCACCATCATTTACAGATTACGTCCTACGCTTGTTCCTAGGTCAATCTAGTCATGCATGTTAACTTAAATTGACTTAAACTTAGGCCTATAATAAAGTTTGGTTCACACAAGGAGAATGCAGTATGATTGAAAGAAAAAAAATATGGAAAATCGAGTCTTTACATTTGTGTCATTCAAGTGTGAAATAGTATCTCTTATTTGCTATGGATATTGAGATGTCTCGTGTATTCAAATTGTGTTGACAATAATGCCTGGCATGTTGAAGCAGAATTGATTGTATTTTGTTGAATGCAAGCCACTGCTAGCCGTGCTAGTTGAACTTCTAATTCATCGTCACTCTTAAAATAGTTCTAGCTAATTTTTTTTTATATATCCAGGATACAAAATACAAATTTTAAAAGAAGGTTACAAAGAAAGTTTGTGTGGAAACACAAACTCAAAATCGACCCCCGAAGTGGTCCACCTAGAGTCTTCATCAGGATTCGAACAAGGGACTTCCGGTTCCAAGTGCTTTACCCCTCAGCCACAGCATCTCCATGTATTCATTTAGCATACGCTTATATTTTTTTTAACCTTATCCATAGATTCCATATTAATAACATGTAACATGTAATAAAGAGAAACTAAATAAGATTTATTCTTCTTACAAAATTAGATAAATTGGCAACATAAAAAAAATTGACCTACTTTAAGCTACAGTTGTGTACAAATGACAAGACTTTCACCTCGCAAATAAAAATTAATATCTTCATTGTCATTTATCACACAAACTAGACATAGACATAGATGCGGCCCTCGAAAGAAAAAGGTTGCCCACCCCTGGTCTAGATAAATGAAAATTATTCAAATTGTTAAAATATCCAACACAGTATTTTAACATCAAACACAATGCACACAATTATATATTGTTCTACTATACCGACTTTATAATCCTTTATTGTGTTACGTTTTCCGATATTGCTATAAAGCATTGCGATGGATCCCATATTGCCACATAATAGAAGAAAGAAGGGGGAAAGGTGAAAGACAACTTACCTAAAAACGTCTACAGACACAATGTCATGCCTCATATTGGACAAAATATTTAACCTAAAGCCTAATCTTTGTGTTAATGTAAAAAAAATTTTTTTCATAATATTTGTTTGTAAAATGTTTTACATATTTCGGATGTTCCTTCAGAGTTGATGATAATTTACTTCCTAGTCCAAACCTCCCGCTGGACGACGGGAAGGGGTATGAACCCACGACTATCGACAAGTCCGAACGACGGTCCAGCGCTAATTCCCCACGACCATGCAGCCACCCTAAATCTATTACTCATCTGGGCGCATCCGTTGTCTTCCGAGCCAGAAGAAGCCACATATGCTGAATGAAAATTCACTGTCTGAGAGAGAGAGAGAGAGAGAGAGAGAGAGAGAGAGAGAGAGAAATGGAGTTATAGGCCTATAAGAAATATAAAGCTTACATAAAAAAGCGTTTATGCACTACGTGTTATGTGCGGTGTTTTATACAACAGTAATCTAAACTAATTACTTTAGATTAAATATGGCAAAATTTTGTGTTGTAACTTAGTTGTTCTATCGGTCTTAGAATTTTACTTAGGAAAATAGTTTGTATAAAAATGTGATATCTTACCATTGATTTCTTCTAGTTTCCTCAAAGTATTGATTCCAACATGAAAAATAAAACATACAGATAACTCAAGCTGTGATTAAAAAAGAAACGCTGATGATCTCCCTTGACGTAAAATGCTTAATGATTACCAGTTGCCTACCCTGCATAAGTTGGGAAGAACCTATTATTATATTACACGCGGCTAGCATATGTGTGGATATGTGTGTGTATAGGTGTGTCGATACTATGCTGTGGGTGTGTGGTAAGTCTAGTTGAAAAAGAAAGATGAGAAGAGAAAGTTTGACCCCCCCCCCCCCCCCCCACATCCGGGTGCTAGCTGTATAACTTTGTTGAGGCTATCAAAGGTGTTTCACTCAAACCTAACTATGTGAGACAGACACAAAAATCCGCACGACACGCAGAGACCCATTGTCGTTAATTACAAATATCCTCGGCCACCCAAATCAGTGACCGCTGATAATCGGGGCTGTACCATTCAAGACTTTATCAGCGGTTCTTGTAATACTGGATTGTTTTTGAGATAGTCATGAGAACAGAGGGACAAAGTCGTATAAAATATGGATCCGCTGAATTATTAGCGTACAGAATGAACTACAGATGTTAAATATACTGAACGGAGGGAAAACAAATAAATGACCATATTGTTTGTGAGTACTTTCTTGTTGGTTTTGTGAACTTTTTTTTTAAATCAGTGTTTTTCTTTTTTTCACTTTTGTCTTGTAAAATATTGTATTTGATTGTCTTTGAAAATACGTAGTAAAAGAAAAGTTCCTCTTGCGATCTATAGGGGCAGATGATCACCTGTTTCTGTGGCCCACGATTAACGAGGGTGCTATGTGGCCAGCATAACGATTTATAATACATTTCCCCAACTAATGAAGTTATTCATTACAGCTGGTGGATTTAGATGCGGCCTGAAATGTTTGACATGTTTCGGATGTTCCTGCAGAGTTGAAGAGAGTTTACTTCCTAGTCCGAACCTCCCGCAGGACGACGAGGGATGGGAGCGAGCAGAGTTTGAACCCGGGACCATCGATAAGTCCGAACGATAGTTCAGAGCGCAAACCGCACGACCAGGAAGCCATCCTCTGAGCCACAGCGCCGCCAATGAGTAGTATTGACATTATTTTATCTTATAAACTACAGACGTTGCTTCAAGAAAGAAGATAATTACATCCCTAAGTGTAACTTTCTGTTCATCTTGTTCTACAGATTAATTAAAGACTTTAGACGAACGTTATCGGCGCGAGAGAGATTCTGATGAAAATAATAATTAGGAAAAGTATATACAAAACATAGATATGCATCGTTTTATTTTAAAGTAAAATGAACATACATAATGTGGCTGAAACCTTTCGCGTTAAAACGTCCCGCGCCAAAAATGGCTGCACCAAATCGTGCTCCTTCGCCAAAGAGTGAGGTCATATGACGTTGTAAACCAAGGGAAGTAAATACAAGGCTTCTTAGTTCTACGGATTAAAAAGATTATTTTTTGAGGTGGGAGAGGGCGTTATAAGCATGGTCATGCAAGAAAAAAAGTTGTCTCCCTTGTTATTGCCAATGTCACGCAGGTTATGGTTCTTGCCCTATTTAAAAGACGTCACCCACAAATTTGTTCCTAATGACTCTCCTGCTAGTTCGTGTATTCAAATGTGAAAGTCATAAGTGTCTAAATAGATCGTTCTATGCATGAGATTCGCCTCACATTTTAACGTATGACCCCAAGCAAGTCACTCTGAGTTTATTGAAGTACCACGGTCTCATTGACTGCATTGTCAGTGTCACTACAATGTTTGTGACTACAATTCTTTTAATATATTCGTTGTGACTACTGTCTCAATCACTTCATGCTTAATAGGCATATTACAGAGAGGTGAATGTACTCAAGGAAATGGAAATGCGATATAAATATATATATATATATATATATATATATATATATAGCTTTTATATATAGCGCTACTTTCATGGTTATATTATGCTCAGAGCGCTTTTGGTCCAATCTCATTTGTGGGCCAGTGGGGGGGGGGGGGGGTAGGGGGTATCTAGGAGTTGGTTTTCCGTGCTACCTTTAACCGCTCAGTAAACACAACTCTGCCCGAGTCGGGTGTAGAACCTCGAGCACCCTTCTAGGTAGCCAAGCCAAGCCAAGTTCAAGCGCACTCGACCACGCTTCCCACGGCGGCGATAACAATCTGTACATTTTAAATGTGCTTGTTTGTTTCGGATTCCTTCTTATTCTTCTTCATTGCTGTATTACTGCTATACTAGAGAGTTCAGAGTAGTCCTAGGCCAGGTAGTTCTCCATATAAATTTTCTTCTCTAGGGGCCAGAGTCTTGTTCGGGTCTCTTGGTAAAATATGCAGCTTTGAACGATTCAGGTAACCTTATTCTATCCTAACCAAGAGCTCCCGCAGGACGGCGAGAAATGGCGGCGGGCTGGGTTTGAACGCGGGACCTTCAAGACCACAGTCAACACTACCAGGCAGCTATTAAGTAAGCTTATATTGCACAGGCGTAGATATGGAGGTGGATGGGGGAGAATTTGATAATCCCCCCCCCCCCCCCGGGACACACACTCGAGAAGCCCCCAAATGAGTGTTCTAATTATTTTTTTTACATTAAATATTAAATATTAAGCCATTATCTCATGTCACGATGTCGAATGTAAAAATGCAGGGGCCCTTAAAGAAGTCAAGCCCCAAGGGTCTCCGAATGATGGCAAATTCCTAGCTACGCCACTGCTCTATTGAAGATTTATACCAATCACGTTTTTAATTTTTGTTAAAGTATAAGTTATAAAGTTTACGAACATCCTGAAACATAAGACTTAGAATTTAACTGTAAGGACTTTAAAACGTATTTAAAACAGAAGATTACTTTAGTTTGAAAGTTTTGGGGTTAACATTTTTAAAGCTTTTAAAACCATTTCAAGTTTGTTGACACCATAGAGGTATAAACTTTGTGTCGGTGAATACTGCGTTTTGTTGTCATGTTTGGTGGCTATGTTTACTAGGCAATAGTTCTTTGTAAACAAAGCTGTTCTTTTTAATATTCATTTTTTTTAGCTTCATTCAATTGTCTGTTCACTCCATAAGGTCGAAACAACGGGCGAACCTTACGCCATTCTTGAGTCAGCACACATACACATCGAACTGTCACGTCTCTTAAGTCAAGGTTCACACACAGTCCTTAGACCAATATAACCCGTTAGTGTCTAAACATATAGACAAGACCCAAAATCTCCCTGGGCATCATTCAGAGAGACACTAGCTGCTAATGGAGTGATGTGAAAAAAAAAAAAGAAAACTATTCTTTTATTTGTGTGAGTGTCTGTTTTTAATTGGAATACTGTTTGTTATAGAGGTGTTTATTCAACTGATTGTAAAAATACATTCAATACTTTTAAATTTTTTTTTTCTTATAAAAAAAAAGAGCAACTCATCATCCATCCATCCGTGTGACCCTACAACCCATTGATGGCTTTGGCCTTCCTCAACACATCCCTCTATTCAGATCTCTCCTGAAACTTTCGTCTCCATGCCACAACCGAGACCAATCGTGATATAAAGGCCTGTACACAGAGCTGCAACGTCACAGCCTGTGGGCAGTTTGGACCAATAGCTTGTTGTCACACAACAGGCTTGTAAAAACGAATAACGAATGGTCTTGCCAGAACACCAAGCTTTTGTAGATCTGCCTCCAAATCATCAATTTATCGTATTCGTTGTCTGTCTTTGGATCGCCTGGCCTTTGGTTTTCCCGATTCACAATATTTTCCTCTCAGAGTTACTCCACCTGTCGTTATGCTACTTTTTGAAACACTTTGGTATCTTCCTACTGTTGTAGTAATTATTAGTACAGTAAATAGATCTCCGTTGTTAAAACCAACTTTTAATCCTCGTTGAAAACTTCTATCTTGAATTCAATAATCGAATTCCTTAGCACAAATCCTAAATCAAAGTCAAGCAAGTACATAATAATAACCTTAAAATAAAAACCATAAGCCAAATACAAAGACACCCCCCCCCCCCCCCGAATAATAAAATAACGTCAATATCTAAATCTAGTACTAATAATCACATCCCATATATGAACTGAAATGACTCTCCTCTAACGATTACCTCCTTTCCCACTATCCCCACTCCCTCAAAAAACTATTGAGAGAGACTAAAAAAAAAAAGGAATATATTTTCGCATTCTTTGCAATAGTTTAAACGAAGCTGTTTCTAGGTTTGTTATTGCTTAGTTTGTTTGTTTCTTTTTGTTATCATATCAAGACGTCTGTAAAGTACGTCAATGAACTTCTCTCTTGTGTTTTGTCTTTTGTGAGATTTTTTAGTTGTTGTTGTTTCTATTTTAAAAATAAAGAGTCAATGTAACAGCAACACATAGAGCAGTCTTAAACGCTCTTGATGGAAATACGGACAGAGAGACTGGTGAATATGTAAGAGAAATTAAAGAAATTACTTATTTAAAAAGTGAAAAAAAAAAATTAACAAATCTATTCTAAAGAGAAGAACCGCATAATCACTGCCGTATATTTTAATACTGCAGAAATAAGCTCTATTCTCTATATAAAACAAAATTAATTATTCCTACTAATTGATTAACTTGTCTTTTTTTTTTTATTAATTCCTATTGTCATTGACTATGAATAATTGTGCACAATTTCAACTTGATCTGAGAATGAAAAGTGGGAGAACAATATTAATAAAAAGTAATAAAAACGTAATAAGGAAAATAGCTCGACATCCTTCAGAATTGAAAAGTATTACATTCTAGCCCAAACCTTTCGTAGGGCGGCGAAGTATGTCGGTGGGCAGGGTTCGATCACAGAATCCTCGTGACGACAGTCCAGAGCACATACCACACGACCAAGAAGTTTTGCTGAAAAAGTATTGGAAACAAAAAGTTCAAGATTTTATAAGTCTCTTGTTCTGCACAGATGAAACTAGTCAGATTTGGCAGCAAAAATTTAGTTCATGAAGAAAAAAAAAACAGGAAAACATCCAAGCACGATGTCTGCGTTTATTCAAATTCTTACCATTGTCCTAATACTTCTCTCTCTATCTCTCTCTTCTTTCTCTCTCTCTTCTTTCTCTTTCTCTCACTCTATTTTTATTTCAATATTTCTCTTTTTTCTATTTCTCCGATTCTATTTCTCTGTCTTTTTCTCTATTTCTTTCTCTATTTTTGTTTATCTCTCTCTGTCTATCTCTCTTTCTTTCTCTTTCCTTCTTTCTCTATTTCTCTGTCTTTGTCTTCCTCTATCTCTTTTCTCTCTCTCTCTCTTTCTTTTCCTCCCAAGCCCACCGAGCCAGCTTCCGACCACCAAACAGCCTTGTCAAACAGTGATAAAGTAAAACTAAACAAAACAAAAAAATTCCTAGGCACGAAGGCCTCCCCCCCCCCCCACCCCCCGCCCTCTCTTCCTCCTTTGCCCCGTCCCCAATGTCCGGCCATGAGAGCATAGCAGCAAATAACAACGGAATATTGGATGCTTTCACTACCAACTTACGACAATGAAAGAGTGCAGACGTGAAGGAATAAAACACAATCACGACATTGCACACCGTGTGAGCATTTCAATGCATTCTTCTTCATGACGGCTTTATTTCGTACTGGATCTAAAACAAATAGCAGCCATTGCAATAAAGTGCATTCAGCGTCATTGCTAGGACATTCGCATTCAACAGCTAGTTGACACATATTTGTTGTCGTTCGATATAGTGTTCAAATTTATTGTTTTACGAGTGTCCAATAGAAAGCCAGTGAAAATCACATAATGTTTGTCCAGCAATACCAGGTGTGATGAAATATGGAGTTGTTTATTTAATGGTGTCCAGCGCATTAATATAGAGTAGCTTAATTTTCTGGAACCAGATATGAGCTTGAAGATGTTAGACAGGTGATTGAAAAGTAGTTCGTATATTTGAAAAACTGAGAAACAGTTTATAGCAAGGAGAGAAACAATTACAATTAATAGCATAATAAACTTGAGCACGTGGAAGTTTACAATTACGTAAAGGTGCTGTGGTAACAAAGTATTTATGATCAATTCTGAAGGAAGATTCTAGTTTTTCATGACCAAGTTACGCAGGTTTCCAAGTTTCCAAGTACTCCATCTTAGTAGGCGAAATAGATTTAACAAAATAATGTTATATAAAATAATTAAAATATTGAATAGGCAATTCAAAATGTAACAAAAGCGATTTAGATGTCTGACTTTGAGAGATGATAATTTGTTAAACTAGTTTTTCAAGACATTAATGCATTTGTAAATGTGTCTACGTTCATGAATGGGAATAAAGACAATGTTGCCGGTGTGGAAAGTGTGTGTCAATATGGACAATCTCTCCTATTTGAGATTATGACCATTCATTTATCTTCACTACTAGTATCATTTATTTGTGAAATGGAACTTCTAGTGTGTTCAGCTATTCTTGTTCTTATCTCGTCAAACTCCATCAAGGTAATTGAACAATTTTTTTAATGTTCATTCTTCTATATGTCATATGATATAATGATATACGACGTTTCCAGAAGAAAAAGGATGGGCTTTAGAGCGAGAGGGTAAGGTCGACTTCTCGACCAAATCTTGCTTCTGGAAAAGGACAGGCTTTAGAGCGAGAGAGTGAGGTCGACGTCTCGACCAAACCTTGCTTCTGAAAGAGGATGGGCGTTAGGGCGAGAGATTGAGCTACTCCAGGAGTGTCTTAATTGTTAACCATGACTGTGAAGCTAGACCATGATCGAGCCTCGTGACGTGAGTTTTGAGTGTTTAAGATCACGAGGTGAGGAGGAGAGACGAGAGCGAACAAAATATTATAGATAAAGAGAACAATACTATGTCAGACAAAATGTATACCATGGAATGCGTTGTCGTAGTCAGCTTAGAAAATCAATGAATTGGCAGAATTTAAGCCATTGATTAAATTGAATGCAAGATTGATCTAGGGACATGCAAAAGATGTAATCATCTTTTTTTTTAAAGGAACGTCTGAATTTTATAAGATAAGTAGAAGATATAATATATTCTTTTATGAAACAAACCAGCATTCAAGATGGAGATATTTAGCCTCAGTTCTTAGTTCTTACCTTCATCTCTATCAAATTAAATTTTCACTCTGTCCTGGATGTTGACATTTGTTTTGTACATGTATTAAATTATTTACATCTAACCACACCAACATAACCGAGTTTATATCTTTATATCTGAAGGTTCACATATACAGCATTGCAATAAATAAAGATTGTTATCCAGTGAATCGAGTTTATCAGTGTGAATATATCAAACAATACACATTTTATGAATAGTAGTTTTATTTCACAGAATACAAGCTCAACAATAACTACATTCAGATATTAACGTAAGCCCTTAGTTTGGCTAAGTTTCAAAACACGCTGATTCGAATTTCACAAACATTCATGAAAAAAAATCTAAACAAAGGTAGTCACAATGATACAATTACATTCCTTCATGTCAAGTTGTAACATAAATGTCGAGCTGTGTTGTCAATATGATGTTCAGTATTTCTGTTATAACAATACGTTTCAGTAGATCCGTGTTGTGTAGCTTGACTTCAGGTGGAACAAATCTAGGTCTTTCTATCCTAACTGACGATACCTACGTTGATTTGACCCCATTTAAAAAAAAAATGTTGGTTTTATAAACTTTACTTTATCTTTTTTTTTCAATAATTTCCTGATAACATACAAAAAAAAAAAGTTATTAAATTTTAATCATAACAGGGGGAGTGAAACACAAATGAGCAAAATGATTAATTCTATCGGAACGTGGGAAATACTAACGTAGAGAGAGAGCTAGTGATACAAAATTTCAGAAACTTAAATTCATTGGGGATTTTGAAAATATATGTTCGATTTCAAACCATTTCAAAGGTACTGTAACGATAAAGCAAAATGTTTAAAAAAAATAAATAAAAAGAAATATGTACATCTTATAAATGTAAATTTATAGCCATTCATATCGGTACTGTAGAATGTATTTTCAATAGTCTATATCAAGTAAAATTAATTATTTTCTTTAAATCCTTTAATCAACTATTTAATTTTTGTATTGATTCATGTTTTGTTAGGAACAATGAATAATTGTGCAAAGTTTCCACTTGATCCAACACTGGAAAGGGGGAGAAATGACGTGTTACAAAATGAACAATCTATTAAAACAGAGAGAGAGAGAGAGAGAGAGAAAGAGAGAGAGAGGTCTTAGTTAAAGCCATTTTGTTAACAGCTTCATTTGTGTAATCTGTGACCAATCGAAAATGAAGTCACCGTCTCGCTCAGGCTAAAATACCTTGATCACCATGTCCCACTTCTCTCCCTTAGGTCCTGGAAGCCGTCAAGACGGTGGAGATCAGAATAGATCACCTAAATGCCACACAGATGAGGACCAGGATAGCCTGCTGTCGGACTTCCCAGTGTGTTTGCCAGACCAGGCTAAGGGCGTGCCTGTACGAGAGGACGCGGTCAAGCTGCCCCGAGGCCATATTCAAAGAAAGTGACTTCTTAGGTAGTCCGGTACATATTGACACTATTCAGTTTTTTTCACTATATATTTTGAATAATGATAATAAATTACAAGAGACGTTTACCTTCCGATATAGAATAGATATTAAACAATCGAATTTCAATTTTTCTTTAAATGATTGTGGTCCACTTGAAAGCACACATTTGACTAAAGTAAAACCATTACTAAGTAAATTAAAGTACTATATCAGACCTAGCGATTTATAGAGCAGATGATATGTGGAACATATGTTTCTATGGTTATTGGTTCAAGAGGGTGTCATGTAGCCAGCAAAACGACAACCGCCTTTACTTTTCCAATTTGGCTTTAATGTTCCTTGCAGAAATCAACACAGCTTGACTCATCTTGATAAAACTTTGCATATACATTCATTTGACCACTCCGCCGGCCCACTGAGAGGGGGGGGGGGGGGAGGCAAGCTAAAATAAAATTTAAAAAAAAGATTTTTCTTTATTTGTACTGACTTAGTTTTAAGCTTCGTCACGTGTCATGATAGATATTGTGTTGGAAGAGATCTGCTAGCTCTATACATACAGATTTTAATATACTAACACGTTGCTTTTTTTAAATCTCTAGACAAATATCGAACAAAGAAAGTATATATATATATATATATATATATATATATATATATATATATATATATATATATATATATATATAAGTAAGCCGGTGTGGTTTAAAATAGTAACTACTTAAACTCCACCGAAGGAACTAGTCCAATGTCATCTAATTGCTCCGTATACAGAGCACCTCCGTACTCTATAAAGTAACAAGCGTCTATTATCCGTTGAGATTTGTCTCCTTGTTATCCCGCCTTATATTTTTAATCTATCGTCGTATCACTCACTGAAATGTTCGATTAAGCAACTTCTTCGTACCAGCCTATTGAATGACTGCAGCTTTTGGAATAAACACGTTATATCGTAACCACAGACATATTATATCTAGACTGGACATGGTCATCTCTAAAGTTGCACACAAAAATGTCGCTGAAAAATGCGCTGTTTTGTAAAGTAGTTTATAAGAAGTAAAGTTGTTTGTTTGTTTTTTTAACCCTAAAGTATGTCCCATATAATTTAATGTTGACATCAAGATCAAGTAATTGAATAGTCTTATAATTATTATTTTGCAATTTTTAGATACATAATCTAGAAAGATCTAGGTAATCAATCTATTTAAATGTACATACTATGGTTAAAATCAACAGACTTGAATTACTTCGAAACATTATCTATTTATTTATGCCAATTATATTAAAAATGGTATTGCATCATTTCTAAACTTTATAAACTTAAGATCAATACTTTTCTAAGACAGAATAGATTGATTTTACTAGATTCGGGCGACTTCCTTTACAGCTTGAAAAAGACATACGTACATAACAATATATACATTTAGATATAGATGATGTAAAAGTCATCTGTTTCTGTGGCCAACGGTTAACGAGGGTGTCATGTGGCCAGCCCAACGACCAACCGCCTTTAATTTTTCCCATCTAATGTCAGGTACCCATTAGAGCTGGGTGTACTCAGAGGCGCCCAAATATCAATCACGATTCGAACCCGGGACCCTCGTTTCAGAAGCCAAGCGGTTCACCGCTTATCCACATCCAAAAAGCAAAACCAAATAAATAACTAAGATAGACACAAAGCAACTCTTATTCCAAATGAAAGGGATAATTTGTAACGGTATTTTTTCTTTGTGTCATTGCATGAAGGAACAGACACGAGAGTATATTACTTTGTTGAGTTTAGAGTAAAAAAAAACAACAAGTAAATCTCTAAACATGTCAGACTTGTACGTGTAGGAAATAATTTTCTTCTTGTTTACAACACTTCTATTTAAGTCACCCATTCAGTGAGGGTAGACGCTGATCTCGAATACTATTCTAACGATTTTCCTAAAAATTTAGCATTTAGGCTTTTTTTTTTTTCCTTAAAATATATTTCAATACAATGAAACGACGATAATATAAACACATTGTAAATTTAATATTGAATTCAAAGGTAGATCTAATAGGGTAAATACAAGCAAAATAAAAAAAAAATAAATAAAAAAGGCAACAAAGCTTATCTAAAGGATTAAACTCCAACCTTAAAACCATATATACCAATAATGTACAAGCTGTTTGCCTTATTGGATATCAAACAAAATAATTAATGACTATAATTAATTGACCACGTAAGCATATTATTTGTTTATTCATTCATGTTTCGTTGAGTTCAAAAAATATTTTTTTTTTAAAGTATCAGCTTGAGGGAGAAATAGAGTTAACAATTATTTAATGGGACTAAACCCAACAAATGTAGCCATATCTCTGAATACTGATGGCTTAATTTCCCATGCTGCTATTTTAAAAAATAATTAATTATTAGTAATTTAATGTCTAATTATTACTTTTTTTTATTGATTCGTATCTTGTCTATATCAATGAATAATTGTGCGAAGTTCCAACTTGATACGAGAATGGATGTGGGAGAAATAACGTGTACACACTTTTTACTAGACAGACAGACAGACAGACTGAGTGAGTTGATAAAAGCTTTGTTAAAAATATGTTAAATTATAACTCGATAACATGTAATTCACATTCTACGTCATGTTAGTTAACTCATTCACTCTACGCCATGTCAGTTAACACATTCACTCTACCTCTTTTGATCCACACGTCAAAAGTTACATCAACCCATCAACGGAGTTTGCCTATTCAGCTCAGCTCAAGTTAGAGTTAAACTGTTTGTACGAATGGACTTTGCGCTTTAAGGTGTGAGTGTTAAGTCTGGATAATCTCCCCTGACCATTCTGCCCCTTTTCTTTTATTACCTGCCCCTTAAAAGAGTGGAAGAAATCCAACTAGGTCAAGTCTGATGCGTGGGCGACGAAACTATTTAGGACGCCACTACATCTGAATTACATGTTGGTTACGAAGCCAGATGTGGAAGAAGTCAAAATGCTTTGACCCTTTTCAAATTTGTATAGGGACTGAAATATGTTTTAAGTCTACGTGGAAAAGAGTGGGTCAAGGGCAACATGTTCTGAGACGAATTCTGAGATTCAGTGATCATTTGTTTCTTCTGTCTTCTGCTTTGCCTCCTTTTTTTTTTTTTTGATATCATCTTTCTCTTCTAGAAAAACATAAACAATTTTTTGCATACTCCAAAATCTTCTGAGAATTTTTTTTTTTCGTACCTGGCAATGAAAGATGAGATCGACATAGTCGATGTCTAGCAGTTTCTCAATAGTCTCTGATCTCTCTTCTGTTAAATCCTCTTGCTCTAATTTTGAACAAACCTTATATCAACTCACTCTGTCTGGTACAAAGTTTTTATACGTTATTTCTCCCACGCCCAATCTCGGATCAAGCTGACATTTTACACTATTATTCATTTATTCAAGACATGAATCAATTTTAAAAAGTAACCAATCAGGCAATTAATAACGGGTAAAAAAATATCTTTACTTTAATAGCAACGAGGGAAACTAATGCTTCACACATATGGCTAAAGTTGTTGGGTTTAGTCCTCTTACTTAACTGTTAACGCTATTTCTCGTCACGCACTCTCCGATCAAGTTATTGTACGTAACAAAACATTAATCAATAAACGCAAATACTTCATTGATAAAAAATTATTGGAAATTAATTATTTTGTTCGATATCAGGGAAATAACGTGGACATTATTGGTAGATATAATTTTAAGGATTTTTTAAAAAGATTTCTTGTACATTTAGCTTGTTTTTTTTCTTAAATTAACTCTAATTTATAGAAATTACAGTGTGTGTGATTGTGATAACTGTTTTAGTTCATCGGTAGAATACAAAGGCATTAGATTTAAACTCATTGAGCATTGCTGAGGAAATCGCCTCTATATGCGACTTCTGAAATCGAGAGCAACTGAGAGGGTTACATATTTCATTTTCTCTGGATCTTCCGTTTGTAAGACATGAGATTTACACAATTCAATTAAAAACCAAATGTAGATTTACTAGAGAGATTTAGGCAACACTGTAACATGCAGATGTTAATTTGTTAGACCGGGAAGTAGGAAATAGGACATTGTTACACAGCCTTTGTTCGATCTGGGGGCGGGGAGGTATGCATATACATTTCTGAAACGCTTAGAAAGAAAGAGTCCAATCACAGAAAAAAAAAATCGATTGCAATGCACAATGTCTCCGCGGCTTTATTACGGACTGTGCAGAAGTTGCAAGGGGCCGCACAGAACCTCGTCATGGGTCGGAATTGACCCGCGTGCCGTAGTTTGAGCACCACATTTCTGGACTATACTTTAACACGGGAATGTGAACAATATTTATCTGACTTGTGTGTTTTAAGAATTTCCTTCAGAAATGAAGATTCTATACCTTCTAACTCAAATCTATCGCACGATGGCGTGGAAGGCGTCGGACAGTGTTCGAACCCGGGACGATTGAGAACAGCGTTCAGAGTTAAAACTACGGTACTAAGATTTATTGATAAGAATACAGAGTAGCAATGACTAATGGCTTGGTGTACGTGTTTTAAGTTGAAAGAGTCCCCCCCCCCCCCCCCCCCAATGAAACAGATTTGATTTTCTATTCATGTCATCAGGTGGCCTAGTTCTGAGTAGAACGGAACCGTTGATGAGACTAGAGACGGATGTACAAACACAGGTATGTAAGAATATTCCAGAACTGAGTTTTTAGTGCGTCAGTGTGTGTGTAAGAGATAATGAGAGAGAAGGAAAGATGCGTAATCACAATGAGAGAGAGGAGATAGAGAGAAGGGGGGGAGTTGTAGGAGAGAGAGAGAGAGAGAGAAGATAGAAAGAAAGTGAGAAGTGTTAGAGAAAGTGGGAGAGTAGGAAGGACGAAGAAAGAGAGAGAAAGAGAGAGAGAGATTATGAAGCCAATTTATAAAGTTAACAATCATCATTTAAAATTAAATTAGTCTCTCCCTGCTCGCTAAAGATGTGTCACAATATGATCTTACCTATTGCAATCTACTAGAATGGGGATACATAGACCTATAATTGGTAAATGTTGTCATTGATTCTTGTGTTGTCAGGTAAAAGAAATCATTGTGCAAAATTTCAGCTTGATCTTAGATCGGGTGTCAAAGAAATAACGTGTACAAATTTTTTACCAGACAGACATACAGAGTAGGTGATTTAAGCTTTGTAAAAATTAAACAGCACATTAAAATTTCACACCACAACACTAAAGTCAAACACACCAATCTCAGGAAACCACGTATTTCTACTAAAGTCTGAAAGCAATAAAAATGAGTGCACCATAATAATAATAATAATAATTATAATAATAATAAGGCTTGTCTTCGCGTCCGAAGATTAATAAGGAATGCAGTAATTCTCGAGGCTACACAGCCCCAGCTGTGACCTACATATTTTGCCACATCCAGAGCAAGCATAACAATTGTCGCCGGTGGTCGATTAACATTTCCTTTTGGCCGTCTGCGAACACCAGAATAATAGTTAAACGGTATTTCCAAATTATTACACATTTCAACCACTAATATAAGCAGCTGACTAGGTCTTTCTCAAAGACAAATTTTTTGATGGCTGTTGGAATAACAGTACTGCATCAAATTCTAACAGAAACACCTAATCTGATGTCATATTAAGACAATACTCTATGTTCCACATTTTGATACAGTAAAGTACGGCTTTCAGACTTAGCGATCTAAATGTAAATGTCATCTAATTCTAAAGCCGAAGGTGTTTTGTGGCCAGAACAACGACCTTTGACTTTCCCCACAACTAATGCAAGGTATCAATTAGAGTTGGATGGACTTAAGGGCCATTAAAATCCCGAAATTCAATATTCCAGTTTTCATCAAGATTCGAACCCAGGCCCCCCAGTTCAGACGCCAAACGCTTTACCACTCAGCTTCCACTACCCCAAAAAGACAAATATAGGCCTACTTTATTGTATTTAAAGCCATTGATTTAATTACAAAGTATGCTTCAATACATTGTAGAGTCCAATGCTTCAAGTTCAGTTAGTGTACGGAATGGTTGGAGACCATGACATGGAATTGTTGGGACATTTTCCTATCGACTTATCAGGTAATTATCTTTTTAAACATTTCTTATCATTCATACAAGATTTGTACTTTATTTCAAAATGTTTAAACGCATTGCTGTTATACGTATAGCATTATCAGTAGATGGCTTACCGTAACATTGCACAATGCACAACCAATTAAATGGCTACTTGGGCCGTAAGGTATATGCTCCAAGAGGTCTGGTGTTTGAGCTTTGCCAACCATCACTTTTACTGTCCTGCAGACGTTGGAGCTACAACGGGTCCCTTTTTTTAAAAAGCATGCCCGAGACTTGCAAAGACACAATAAAGAAAACTATTGTTGGATCTAGAAACTATTAGCATCAGTTGGCCACTGAAAGAGGGAAGGAGGGGGGAGGGGAATAGTCAACAATAAGATCTACTGCCTGACAAAGCTACGCAATCAAATATGGAGGCAAATCTATAAATAACCAACTTTTTTGGTGTATCCGGTGCATAGAATACGGAAGTATAGATAAGTATTTCACTAAATCAAATTAAATTTGTGCACACTTTTCAGCACTGTAGAATCAGATGTCTATACCAGTGTTTCCCAAACTGTGCGTTCCGCGAGACCTGAAAAGGTGTTCTGCGAACTACTGGAATAATAAACTAGTAGGCCACCACTTGAATTAATCTCTTTCAAAAATAATCAAAGTGTTCCGCTAAATACTCAGAATGTGCGAAGTGTTCCGTTACATAAAAAATTTGGGGAACACTGACCTAAACTCTATAGTTTGTAGTACAAAGTTATTTGTATAGTTAGTTGGCAAGACATTTTCATTTACTGCGTTTATTTATTTCAAATCTCTCCCGATCTTCATCTTTTCGTTTCGTCTCGTTTTCCTTAAGCTTTTATATTTTCCTTGTACTATCGCTTTCTCTTCTTGTTCTATATTCCTGTATTTTATTTGCTGTAAGATCTAAAACGGGATCTTAAAAATCAAAAAGTAATTTACTTTTAATGTGAACATTCCTAAGTGTTTATACATTTGAGTATTAAAATATAAATTTCTTATTCTGTAATAAAGGTATTAAACTGAACTGATTTTGTGTCTCTGTCAGGTCTTCCATTGGGTCCTAATAGAGATCAAATCGGCTGGACCAATTTTGATTTAAATACTATGTCCAAGATTAGCATGGTGCTGCAGGTCAAGGTAAACTTACACAACTTTGGGATTTGCACATCAGAGACTGCTTATAGTATTAAGCCATTTACAACACATTGTAATTTACAGGAGGAAACTTGAAACGAAAGCAAGAATACAAGATTTATATTTTTACATTCTTTTTCAGCTCTATTGCAGTCCAACTTATTATGGTCCAATGTGTCTCGAGCGCTGTGAACCGGAAGTCTCAAGATTTCATTGTACAGACGATGGTCAACGTGTGTGTATCGGCTTCTGGAAAGGTCCCAAGTGTGACTCAGGTCAGTTTACCCAAATTTACCCATAGGTAACACAAACTGAGTGATCCAACTTTCTTTGGGGAACCCACTAAAAATGTTCCATAAATATTTTCAATCATTTTCAAGAAAGAGCTAATTGAAAATAACTTGACGTACCCATTTGGGTGGGGCGGGGGGGAAAAGGAAATTTATAAGTGGCCTCGTATCTCAAATAACTAAAGGCCTTATCAGTCCTGGCAGTTGTACATTTGAGACCAAAAGTATTATATTCAATTACTTTTAAGACCAGTTGTATTATATCCGATTACTTTTAAGGCCAGTAAATTTATATTCGATTACTATTAAGGTTAGTAGTATTATATTCGATTACTTTAAAGGCCAGTTGTATTATATCCGATTACTTTTAAGGCCAGTAAATTTATATTCGATTAATATTAAGGTTAGTAGTATTATATTCGATTAGTTCTAAGGCCAGTTGTATTACATCCGATTACTTTTAAGGCCAGTAATATTATATTCAATTACTATTAAGGTTAGTAGTATTAAATTCAAATACATTTAAGGCCAGTAGTATTATATTCGATTACCTTTAAGGCCAGTAGTATTATTTAAAATTGACTGAATTCAATTCGATGCAGTGTTACCACACATAAAGTCTTGTGATAGTTATTAAAATCCAATAGGAAGTGTCAAGTGATTCCTTGTCAAGATAACACAAAGAAATAATGTGTCATTTCCACACAGCAATGACATACATAGTCAACTAAAGCTACAGCCATTAAGTAATGGTAATTTATAACAATAAATACATATATTAATCATAAATAATGAGTGTGATAACGACGGAACTAATATTTTAGGCGATAGTTCAGAAAACCGGCAATCAAGAAATTTTTTTTTTCTATAATGCTGTAAGGATTAGGGTCAAACCTCTCACACAATGTCAGGGGATGACGGCGAATGTGGCTGGTATTCAGAGCATCATAACAACTATGTCACACGGTCAATCATCCATTCTAGGAAGTCGTCAAATAGTCAACGCCTCAATTTTTTTCGTTCATGTAAAAACATGTCTTTATTCAAATTCTGTTTCAAATTCTCTCTCACTCACTAATTTAACTCTTTCTGTCTTTCGCACCTTTCTCTCTCTCTCTCTCTCTCTCTCTTACTGTATTTCTAACCTGTTTGTAAACCAAGCAAGAAAAACTTTTAAAAAAATGACTTGCCAGTTGAAAAGGTAAAAAGTCGAACCGATACCTAACGAGATTCACACCGTGGTGACGTAGCCTAGAAAGGTTCTCAGGTCATAATTTAGAATTGTAATGTATTACAAATAATATACAACGTTGATTTAAAAATTGCTGAGATTCAAATAAAATTGTCTTATTCTTATTCCAGATAATAATAATAATAATAATTTTATTTATAAGGCCCTGTTAACAAACAAAAATGTAGGCTCAAGGCGCTGTGATAACAGTACAAACACAAACACGAGAGCTAAGATGACAAAGTAATCTCAAAAAAAAAAAAGTTTGTAACAGATATGTCTTAATGTTCTTCTTGGTTTGGCTTGGCTACCTATGAAGGGGGCTCGAGGTTCGACACCCGACTCGGGCAGAGTTTTGTTTACTGAGTGCCGAAAGGCAGCACGGAAAAAAAACCTTCTCCTAGTTACCCCCTGCTCCCACTGGTCCACAAATGAGATTGGACCAAAGCGCTCTGAGCATGCTGTAAGTATCAAAGTAGCGCTATATAAAAGCCATAATTTATTTATTTATTTAATGAAGTGAAGCATGTTGTCTGTCTAAGATCAATGGCCAATGGTGAGTGAGTTCCAAACCTTTGGCCCGTGATCCCAGTTCAAAACCTATTACATAGAGCTTTTTGAGCATAGTAGCCTGAAAGGGCCATTAATAAAACGACTCTGTAGAGTTTAAAATTTCTAATATGAACAACTAGACTTGCATGAGCTTACGAGACAATTTGAATAACATCACAGTAATTGTAAGACTAGGAGAAAGTGTATACTGTTTATATGTGTGTACACTGTTTATGTGTGTACACTGTTTATGTGTGTACACTGTTTATGTGTGTACACTGTTTATATTTGTGTACACTATGTACATTTGTGTACATCGGTTAAGGAAAGTAATTGAGATGACAAGACAACAAAGTAGACACCATGGCGATTAAAGCGCTGATGCACGAACTATGACCTGAGGGCCACATCCGGCCCGTCTAAACCCCAGCCCACATTGTGTAATAAAGTTTGTGGAAGCTCAATTACGATGGAATCGATCCTTTTTTTTTTACAAAGCTTATATCAAATCACTCTGTCTGTCTGTTTGTACATGTTATTTCCCCCACGCCCATTCTAGAATCAAGTTATTTATTGGCATAGACATGGCATGAATCAATTTAAAAAAAAATTAACTAGTTAGTCAATTAATACTGGTAATTAATTATTTTGTTTGGGTAATTAATTTTTTTGTTTGATTCCAAGAAGGGAAATTGATCGTTCGGTATTCACAGATGCGGCTAAGTATGTAGGGTTTTGGCCCCATTTATAATTGAGCACTTTATCTTGTTTAAACTTTAGATTATGAGCCATAGCACGCAATAAAATATGGATCAATTTAAAAAATAACCGATTAGTTAATTAATTATTGGTACTTAAATATTTTGTTTGATATTGAATTAGGGAAATAGCTTCTACATTACTGAGAGATGAAGTTATAAGTGTGATTTTTTTTTTCATTAGATAGTTTTTTTTTAAAAAGGATGTTTTATATTTTTGCTTGTTTTGCGGTGATATATTCCGCGAGCCGCGACACGAGTGTCAAAAATTGATATCGTCCCTTGGTCGGAAAACTGGTCTAGGTAAAAAATAAAGACAATCTGATCCTAATTGAAGAATGCATGTTCTAAACTTCCGTTGTATCAATGAGCCAAAGAGAGGCCAATGTATAATATACAATCTTTATTACATGTATGTTTTTTTAATGTGTTCACCAGTGAGCCCATGCATATCCTATCCTTGCCTAAACGATGGAACTTGTGTGGTCCAGGGAGATGGCTACATGTGCTTGTGTAATCCTCTGTATACAGGCCCTGACTGTTCAATGGGTGAGTAGGACTTTACCATATACTCAAACACACACACGCTGTTCAATGGATGAGTAGGATTTTACCATATACTCAAACCCTCATACACACACACGCTGTTCAATGGGTGAGTAGGATTTTACCATATACTCAAACATACACACACCCAGACTAGCAGAAATGGGTGATAGGTGATACAAATATTTTATGGGTGAGTAGACCCCCATTACAAACTCTCTCACTAGCACACAGTAGGTTCCGGGGAAGGGGGTGGAGAAATCCACGCATTTAACTTGATATGCCTGTACCACATCAGCACAGAAGTGGGGGGATGTATGTGTTTTGTGGATCTGTAGGCCGCTACTATTCACCACATGGCTGCCAGGTCGTGCGGTATGCGCATTGTCGTTCGGGTGTCTCGACGGTCTCGGGTTCAAACCCTGCCCGCTGCTATTTCCGACGTCCTGCGGGAAGTTTGGACTTGGATTAGATTGTCTTTAACTATGAAGTAACATCCGAAGCATGTAAAACTTGTTTACAAACATATGGAACAGAGGTGGATCCTAAAAGATGCATGTGTTTTGTGGGTGAGTAGACCGGTACCACACACACCTGCACATAGGTGGCTCCTAGGGGGGACGCTGTGAGTGGCATTTACACAGAGATGAGTCAATTGGTAATAATATATTGCCATTTACAATGAACACATTCAATCTATAGGATCTCTTTAAAGCTCTATGAATAACAAACTCGGGTCTCTTTGTCCTTAGAAGCATATCCGGCTATTGACAATAAGCCATCGTCATTAGGGGAAGGAGTTACACATTACAGCTCCCTAATAGCAGGCAACTTTCTCTCTATTGATAATAACAAAATAGCATTATCTGGAACCTTAATTTGTTCTATAAACATAGTGTGAAATGAGACAATCATGGCTGCAGATTAAGTGCAGTTCACAGGGGCCGCTTAAGTTATGAGTAACATAATGTGCAAGTGGCGCTTGGAGGGGGGGGGGGGGGTTAGGGCGAGCTTTCCCTCACTTTCAAGTCAATATGGACACCCCAAAATACGATTATATGTTTGCACATTACCCGTAAATCTTAGCTCTTTAAATTCAGCAACTTTTTAATTCGTGGATGGGAAGTAAAATTCTATTCATTCATGCTTGGTAAATAGTGCGTGTTTAGCCAGGTCGTTAACTCCCTTTTTTTTCTGTACCTTAAAACAACATAATTAAATCTAGATGTAGATATTACGACAGCGTCTTCATTCTTGGCATATCTCGAGCTTCCTGTTCAGTAATAGGTAATTACGACAATACCAGAGAGTGGGGTAAACATTCACTCGATTTCGGACACAACGAGCAAATGTCTTGATTTTATGTTTTATCTTTTTAACTCTTTATCTCCGTATTTATTTGTCCACGTTCTGACAGAATTGTTCGTTTTTCACGTTCTGACAGAATTGTTCGTTTTTCACGTTCTGACAGACTTGTTCGTTTTTCACGTTCTGACAGAATTGTTCGTTTTTCACGTTCTGACAGAATTGTTCGTTTTTCACGTTTGGACAGAATTGTTCGTTTTTCACGTTCTGACAGGATTGTTCGCTTTTCACGTTCTACCCTGTTATGCTTAAACTTCAATAACATTTTTTGTTTGTAATCATATAACCTTACTTTTGGTATACATTTATAGGAGAGTGCATGCTCTTTTTATATAACACAAGTTACACTTTCTAAATCCAAAAATTTATTCGATGGGGTCAAATCAGGATCGTCAATTAGGAGAGAAAGAGTTAATGTACAATCAAAACATTTACTCCGACGGGGGGTTAAATAACCTGCTAGAAATATACCATAGACATTTATAATACATGTTCTACAAAAGTTAGCAAAAAAAAACAACAAAACAACAGTGGTTGTTTTGGGCACGAGGTCTTCATCAGCTACGAACAAACGCAAAGGACAAACAACACAAAAAAGGTTTAAAGGCGCTCTGCCTTGCACTAAGTAGGTTAATGACCCACGGCACGTGGACCTGGTTTAGCCCAGCGTATGTGAAAAAAAAATGATTATATGTTTGTAGGTTTATATGTACATGTGATATAGTTTATCTGAGAAGAATTTTTCTATTTCCTCAAAGGATTTTTATTAGCAGCTTATTGATATGAAGCTATCTTTTAGGTATGATGACCAAATAGATATTATTATAAATTTTTATCGTTTTACTAAAATTAAATTTTTAAAAATATATAATTATACTTTTCTTGAATTTTAATGCGTTTCAACAAAACTTTGATGAATCTTAGTGTAAAAATTGACCCTCAGTATGCGTTAATACTAAGGTTACTTAAACATACCTAGAAAACCTTATAAAGTAATATTTTGATATTATATTTTAATTCTCTTTTACCAAAAATATTAGGAATTTTTCAACTAAAAAAAATTGATTCTTAAGAGCCTATTTATTCTTCTAAGCCAGTGTTTTCCCCAAACTTGTTCTCTATCGAGACACTTCGCACATTCAGAGTATTTAGCGAAACTCTGCTTATTTTTTCTGAAAGATTAATTCACGTTGTGGCCTATTAGTTAACAATTCCCGTGTTACATGGGACACCTATTCAGACCTCGTGGAACACTAGGGTTCCACACAACACAGTTTAAGAAACACAGCTCTAAGTGATACAATTTAGTTATAGTAGAGAGCAAAAGAGAAATAGATAGGGAGAAATATGGTGGTGAAAATGAAAAGAGAAGATTTGTAAATAGACAAAATGAAAAGGGAGAAGATTTGGAAATAGACAAAATGAAAAGAGAGAAGATTGGGAAATAGACAAAATGAAAAGAGAACAGACTGGGAAATAGACAAAATTAAAAGAGAACAGACTGGGAAATAGACAAAATTAAAAGAGAGAAGATTGGGAAATAGGCAAAATGAAAAGAAAAATCAAGGATGCCATATCAAAATATCAGTGTTGCCAACTATATAAATAGCAAAATAAATACATGGAAAAGATCTTGTAGAAAAATTGAGTTAAAACCTTGCAGTACGAAGAGATACCGTAGTCATTTTATGATTCTTATCCTTATATAAACTTTTTATTTTATTTTGCTTGTTTAAGAATTACTTTTGTTTAGTGCAACTTTCTTGTTATAAGCATGCTCAGAGCGCTATGGTCCAAGCTCTATAGTCGCATAGTGTAGGTAGCGGAGATTATCTGGGAGAAGGCTTCCGTGCTGTCTATAAGCGTTCAGCTAACACGACTCAACTCGAGTTGGGATTCGAACTCGCACCCCTGTCATTGCCACTCCGCCACAATTCCAACGGATTTCATTCTAGGTGTTTAGAAACAAATTGTCTAGTACGATTTCTTTCCCCTTTTTTAAGATACCAAACAAAAATAATTAATTACCAATAGTTTTTTTTATTGTTTCTTGTGTTGTCATGTAAAAGAAATAATTGTGCAATATTTCAGCTAAATACGGCATTTGGGTGTGGGGGAAATAACGAGTGCAAACTTTTTACCATACAGACAGACAGACAGACAGACAGAGTGAGTTGATATAAGCTTTGTAAAAAATAGGATAAAAAGATTGAACTATTAATAGCCCCCCCAAAAAAATGTCTAGATGGGAAACTTTTCTTTCCCCTGTTTTTTTTTTCAATATCAAGATAAATGTTTGTAATGCAACAAAATTGTCTTCATTAAAAAGTATTTTTAATATCTCTTTGTATTAATGTTATTTAAATATGACTAAAAAGCAACTAAGACAAGTCACACTGTAACAGTCACATGACTGTGATGTTTCTGATCAAATGGATTGATCTACAAACATTTTTCTTAATTCATTTATCCCTATTTACAGAAATAAATCCATTTTTTTTAAAGGAATGTAATACTTTTTCGCTGACTTAAGAAATAATTAAAAGTTAAAATTATGATTTATAAATTATTTTAGCATAAATAGAAAATCATCTTTAATTTATTTTTTACTAAGTACGAAAACCTAAAACGTATCACTAACGCCTAAATTTTCACAAATTCTTGATAGTTTTTTTAAACAAAGGGTTAAGACCGGCATTGTGAAACATATGACATAAAGTACTCGACCTATGTTTTAATTATTGGACATTGTCATTTAGCTAGCTCAAAAAGAGGAGTTGAACAGCTAGTTCATTTAAAAGCTGCAAGATAATTTAAGATAAGATAATAAAATATTCTAGACTCCTCCGTTTCTTGCAAAAAAAAATTTCAATAAAGAGGGAGTATCAGATTGTCACTCTATGACTTAAAACTTATTCAACAAGAATTGAGCAATTGATTAGCAGTTCTAAAGGAGATTGGAAACGAACTTCAAACGCTACACATTTAGATAGTTTTACAATTATGGCTCAATTCTCCTTCAGGTCATTGTTATGACATTATTTTTGTCATTCTCTTCCAAACATACCTCAACATTAATGTTTAACTATATATTGATATGATATGATTATTAAACTTTAATGGGTTTTTTTTAAACACTTGCCATAATTCAAATTAAAATACTGACATCCATAGTAGGCCCTAAACATTTCCCACAAAGTAGGTCCTATACATTTTCCACAAAGTTGGTCCTATACTTTTCTGACATAGTAGGTCCTATACATTCAGATTTTTAGAATTCTAAAGAAAATCTATAAAATATTATAGCAAGGCAATTCAAACAGGTAAAAAGGAAGGTTACAAAGAAAGTGTGTAAACACAAACTCAAAATCGGCCCCCGAAGTGGTCCACACAGGCAGGTTTCCATATTTTTAGAAAGAACAACAGAATTAAATTATATGAAAGGAAAATGACAGAGAAGAATGGAAAAAGAAGGACAAAAGGATAGGTAAAAGTGAATGTGAAAAAGTTAAATGCGAACCTGGCCTAACTGATGTCTTATAATGAATATCTAATTGATTTAATTGTTTTGTAAAGAGTCAATCTGTTATAAACATTTTGTCACGACCGTTGCCCACTACTGCTCACGCGATAATATAAAAAACTACTTATTAATTGTTGTTTTAAATTATGTCCTACTTTTATGCATACTAAATAAATTATTCCTCTATAAAAAAAAAAGAAAATTTTTTTTTTTGGTGTAAATGTTGTAGTTAGTATGACAGAACGTATTTAACTTAGCAATACAAATGTAAAAAAAAAAACCATTTGCATAAGTGTTTCAACAATATGGTAAATAGTTATCTCCCCTACAAAAGAAACTCCAATGTTTGTTACTATTAATAGTGATAAGTTATAAAAGTGGTGTATTTTTATGAAAAAAAAAAACTGCTTGCAAAAGTGATTTAAAAAATTAGATTTTTCGTTTTCAGAAAAGAAAAAGTAGCCGTTGCATCAGAACTTTGAATGGTCTAAAATATTATGATGTCAGATTTTCACTTTTTTTTCTAGTTTCTAAGATCTAATCGGGACAAACGGACGGACAGACAGGCCACACAAAACTAATAGCGTCTTTTGCCCTTTCGGGGGCCGCGTAAAATAGTTTGCATGTCCTGAGTAGTAGAGAAATTTTACAATTGTAAACAAGAAGTCACTGATAAACAGGCTCAAATTACAAAGGGTAGCCGATAAGTAAGCGCCTTATAGAAATAAAATCACTAAAAAAAAGAAATTAAAAAAAATTACCTTATATAGATGTGATACTTTAAATTATACTATTTTCGCTGTAAAACAGCTTGAAAACAGGATTTGAAATCAAGTCTTTGGGTCAAACTCCAAAGCTTCCAGCGAAACTTGCACCTAAGTACGAAGTAGCAATATCCTGAGTAAAGCAATAGAGCCCTCTCTCTTCTCTCATTCACTGACAAGATTCTAATTAACACTCTGCTTTCATTTTGTTCTTCACAATATAAGATCCTTTTTTTATTTCGATCTATTTTTAGACAACTCATTAACATAGCTGTGCCCTCGTGAACTGTCTACGTCATATCGGAGGTTCTAAAGTGTTGGGGGGGGGTGGTTACTAGTACCATTGTTCTAGTCCTTTTTTTTGGGGGGGGGGGGGCTATGACATTGAGTAAACGATAAGGGTAGCACGCTAATGAGGAAAGGTGGGGGTAGGGGGTAAGGGTAAATAGGTCTGGTAGGAAAGGGGATGACAAGCTGAACGATTTGTTGACCCCCCACTTTACGTTGGTCAAACTGAATCAAAAAGTCAATTTTTGAATGATGAGGGAAGCCCTGGACAGGGGAGAAGGTGAGTAAACAGATATAGATACGAAGCTAGCAAAGAGAAAGTCAATCTACTTTTATGTCTACAAGCTTTCTGTAAAGCCAAAATACAGCAGCACCGATGACATAGAAGGTCCGAGTCGGAGCGAAAATACAAATGGTTGGATAGGTGGAGATTCTTTATTATGTTGTATTCTTTCAGTTCATCAGACACTTTCTAAAATAAATAATAGATGTGATAAAATTGGTTTCGTCCATACTGGTGTGCGCCTCGAACGTAGAAATTTCAATGTGTATATATATATATATATAGAGAGAGAGAGAGAGATAGAAATATACATCAACAATGCTTTTCAAACTTCCACTCGCGTACCACTGGTAGTATTTGATCTCAGGCAATGTGCGTAGTTTTAGGGTTCTGAAATAGTCACCAATCAAATGTCTCCATCTTTCGTCCTTTTTTAAAAATATTTTTTTGTTCCATCTAAGTTTTTCTCCAAACAGCATAGAAACATAAAAATAATAAAACTTTTTACAAAACTCACTCTGTCTGGTAAAAAGATCGTACATGTTATTGCTCCGACATCCATTCTCGCATCAGTTTGAAACTTGAAACAAATTATCTATTCTATCTAGCAAAAAATTATGAATCAATAAAACAAATTAACCAACTAGTAAATTAGTTTTTGGTAATTGATTTTTTTTACATCGAAAAAAGGAAATAATTTCTACATTACTGAGAGATGTAGAACTGAGTTCTTCCCTAAGTTAAGAATTGTTTTTTTTTAGGATTTTTTGAAAATGTGCTTGTTTTAAATTATCACCCCCTAGTTAGAGACAATCAAGAAATGTAATACCAGTCGATGCTGGTATTATGTAACAGCAGTCAATTTAACACCAGTCGATATAACAGCAGTAAATTAGCTAGCCAGGAAAACCAGTGACTTGGCAGAATTTAAGTTATTGGTTAATATGCATGACTAAATGCATGACGCGTAGGACGTAATCATCTTCTTTTTTGAAGTAACGTCTGTATTATATAAGACAAGATAAGATAATGTAAGACCAGTCAATGTAACACCAGTCGATGTAACAGCAGTCAATGTAATACCAGTCAATGTAACACCAGTCAATGTAACACCTGTCGATGTAATTCCAGTCGATGTAACAGCAGTCAATGTAACACCAGTCAATGTAACACCAGTCGATGTAACACCAGTCGATGTAACACCAATCGATGTAACACCAATCGATGTAACACCAGTCAATGTAACAGCATTCAATATAACACCAGTCAATGTAACAGCATTCAAGTTAACACCAGTCGATGTAACACCAGTCAATGTAACAGCATTCAAGTTAACACCAGTCGATGTAACACCAGTCAATGTAACAGCATTCAATATAACACCAGTCGATGTAACACCAGTCAATGTAACAGCATTCAATATAACAGCAGTCGATGTAACACCAGTCAATGTAACAGCATTCAATATAACAGCAGTCGATGTAACACCAGTCAATGTAACAGCATTCAATATAACAGCAGTCGATGTAACACCAGTCAATGTAACAGCATTCAATATAACAGCAGTCGATGTAACACCAGTCAATGTAACAGCATTCAAGTTAACACCAGTCGATGTAACACCAGTCAATGTAACAGCATTCAATATAACAGCAGTCGATGTAACAGCATTCAATATAACACCAGTCAATGTAACACCAGTCGATGTAACACCAGTCAATGTAACACCAGTCAATGTAACACCAGTCGATGTAACACCAGTCGATGTAACACCAGTCAATGTAACACCAGTCGATGTAACAACAGTTTTGCGTATCACTCCTGACTTCTCAGCGGTTATTACTTCTGTTCGATTTATGTTTTGTTTTTAAAAAGGTCCAGCGTTTCAAATCTGTGTGCACATTTAATGGTTTACCGCGTGCATTCGCTTCAAGACAGACTAATTCGCCACAAGAAAAAGTGCCATTGCACAAGAATCATAGATTGGCGGTTCGAACCTCTTTGTTTCCCATGATATCCAAACAGCGAAACAGCAAATAGAAAAATGATGACCAGCTAGACCACCTCGCAAGTACGGTGAAAACCATGACTTATAAATTTTGTATTTACATTTGAAAGCGACACTAGCTCGTGGGGCGTTATTCGCAATGGATTACTGTTTAAACAAGTGTATGGGCTCATTAAGACGTCGAAAAATAGGGGCTTACGTCTTTTTACATGTGTACAGCGTTTATACTATTAATTTATTTATTTATTTTAAAATTAATTTTTTAATTAGTTAAAGAACACTTGAAGGTCTTCGTTTTACTGATTAGAATGACTTGTTGATCATAAGAACATGGGAGGTGTTTAACAATTTATGGACATGTTACTTCAGTTTACTGATCCCCCCGCAGTGGTGCTTCAAAGTTTGAAAAATATAATAATAGTGTACCAATGCATAACCATGTAATCTTTATTACATAAGATGCATTTTTATGGATAAAAAAGGTATGCACATTTTTTTTTTTTTAAATGGCTTTTTAGCACGATAACTAAACTTTGAAGCTATTTTACGTTAGATACAATCGATTGTGAAATCGGATTTTAACATCACGTTTAGCTTTTCATGTACACATGTGACGGAATGGACTAACTAGAGGCCTACTAAAGTTACTAAGGTATAGCGTATTGTCGTCTTTAGGAAAACTTTTGTACATGTTATATGTTTCCAGTATTTTTTCCTTACTTTCTCACACTACACCCCAGCGGCATCAATTTTGAATGATTTATGCTGGTCAGACATTCCTCGTCCCATATGCTAGGACAAATTTGTACAAATACTCCTTCTTCCCTAGTGCTATTAGAGCATGGAATGGGTTGCCTGAGCTAGCCAGGAAAAACAGTGACTTGGCAGAATTTAAGTCATAGGTTAATATGCATGACTAAATGCATGACGCGTAGGACGTAATCATCTTCTTTTTTGAAGTAACGTCTGTATTATTTAAGATAAGATAAGATTATTAATAAACAATGTAATGTACCCTTTGACCTTGCGATCTATTGGGACTTGACTTAGTCCTTTGACTCCCAGTGCCGCAACAGGGATGATGAGATATTGGTCATCATTTTCTATGCCGACCTTTACCTTTGGTGTCATGTGGCCAGCACAACGACAAACCGCCTTTACTTTCCCCAATTAGTGTCAGGTACCCATAAGAGCTTTTAAAATTTAAAATCCCATTCTTCACCGAGCTTCGGACCCGAGTGCTGTAGATGGTCGTTGACTTGTAGCACCAAACTACTGGTAGGCAACTAGACCGCGGAAGGCGTAATATCTTGACTTATAAAACTTGAGATGACTGAATAATTTCTTTGTGAACAAAACTAAATAGAACTTTTATAATAATAGAAACAAATTCAACTTGAGATAAAATGAAATAAATATAGCAGAGTATAGTAATAATGATATTCTGAACAAAATCTGACCACAATAACACGTCTTTTCAGTCTTTAGTTCTGGGGTCGCCTTTTAGCCAACTAAGTTAGCTGACGAAAGTACCGCACTGCATAGTTAACCCCTTCCCACCATCATCGTAGAAATAAACACACACACTCTCTCTATAACATCGAGACTCCATCAGTTTGGCAGCCAAGCTCTTTACCACGCCTGGTCAGGAGAGTTCACTTGCTTTCTTTACATTTTAATGTTTCGCAAATTATTTTGGCTACAGAGAAAAAGAGGAAAGGCCAAAATGTTTAACCAGTTCACGTGAACCAAATTGCCTTAATCGTTTTTTCAAGAGATCACTAAACCGAATAAAACTTTGGCCTTTATTTTTCTTATGTAAAATAGCACTCTTATATAACGCGTTATAAAAATTTTAGACCTCAACATCTTAAATCATAAAAAATTTAGCGTTAGAAGCTTCTATCATTGCATACGTGGGCTTTATATTATTTGTTGCGTAATAAAATAACCGAAAACTGCGCTAGTACAACATAATATGATTTATTTTGTTGATCCTTGAATTACAATGTGTGTCTTATTTGCATAATATATTCAAGTGTTACGACTTTTGAATGACACAAACACTTAAAATGGACATAAAATTCCACTTTCGATTGAGTGAATAGATAGACTGCTACTCATTAACTTACTTTAGTTTTAGAAGTTCCGAAAATGTAAATTCTAACCATAAAAGTTCCTTTACTATTAATCTATATTACTTCAAAACTGGATGCTGCAGTTTGCGCAGTTGACATGAAAATTAGTGATGAAAAAATTGGAAATAATAGTTTGTGGTGGAGATAATACGAGATGGTGCTTACAGTTGAATGGGCAAATATTAGAAGAAATGGACTCATTTAAATACCTAGAGTCAAACATTGCAAAAGATGGAGGATAAAAAAAGAGATAAAACCTGCCTAAGCTTGGCATCCGTTGTCATTAGCAACTGTGGAAAATCTGGAATCCTCTTCTAAGTAAACTGAAAACTGTATTCTTTGCAAGTGGATTCCATAATACTACATGGTTGTGAAAGTTGGACACTGAACGTGGAAACTTACAGAAGAATTCACGCCTCTTATTATAGCTTTTATATAGCGCTACTTTCCTGCTTATAGCATGCTCAGAGCGCTATGGCTCAATCTCATTTGTGAACCAGTGGGGGGAGGGGGTATCTAGGAGTAGATTTTCCTTGCTGCCTTTAGGCGCTCAGTAAACACAACTCTGCTCGAGTCGGGTGTCGAACCTCAAGCCCCCTTCATAAGTAGCCAAGACAAACCAAGTTCAAGTGTGCATAACCACTCGACCACGCTTTGAGAGTAAATGCTACAGAAATATGCTGGGTATCAGATACCAGAAAAAGAAGACAAATGAATTTGTACTGTTGTAAGTCAACAATCTGGCTGGCACAGTGCAGGGATAACTAAAGACTGAAGAGACCAAAGCTGAGCTGGTTTGGTCATATTGTAAGACATGATTCACTGTGTAATGTCATCCTTCAATGAACAGTGAAGGGCGCACGAAGAAAGGGTCGTGTAAAGAAAAGTACAACGTAAAAGAATGGACCCTGCCTCTCTCTTGATGTCCTGCTGCTCACCTGGAAAAAAGGAGGGATTTGGTTACGCGAACTGCCACAGAACCTCTTCGAGGAAAGTCAAAGGGCAGATGATGATGATGATAATGATGATGATCACTGTTAAAATATCGCTTCACTGCAGTCTTTCCACGCATAAAATAGCAAAGGGCTAACAAGTGAATATGCTCAGAGAAATTTCTAATGTGCATATTACTTACACTTATATATGGCTTATAGGAAAAATACTTATATGCTACTAACATCTTGCTTACATAGTGTTGTAACTCTAAAGCATGCACTCAACGAAAGTCAGGAGGTAAGAATAAACGATGAATTTATTATAAGCATCAACAAATAGTTATACTTGGATTTCCGCTGTTCAGTCACAGGGAGTAATGCCTTAAGTTCTAAGAGACCTAATTAATACCAGAACAGAAGAATAGACAACAGACACACTTCCCAGTGTCGCTCCAGGTCTTCCTTACAGTTCACTAAAATCACACAAGACAGAACTTAGCCCCAGACTGTTCAGACTCCCATAACTTTGGCCGGATCTTCAACAGTCCTTCTCCCTGTAGAATAAACATGTCTTCTCCATCAGTGTGGCGAGGGAGCGGAGTTACAACATTATTGTTTATCGCTTTCATATTTCTTGCATAATTGTAACATTCTGCTTATATATTACTTACATATTCTAACATAGTGCTTAAATACTTCCACTATTGCTTACATATACCCTGCATGTTAATTACATATTACTTACTTGCATATTACTAAGGGGTACTTATAACTAAGGTTAGCGGACGGAAAAATTTAAATTAAAAACGACATTTGTACTACGTTAGGAGATGTTGCTATCTCTTCTGTTGTTATACATTTTTCTTTACAGTTTCTTGTCTTTCTAGAAAGCAATTGTTGGTTGTGTTCTTTTCTTCATTCTCTTAAAAAAATATTATTTGATTGTCTGCATAAATAATCTCCAGGATTGTTGGTCTGACCGCTCAGATTAAAAAGAAATCCTAAGTAACTATTGCCTCAACACAACTTTAGCACTAAACAAATGGTTTACATAGCGCATCGAATTTTCACTTTCATATTGAATAGAAACGAAGAGAGTATCCCATAAATTTATAGATCATAAATTATACAACTTATCTTGTAGGCTATCAAATAGTAGGCCTGTTTTTTTCTTTATGATCCACTGCGCAAGCTCCCATTCAAGTTTGACATTTTCATTATTACGGCAATATATTTCAAACGTAATGGGAGTTTCAAGAACGCTTAGTGCTTCAGACCGAGGAGCTGGGAATTCTGGGATACATGGGCTGTAATAAAGAACTATAGTGTTTCCGTCTCTTAGATAACGCCTGAGTATTTAGCCTTGGTACTAGTGTGTCTCATGAATACAAAACTTCAAGAAACATACATACACTAAGAGAGAGAGAGAGAGAGAGAGAGGGGTTGAAAAAGAGAGAGAGAGAGAGAGAGAAAGGCTAACTAAGGCAAAGAAAGAAATATTCATGCAGAGAAAGACTGAGGGTGACGTGAACAAAAATGGAAAGAAAAAGACAGAAGACGAAGGGGAAGAGTTAAATTACAATGTGATACAAAGAGGGAGAAATAGAACAAAAACTGACTGAACTTATGACTTGTATGTAATCAGAGTGGCCAAACTAAGGCCCGCATGCCATTTCCATCCTTGAGGTGGTGTTATTGTTACTATTTCTTTTAGTGCTTAATTAAGTTTTATGGATCAAGTTCCATTGGAATCGAATTCTTTTTTTTTTTTTTTTTGTTGTTGTTGCTGGCGGTGTTGTTGTCTGTGACATGCGTGTTGGATATGCCCCCTCCTTTACTAAGACTGAAAAGAGCTGAGAACCTTTTAGGATATTAATTCTTTCTCTCCTAACTGACGATACCAGCGTTGATTCCACCAGAATGTGTTAAATAATTACGGAGAGAAAGAGTTAATGATCAATTTGTTAGAGTGGAATAACCACCTTTGGGACATTGTTAGCCTACTGTTTTTAAAGGTTTGATTGTAGATGCAGTTTTCTAGTTGGTTATAATCCATAAGTCTATGATTGAAGTTTTTTTTTAGTTGTGGTATTTTGGTCTGTGATTGTAGTTTTTTAGTTAGTTGTGGTACATTATTCTGTGATTGCAGGTTTCTAATTATTGTACTTTAGTCTGTGATTATTTAGCTACAATGCTATTTACAGGTCACATTGATTATCTTACTATATAAGCATTTTCACTTCTTAATCTATTCCTAGTGTTTATATAATCATTGATAGACATGATAGCCTTGTTTGTCCATAAAACTTTTGTCAGTACACAACAGAACTATTGTTGTCAATACCATGGCGTGGTACTTGTAAGAATTAACCAAGATTTAACTTATGAAGATATGCAGTAATGAAAAGAAAAACAAAATGGTAATTGACACGTTATTTCTCTGACAAACAATCTCGAAACAGGCTGAAATTTCGCACAATTATTTCTTATACCTGTAAACACAATGTGTGTGATAGAGAGAGAGAAGGAGAGAGAGAGAGAGAGAAAAAAAAAGAGAGAGAGACATTCATTTTGCGTTTCTATCCCTTTTGCTTTGTTTTTTAAAAGCATTTTTTAGTAAATTGCTTGTTGTCAATAGTGAAAACTTGTCATCTAGATGTTAGTTTAATGAATCTTACTTTACTTTTAGTAAAAAGCAAACAATCAAACAGTGACTTGCGACAGTGGTCTGGCTTAGACAGTGATGAATGGGGCAAGGAGTCGGGGCCATTCAGCCAAACTATCCAGCTATATCATGTTCAAAGATAGAATATTGACGTCTTTATTCCTTCAAGGGTCTAGACTAGAGATAGCCATAATAGGCTTATTCCCATTGTTTTCTTAGCATTATGTTCAATAGAGGAGCTCTTTTTGTGCTTCGGTTAGATTGAGTCTGGTTTTTAACAATATATCTACTCAAGTGTTAATAACTTACAGTAAGGTAGATCGCAAGAAAAACATTATTAAAAAATACTTTTTAAAAAGCTTATATTAAGCGTATTTGTATCAATTAGTTTGGATCAGTCATGTAATTAAATGTGTAATAGATCTAACAATAAAAAGGCATTAATAAAAATATAACAAGGGGGGAATGACCTGAATTCAAACTCATCTCTCAAGCCTTAAAATGCTTCTCAAGCCAACACGGTAACCTATGGTGTATTTATTGTTTCTAGAGTCTCTTCCTATTTTTGTATGTTGTGTTCACCAAGACTCAGACGATGTATAATGGGGAATTATTCAGCTTAGACCTCCACTTCAGTCAAGTAAAAATTATTTCCATTGTTTGAGATACCAAACAAAATAATTAATTACCAATAATTAATTAACTAATTGGTATTTTTTTTTTTTAAATTGATTCTTGTGTTGTCAGGTAAAAGAGATAATTGTGCAGAATTTCAGCTTGATCCGAGTTTGTGTGTGCGGAGAAATAACGTGTACAAACTTTTTACCATACAAACAGAGTGAGTTGATATAAGCTTTGTAAAAAGTATATTCTCGTTGACGAGTGGTCTTATGTTTCGTATATCCACCTACAGCTTTTTATTGCATATTCAGAGTATATATATGGATAGTACGTTAAAAACAAAACAACATTGGATACACATCTGTAGCCCTTCAATAATGTGTAGAATCATTCATTGGTAGTGGTTAAGCATTCTTGTAGCTGCTTTGTAGTGAAATCTTGTCATCTTCTGTTCCCTTACACTGCACTCTTCGTTAATCTTCAGACTCAAAGAAAAGCCTTATTATTATTATTAGTAGTAGTAGCATTAGTAGTAGTAGTATGTTAGAAACGAACGAGTAGTCATTCTCTGGCGCTGCCAAGGTCGAGTTTCGCTAAAGAGAAACAAAATTCATCGTAGCCCCTTTAACAGTTTCCACTGAGGAATTTTATTATTTTACAATATGTAGATTAGTTTATCAAGTTTCCTTTTAAACTCATCAATATTTTAGTGTCCAATCGCCACCTTCTGTACTCTTAAACATCGAATGTGACATTTTTTCAATTGTTGTTGAAGATAATACGTTAGCATTACATGTTCAAAAACAGAGTTACAGGGTGCAGAAATAGAGCACTGAGACACATGCAAATTCTTGACATAGTTTCGAGAGTTATGGGTTAAATTGAGCCTCAATGAGACTGTAACAGGTCATCCATTATTTACGCATAAGTCCCATTTTATTTAACCAGTCAAACTGTCACGTCATTTGAAAAAAAAAATATATTTTAGAAATCATGGCCATGAAATACTAAATCTATAAAACAAAATTAATCTTTTTAGACAAGAGAGCTCAACTTTTGTTTAGTTAAATGTAATCCTTTTCCACTTAATATCCACTTTGATAAAACTTTGTCATTTTCCTAGTTCCTAAATTGCAGCAATTTCCACCCCCAGGCATGAGATATTTGACAGATATGCAGCAAAATGAATATGTATCTAGCAATAATCATATGAAGCATTGACGTCATAATCAAAGATGAAAACCAAATTATAGTTTTCTGATTTTTTTTTTTAAGTTTTTAAAGTACAAATATAAAAGATTTACTGTTTCTGGGGTTAGAAATTGTATAGAAAAATAGACTGCGAAGAGGCGGCCTTCTGGGGTGGGGAGTGGGGGTAACCGCTCCATGCACCTGTACTTACCGGGGGGGGGGAGGGCGCGATAAAAAGAATCTTGGTCACGTGTCCTCCCATTTAGCAACAACAATTTTGTTTGGCCACAAAGCACACGTGCTACAAAAGCAGTAAAAAATTACAAATAATAACAATATACACATACATATATACAGGTACATACATATTTACAGCCACAACAAATGCGGGGCCTTCTGCGAAATGGATTGCGCGGGGCTCAGTCTGAGTAGGAATCAGGATAATAAGTAAAAATTAAGATTTTGTATTAGAAATTCAATTCATCTTTGCATTTATTCATTATTTCATCATTACAAAATAAAGATCAAGGCTGCCTGGTCGTGCGGTTTGCGCGCTGGACTATCGTTCGGATTTACCGATGGTCCCGGGTTCAAAACCTGCCCGCTCCCATCCCCCGTCGTCCTCCGGGAGGATTGGACTAGGAAGTAAATTATCTTCAACTCTGAAGGAACATCCGAAACATGTAAAACATTGTACAAACAACCCACTTTAGTTTACGAGCTTTGGATGCAGCTAAGTCATACAGTATGTCATCAAAATTCTGATTCCTACATAGATCATGATTAATAGAAAGAATTGCCGATTTGTTCCATCTATCTTCGTGAATTTTTGCCCTCAAGTAATCCTTGATAAGTCTGTGGCGCGAGAAGCTTTTTTCACTAGATGTCACAGATACGGGTATTGTTAAAAATATTCTGAGTGCAACAAAGTGGTTTGAAAAAGCAGTGTTTCTTTTATTAGTGGACAGATAAGCTAAAATTTCTACCGGGTTCTGGCGGTATTTGGTACACTATGCGTTAACAATGGCAATTTTTTATATTTTCAGGAGATTTATGAGTTTTCAGGAGATTTTAATAATTTTACGAGACGCTCCTGGAAATTCAGGAGGCCGTGGGAACCCTGTGAGTTAATAATTTACACACAATTAGCGCTGGGCTTTTGAAAGTGCGGGGCCCACTGCGGCCGCATAGGTTGTAGTGGCCTAAAACCGGTCTCTTATTTTTGGTCCTGATGTGACTCTTGCCGAGGGCCCCGCGCATTGTTAAGGCCGCCTCTGCAGTCTTACATATAAGAGCCCAGCCACGCCCTCTCTTCCTCGTTAACGCTCCTTCTCTCCCCCTCTCTCTGGATTACCTTGTCAAGTTCTAGAAACGAAACGAAATTATCAAAATTTAAATAATGGAAAAAAATTGTGTGAATACATTTATTTTACAAATCTTAGCTTTACACATCTTCTGAATATGGAATACTTTTATAATACTAGAAGTACTAAGAACTTGTTTTGCTTTAAAGTGCTTGTGAATGTTTGCTGTGCAATTGAAGAGTGCGGGTAAGTCAACACGGCAGAGAGACTCTTACTTAATATTCAATAAGATAACAAGGTAGGCCAGACACACGATAATTATATGTCAGTGAAAGAAAAATAGGTCATGAACAGATTTTTTCATGGACCTGACTAGAAGACCCTCAAATTGTTCTAACCCTCACCCTTAGTTCTCAAATGCCAATATAAAGATAGATACGTGTCTCGGAAACACTTAAAGCGCAAAATATTCAATCCATTTATGATGTAATAAATAAAATATAGCAAAATTATTGTATAGAAAACAAACCTTATATTGATCAAAATTGCATTTTTTTAATCAATCACGTAATTACGTACTAGCAATAATAATTATATATTCATTGTTTATTTGTTTCATTGATCGTTCATGCTTAAAGCCTGCTCAGTGATCTATGGTCCAATCACTTTTGTGAACCTATGGTGTGGGAGAGAGGAATTGGGTATCTGGGAGATTTCATGGAAAAACAATAACAAAAAAAAAAAAAAAAAAAAAAGTTGCTCAAGTCTGAATTTGAATTCGAGCCTCCACAACGGAAGGCCGACTTGTTAGCCACTGAGCTGACCAAGTACTTATACAAGTAAAAGGTTTTATATAGACTATTGTTAATTTAAAATTTTAAAACATTTTCTACACAAGGCTTCCGTATTTTCATGATAAAAAACAAAATAATGAATCACTACTAAGTAACTAATTGATTTTTTTTATTATTATTGATTCATGTGTTGTCATCAATAATTAATAATTGTGCAAAGTTTCAACTTGATCCAAGAATGGGAAGTTGGAGGAATGATGTGTACAAGATTACTCCCAGATAGACAGAGTGATCTGATATAAGCTTTGTAAAAATATTGCATTTTTTATACTTTAATTATAAATCTTCATAAAATAATGACAAGTCTACTCGTGTGGCTTATATACTAAACCCAGCGAAGCTGGTTTTACTAACAGATGAAACAGCGAAGCTAGTTAAACCTACAGATGAAACATCGATGGTGGTTTTACAAACAGACGAAACATCGAAGGTGGATTTGCTAACAGATGAAACAGCGCTAGTTTTGCTAATCGACGGTGGATTTACTAACAGATGAAACAGCGCTAGTTTTGCTAATCGACGGTGGATTTACTAACAGATGAAACAGCGCTAGTTTTGCTAATCGACGGTGGATTTACTAACAGATGAAACAGCGCTAGTTTTGCTAATCGACGGTGGATTTACTAACAGATGAAACAGCGCTAGTTTTGCTAATCGACGGTGGATTTACTAACAGATGAAACAGCGCTAGTTTTGCTAATCGACGGTGGATTTACTAACAGATGAAACAGCGCTAGTTTTGCTAATCGACGGTGGATGCCTAAAAATCTGGGGACTGGGCAGCTAGAGCTCGTCAACTTAGTCAAACACTTTATCTTGGAGACGGAAGGGGGAGATACCCTGATTTAAAACCTCCTCTGCCTTGCGCTGCTATGTCGTCAGAAATGGAGTCCTTTTAGGCGGTTGAAGTATCAGGTTATGGTGTGTCCTTCAACAACTATTTTTTTTATTGAGGTAGTGACATAATTATTGTATCGCATTCCTTAGAATCACATCAATGTATCCTAGAGAGAGAGAGACAGAGAGAGTGAGAGACAGACAGACAGACAAATCTATTAAGTCATTAATGCCTAAACTAGAGTATGGGAGTCATATCTGGCCCATGGAAAGACCCACCCACTGTACAATAAAACTGTCTATTTGTTATTAATTTTTTTGCTACACTTTTTAAAGCTTTTTTTCGGTAACAATAACAAATAAAAACCGCCTTTCCAGAATGGTGTGATATGCGGTCTAGAATGACGCTCTGACGTCTCGTAATATTAAAATATTGTTTACGTCCGATAAAAAGTTTGAGTTTCGGAATAGATTTCTGTTTACAGAGGAAACAAAATGAAAAAGGCAGAAAACCAAAATTTTAGTAACACTAGTTTCGATACTTACTCAAACTATATTTTCATTTAAAGAGTTTATGTGTATATTTAATTGTAATTAAATCAAGTAAATAAGAATAAAAAAATAATACAGCTGAAATGATTTCGCAACAAATTTCTACAATGGGCAGAGTATTACGACCCCCCCCCCCCCTCCATTTTTCCCCCAAGATCTGTCCCGATTAGACTACGAAGTAAGATAATATCTTGCAAATTACTACCATGGCGCATTATCATTCTCTTAATCCGGTTAACTATTTCTCTCTCCATCCCTCCATCTCTCTCTCTGCCTCTTTCTCTCTCTCTCTCCCTCCCTCTCTCTCTCCCTCTCTCTCTCCCTCTCTCTCTCCCCCCCTCTCTCTCTCCCCCCCTCTCTCTCTCTCCCTCTCTCTCTCCCTCCCTCTCTCTCTCCCTCCCTCTCTCTCTCCCTCTCTCTCTCTCCCTCTCTCTCTCCCTCTCTCTCTCTCTCTCTCCCTCTCTCTCTCCCTCTCTCTCACTCTCCCTCTCTCTCTCCCTCTCTCTCCCCCTCTCTCTTTATCCCTCTCTCTCTCTCCCTCTCTCTCTCTCTCTCTCCCTCTCTCTCTTCCTCCCTCTCTCTCCATCCCTCTCTCTCTCCCTCTCTCTCTCCCTCTTCCTCCCTCTCTCTCTCCCTCTCTCTCTCTTCCTCCCTCTCTCTCTCCCTCTCTCTCCATCCCTCTCCCTCTCTCTCTCCATCCCTCTCTCTCTCCCTCTCTCTGCCTGCCTCTCTCTCTCCCTCTCTCTCCCTCCCTCTCTCCCTCCCTCTCTCTCCCTCTCTCTCCCTGCCTCTCTCTCTCCCTCTCTCTCCCCCTCTCTCTCCCTCCCTCTCTCTCTCCCTCCCTCTCTCTCTCTCTTGCTTACTCCTTCTCTCTCTTTTATCTTATTTCGTTATTGCCTCTTACCCATTCATTTTAACTTCGCTAGACCTGTCTTCGATTCGCCCCCCTCCCCCTCAAGCAATCATTGTTTTAAACTCATCAGTTTTGTGGTCCAGTGTCAACGCTTTATCCTTTAAAATAATTACACAACAATACATGAACCATAGATTATACATACATGTCTAAGTACGGAAGAAAGAGGGCAAATGGTTTACCTGTACCTATAATTGGTCACCTCGTGACGAGCTCGCAATTTGACGACACAGAAATGACGTACATCTCGCTACCTTGTTTTATTCATAGCTGCTCGTGCCTTCTATATTCGGAAAGCTTTAAATAGTTACAAAAAGTTGAATTGTAGAGGTTATCTCCCATTTGTTTTTATTAACCACGGTTTCTTTGATCGTGATCGCTGTTAATTGTTTCTGATATTTCGAAACGCGCTCTAGATCTAATTATTCTTGTCTTCCATTTATAGTTAAATAGTAAAGAGATCCGTACTTCCGTGAATATGTCAGGGTGACCTTACTTAAAAGTTGTATACACCGGTCAATCATAAACAAACAATATTTTCCCACGTTAGTTGTTGTGACATTTTCTACAGCCAAGGATGAAGGTTTCATGTTTCTTACAGCGTTTTATTTTAGATTGCTAAATTAAGTGGAATCTTTCTGTTCTCATAAATCTTTTCTAACAAATGTTACTTCACGCTTACCCATGTGCCCATTTTAGTCTTGCATGGTAATCAGTGCCTTTGATGTCATTGGTTTACTTGGCTGATTCAGGTATCTAATTCCATGCGTTTCTAAGTAACGAGCCCCTTTAAGTATTGCCGACTCTTACGTCTGTCATATAACACATTATTAATTCTTATTTTGTATGATATTTTATGTTTCTGAATACACTATTAATTCTTTTGACCCTTTTTCTGACCATTAAACTGTTTAAGTAGGCCAGTAGCGGTATTTAAAAAAAAAGATTTTAGATGTCCATCGCAATATCGAGCCGAGACCTTGACCAGTGGTTGTGTAAACAACAATTGCCACAAGAAAAGAATATTTCAATCAATACTCAGAGGTCCTGTAATTATTGTATTTTCTGGATAGATCTTAATAACAGACTATATAAAATGAGCAAGATATATATACATTACAGGCTATAGATTACAGACATTAGTTTAAATAAGAACGTAATAACGTCCTAAGCCTTCCATGTGTCAAACTAGAAATGCAAGTTGATTTGTGACTTATACATACATACATTTTTTGTGTAAGTAAGTGTGTTGAAATGATAGACAAAATTGACTCAAAAAATACAAAAACTGCAACTGCTAACAGGGCCGGCCTTACTTATTACGGGGCCCAATTTTTCTTTACAATAACAACTATTACTATTAATTAAATTATTAAATCAACATTAGGTATACAACATGCATAGGAACAAACTCAAACGCAATAGGCGCCAGGGGGTTAATTAACGTTACGTCAATTGTACGATAGGCCTACATTAATAGGTTAACCCTTTAATTCCTACATCCTTAAAAGCCTGTGACAAGAGCCGCGACTAATAAAGGCCCAAATGGAGCAATCGTTCATATCGGCCTAAGGCCGGCCCTGCCTCCTAAAACATAACGTCACAGTTGTTTTTTTTTACACCTTTCTTGTTTCTCTCAATGACTTATATTGTCTTTTTAATACCGATATCTATTTCATCTTATGAGCTCAAACTTCTTATACATTTTTTAAATTAAATAGAATATTAAAATAATATATAAATACTGCTATCTTATAACAATCAATTTTTTTGTATAATAAAATTAATTTCAAAGAATGTTTTCAATATGTAGAAGTATATAATGTATGGAGGGATGTAGAGGTTATGGTTGTTTACAGTCTCTCGTTCATTGCGTCTGTATTTGTGCTCAAAACATTGAGACCTGCCTATGTACCACTTGTGGGAGCCGCTTCTGAATTTGTGTTAGCATATAAATAACTCTCTTTATCAGCTTGTGTGTGCGTGTGTGTTGATTTTAATGTGGATGAGGCTTAGAAGGCTTAAAAAAAGATTCTATAATTTAGTTAATGTTCATGCGTGTGTGTGCGTGTGTGTTTTCTGCAAATAAAGAAGAAAAAAAAACCTCAGTAAAAATTTAGTTTATAAATAAAATGTAATTTGACACACACTGACTTTTTATAATTTAATAACATAATAATTATAATACAAAAGAAATAAGAAACAGATTACACTGGGTGAGTCACCTGGAAAGAATGCCAGGAAACAGAGGAGAAAAGATTGTTTACTGGCAAAAACCTAAAGGCAGGCGCCATAGAGGCACACCTCGAGTACGGTGGCTTGATGACATAGAGGTAGATCTACAACAGTTAAAAGTCCGGGCATGGAGACGTAAAGCTCAGGATAGATCAGAATGTTTGTAAAAATGTTTTCCATGTTTCGGATGTTCCTTCAGAGTTGAAGATAATGTACTTCCTAGTCCGAACCTCCAGCAGGACAACGGGAGATGGGAGCGGGCAGGGTTTAAATCTGGGACCATCGATAAGTCCGAACGACAATCCAGCGCGCAAACCGCACGACCAGGCAGTCATGGAGAGATGTGCTAAACCAGGCCAAAGCCATCCATGGGCTGTAGCGTCACTAGGATAGATGGATGAATTATAATAGAAATGAATAGTCTCTAGTTACGTCTAGTGCAACTGTACTTAACTTTTTAGTATCATTTATTTATTTAGGACTAATACAGTTCCGTCAGAATTGAGGATTTTCATATCCTAGACCTAGACCAAACCTCCCGTTGGACGGTGGGGGGGATGGCGACCGGCAGAGTTCTAGCCTAGGACCATCGCGACTATAGTCCGGAGCGCATTACACGAACAGGCAACCATGTTGGGTAAACATGTTACAAAATATGGTACTAATTCTTAAAATTTAAAGTCATATTGAGTTCCATTAATGTTTATAATTTTAAACAAATAATACTGACGGCTTCTAACCAGGAGCTCACAATGTGAAGACACCTTTTCCACACACGACACAGTATCATACAATCACAAGTCGTATAACTTGTGTGGGTGTTGATAATTATGTCACGTGTGTATCTGCACCGACACAGTTCTTAGCTCCAAAAGTCGGTACTAGTGCCAGTGACATTGTTAATCCCTCAACCCTCACATCACATGTTCAGAGCCGAACCTGCTTAAGTGTGACAATAGATACTGTAAGACTGAGTATTGACTTAGATCAATGTAAACACGTAGAGGTGTGTAGAAAAGAGAAGGCTTTTAAAAAAAAGTATGATTACCGTAAAATTCGATAATAAAACTAGCAAAATATATTTCAAAATTATTTCTTTTAAATAGCTAAGCTTATATAAGAGAAGAACTAAACATTTACAGTCATATATCTAAAAAATGCAAGATTCATTTCCCTTTTCCATTTCAAACTAAATTATTAATCACCACAAACTAGTAAATTATTTGTTTTAAATTCATGTCTTATTAATAATGACATAATATTTGAACTTAATCAGAAAATTAAAATGGGGAAAAATAACACATACAAAATGTGTACCATACAGACAGACGGAATGAGTTAATATAATCTTTGTAAATTTTAACTTGAGGACTTTCTGTCGTCTTTAACTGATTTCTCAATACCACGATTAAAGACACAAAGTGAAATGTCATAGTGTCACAGACATTGTTTTTCAGAAGCTTTAAATATGTAACACATGCAACTTCTTCAGTTTTCTTCAACAAATCCAAGTCATAGTAAACTAGAGAAGACATAAATCCTTAAACTCATTCATGTTTTATTTTTAAAAAAACTGATTTAATATTTTCTATTCAATCAATTTTAAAAGTTGTTTTATTTATGTTTCTTACCTTATCTGTTGTTAAAAAATCCCTTTGAGATGATGATTATCCAACTCGGCATTGAAATCTTTCCATTTTAATAACAGTTGGCTGATTTGTAGATCCAACATATCCATTATCCAGAATCTCATTCAGCATCTAATTACATTATCAAACTATGAGACTGGAAATTTTTCAAGTATATTTTTTTTAGAGCTAAGGTTGGCAAGTCGGAAACGTGATTATATCAAGGCGAATTAACCATACATTGCACACACTGGAGTAGCCTACTAACACCAAACAATTACGACATTCAAGTAAGAACACAATGAAGCGATTTAGATTTTTCTACTTTAATGAAAATCTCTATCTCGATTGTTTCCTTTATATATCAAAATTGTATTAGTAAATAGATTAATCTTTTATATTTTTAAAACATTAAGAAAGAAAATTACCGAAAAAAACAATACATGATACAGAGGCATGCAAAAGACTTGCAGAAACTTCACTGTCAGCAAGGTCATGCTATCGTGCAATATGTGCATTGGACCGAAGCGAGGAAACGAGACAAGGCTATCTGTTTAGAAGGTCAGCAACACTCTAGGTCGTTCACTCCTTCTCGGTCCACTGGGAAAAAAAAGTTAAAAATATTCAGGCATTGCAGGCACCTTAGCGTCGACATTTTATTTCGGCGTTTAAGTAGTTAATTGTCAAATAGTTTCATAACTTCAGTTCAAATCCAATCAGGGCTAGTATATTTAATTTTTATGTGTAGACTTTTACCTTCAAAGTTGTTTTCATTTACTATAAATGCCTCAAATGAGTGCTTTAAACATACGGCCTTTGAGGATAAATAAATTGATTATGTAACTCAACAAACACATTTCTATTCCCTTTCTGCCAGACAAACATGTAACATCTCTAAATATAATTCTCTTCGTGGCCCAACCATGCGGGACAACACAGTGAAAAAGTCACGGAAAAATAACTCTTTTATTTCTGTAAATTGGACTAGAGTTACCCCACGTAACTTTCGCCTCGACAGAAAAAAAAAGAGGGGAAGTGGGCGTCATTGTAATAAATGGATACCTGGTCGTGTTGTATATTCTCTGAACTGTCGTCTCTTTGGTCACGGGTTCGAACCCGCCATCCCCGTCGTCCGGGGGATGTTTTTGGCTGGGATATATTTATCTTCGTAACTGAAGAATCGTCTGAAATATGTGAAACAGACAAAGCAATCAATCAGAGGTCAGTTTAATTCTAAACAAGAAAAAAAAAATACTTTTAAAAAAAACAACAACAGCTAAGCTTATGCGAATTGTAATTGTATCCATTAGTACGAATCAGTCATGAAATTAAATTAGTAGTAGATCTAAACTAACAATAATAAATCTGTGCGATTAGAAATATTTTTTACCAATTGTTTTTGTTTAGCACTATTTTATGCTTTTAGCTTTCTCACTACGCTCGAGTCCTATCACTTACCTAGACCAGTTTGGCAAATGGGGGCTGGGGTAAGAAAGATAGGGTTGCCTGTGTAAATGTTACTGTATTCGGTTCCTAAAAACATTTACATACAAAAAAAAAGAAAGAAAACAACAGAATTCGAACTCATGGCTCACGCCTCCTCAAGCCGACACACTAGCCACTCTGCTAGTGAGGTGCTAATGAGTAGAGAAGATTGTAGAGCTATATATTGTTTGTTTCAATTTGGAGCGGCAACCTATAAAGAGAACTTATCCAGCTGATACCACTTCAGTCAAGTACAATTTCTTTCTCTTATTCAAGAAACAAATTAATTAATTAACTGATAGGTAAATTGATTCTTTTGTTGTCAGGTAGCAGAAATAAGTGTGCAAAATTTCAGCTCTATCTGAGATTGGGTGTCAGAGAAATAAGGTGCACAAACCTTTTACCAGACAGACAGAGTGACTTGATATAAGCTTTGTAAAAATAGTTGACAAAATGGATTCGAGAGCTAGCTAGCTTGTGTGATAGGCAACTTTTTATTCGCTTTACACAACCCTGAGCTGCCCTATTTGATCACATGACCAAATTTTTAGTTTACCTTGGTAACTTCTTTATCGTAACTTCAGATGGGATATTTCCTGTGTTTCTAGAATATGTTTGTTACTAAATATACATTTCTTCCACGCTCTAGTTGCGTGGACACATTACTTTATAGATCTTGAGAGAGAGAAAGAGAGAGAGAGAAAGAGAGAGAGAGAGAGATAGGGAGAGAGAGATTATAAAGATCTGATAAAATACTACGGTGTCTAATGGTTTCCTATTTCTAAAATCACGAGACTACCTAACTGTAACGCGGCACCTGTGTTCCTTTGACGAGATGCACTTCAAAACAGGGGCGTAGATAAGGTTGGGGGAGGAGGGGAAGAATTTTGGAATGAGTGTTTTTTAATTAAATATTGAATGCTACGCAAAATGCAGGGGCCCCCGAAGAGGTCAAGTCCCCCACTCGGGCCACAAATGATGGAAAATTCCCAGCTACACCCCTGCTTCAAACTATTTCTTACAGCATTAGAACATAAGACGTTTAATAATAATGATAATAATAATCTTTATTATCCTTGAAGAAATAGATCTTGCAATCTTACTATTGCACATTACGCATGACATACATTGGAAGACAAAATATATCTTATCACAGTGTGCATGTGAAGTTTGCATCAGAAAGTTGGGTTATAATTGTCAATGATTCCATTGCTCAGGGAGCAAAAGAGTTATTGTGTCTGTTGATATATATATATATATATATATATGACTTGATGCGTGACGCCTAGAACGTAATTATCTTCTTTTTGAAGTAACGTCTGTATTAGATATTATATATATATATATATATTTACAGAGAGAGAGAGAGAGAGAGAGAGAGAGAGAGAGATAGATAGAAAGATAGATAGATAGATAGATAAATAGATAGATAGATAGATAGATAGATAGATAGATAGATAGATAGATAGATAGATAGATAGATAGATAGATAGATAGATAGATAGATAGATAGATAGACAATTTCTGCCAAATCCCACATAATGGACAGTGTCCTTTAAACCAAAATAAAGACTTCTCGTGTTCAGACATCTTGTACTGAACCCGCAATGTCCACGATAGGAATGTCAACAGAACGATGGTGCGTCACTTGAAGGAATAGACTTCTGGTCCTATTCTGATGTAAGAAATACGGGTAGCTTCTAGTGTAAAACCGCTGAAGTGAATACGTATTTAATGTCTTCTGTAATAGAGAGTTCGGTAGCGACTCATGCAGACGCCTCTCGAGAGTATAAGATAAAGAAGATAACTCGACGTAACTTAATTTAGAAATTACATTTTTTGTTGGCTTGCTCAATACTCAAATAGGAATTTACAGCAATTATTCCAACATAACAGATTTTTTTGCTTAAAACAAGGATGTAGATATATTGAACTGTTAACCCTTTAGACTCGTGTGGTGGTTTAGCCTCTAAACACTAGCGTTGTAAATCCATTTTGTATGCACTCATTGTAAAAAAAGATCAGCACTTTAAGGGTTAAGGAACAATCGAAAGACGTGAAACATTAAACAAACAACGACCATTGAAAAAAAAAAGGGCTAAAATAGTCATTGGTAGAATAAGTTGATTCCCTACCTTGTTTTTGGTTTGTTTTGTTGTTTTTTTTTTGTTGTTGTTGTTGGGTTAGGGTTAGGGTTAGGGTTAGGGTTAGGGTTAGGGTTAGGATTATCATTTCATGGTTCACTTTTATTGTCTCTTTGTTTAAAATTAGAGTCCGAATCTAGATCAGTTCAAAGTTTATAGTGATGCCATTGAATTTATTTTGTTGCCAAAAATCTTTTTTTCGTCTGTATTTACTTAGAGCTTATATCACGTGTAGGTCTACATGTTAATTATTCCAGTAATTCGTGGAGTAACTAATCGAGCCTTGCGAAACACTAGGGTTCCTCGGAACACAGTTAGGGGAACACTGCCTTAACTCTTTCTCTCCGTAATTATTTACCACATTCTGGTGGAATCAACGTTGGTATCGTCAGTTAGGAGAGAAAGAGTTAATATGTTGAGCAGTTGGGGCACCACACAAGATCTGTCTACCGTCTTTCTCCATTCGTTTGCCTTGGTTAGAATCTCGAACTAAAAAAGCCTATTTAACACAGGAATTCTCGAAAGACAAGCCATCTCAGGTAATTAGCCGGGCGGTTTAGTCCATCTCAGCCTCGACATCAAACATAATTGATTATTGTATAACTTATAAAATTCACATAGCATATAAGCATTTATGTATATAATAAGCATATATATATATATATATATATATATATTTACGTTTATTATATACATAATAATAATTTTATATAATAATTTTTTTTTCTGTTGCTCTAGGCCTTGATTCGTGCAATGCACACCCCTGCCCTGTTGGTTCCACCTGTGTTGATCTGGTTGATGGCTTCTCTTGCATGTGTCCTGCACACAAAACTGGAAAGCTTTGTGAAACAGGTACGTCTGATGCCCCCTTCACCATCAAGCACTTTTCTTTTTGGGGGGCACTCAGACCGTGATATTTTGTGTTTTAACCCTCCAGAAGCCCAGAAAAGCATCTTCTAGCGTTGATGTTGTTGTGGTTGTTTTTACAAAGCTTATATCAGCACACTGTGTCTGTCTGTATGTTATACATTTTGTACACGTAATTTTACCACTTCTCATTCTCGGATCAAAGTCAAATTTTTCTCAATTATTCATTGTCCCTAACATCCCATGAATCAATCATAAAAATTACCAAATTTTTTAATGACGTAGTCGTAATTATTGTTTAAGATATATAAAAAAAAGAAAATAAATCTTACAGTATTGATATATATAGTTGTAAATACCCTTAGGTGTTTTTTTTAAAGTATATTATTTATATTTCAAACCACAATTTATAAACCTTATTTCTTGAAAAGGTCACGTCTCGGTTTGATATTGTATAGTTAACTCTAATTAGCTCACAATAAAAAAATATCTAGATTGATTTCTAAGATTAAAAGAGGATATGCCTACAATAAAACTAAGTCTGCATACAACACCCACCAACTTTTTATTATTCTTGGAGCAGTATTTCTCAAACTTTTAACAGTGATGCCACCCAGACAAAATAAAGAAATATATAAAAAAAAGTTTTTTAACTACCCTTATCTAAGGGGAAGAACTCAGCACTTACAACTATATCACTCAAGAGTGTAAAGTAATTTTCCTTATTCGATATCAAACAAAATAATTAATGACCAACCCCTACATATTAGACATCTTTGTGAATACGGAAGGATTAATTCCCGTTGTTGGTATCCAACAAAATAATTAATTACTAGTCATTAATTGACTAACGAGTCACTTATGAGGTTATTTTTTTTTCGATTTTTTTTTCATAACTCGTCTATGCCAATGAATATTTGTTTTAAAGTTTTAACCTGATCCGAGAATGGGAGTGGGAGAAATAACGTGTACAAACTTTTCAGAGTGAGTTGAAAAAAAGCTTTGCGAAAAAAATGTTCCCTCTCTTCTTTGTTATCTAATGATTCTATTACACACCTGTGACGTGGCAACGAGCTATTGGTCTCTACTGCCCACAAGTTGCGACGTTGCAGGTAAGTGTTCAGGGCTTCGATGGTGATTGGTCTCGGATCAACCGACACATGTGACGCAGGCCTGGGTACTTATAAACACTATGTGTAGATCAATGGACTATGGACTGTGTGTTTTGAGAAGGCCTTGGGACAAGTCCTTGAACACAGTAGAAGACCAGCAGAGTTAAAACGAGACCGCGATTCAAGTACAAGTTGTGCATAGCTGTTATATTCAGACATTGACTACTGCCTATTGTAAAGTATTTGATTATTTATTTGTGTTTACTTTTTACATTTATTAAAGAGTCTCGTTGTTCGGCGCACAAGTTGTCTAGTTCTTGACTTAGCTATATTGCTCTGTCAAGACTTTATAGATATTCGTAACAATATTATAAATATAATCTATATCTTTAACTCCACCTCGTCAGGTCAATCAGACAAGTGTGTGATTTCAGTGTTCTAGTTTTCTTATTTTAGGATATAATTCTTCTTCTATAATATTTTGTTTCATTTTTGGGTTGACTCCATTATTTTATCTTACAGATATAAATGACTGCAGAGCTCATGGCTGTTTCAACTCTGGTCTCTGTGCTCAGAGTCAACTCAACTCCAGCTACTCGTGTGTCTGCCCTAAAGGCTTTATCGGCAAAAAATGCGAACAGGAGCTGTGCTCTCCTGCTACCTGTCTCAACGGGGGGACATGCAGGGTAGACAGCCACTCAACGTACACCTGTGAATGCTTAAATGGTTACAAGGGCCTCCACTGCGAGGTCCTTTCATCGTGCGAACCGAACCCTTGTAAGAATAATGGCAGGTGCTTCCAAAACTCGAACGGGGAGTTTGTTTGCAGTTGCGTCGGAGCTTACAGAGGCACTCTTTGCGAACACCTCAACCCATGTTCTTCGTCTCCGTGTTTGAACAACGGAAGATGCATTCTTGACGAACCTGGCGAACACTTTCACTGTCAGTGTCAGCCTTCATTTAGCGGAGAACGCTGCCAGTTCCAAAATCGATGCGTTCCAAATCCGTGTCAGAACTCTGGAGTTTGCAGTGCTGATGGTGATAGTATAAGATGCTCATGCTTGTCTGGTTTTACCGGAATGAACTGCCAGTACAGGGATCCTTGTCTAGGAATATCGTGCATGAATGGTGGTACGTGTCTAAATTCAACCAATGGTTTTGTGTGCCAGTGCAAAGAAGGATACGAAGGAAACACGTGCGGAAATCACGTGGCTTGCACTCGCCTTCCTTGTCAGAATGGCGGTCGTTGCATCCCCGACGGCACAAATTATTTTTGCAGATGTTTGTCCGGATATTCTGGAGCCAACTGCCAGAAATTGACGCCATGTTTCACAAACCCGTGTCAGAATGGAGGATCGTGTTACGAGTCTGCTTCGACTTACATCTGTGTCTGCCCCGAAGGGAAGACTGGTAAAATGTGCGAGATGGATCTCATTCCTGGACCTTGCAGCAGTAACCCTTGCATGAATTCGGGCTCATGCTTTCAATCGGGGAATACTCACGCGTGCATATGCCCCGCGCATTACACGGGTGCTCGATGTGAGCAGATTCTGACTAACACCTGTGCATTTCATACATGTCTCAACGGAGGCTCCTGCTACTCGTCGAAGAATTCAGCTGTTTGTGTTTGTCTTCCGGGTTTTATTGGAGAATTCTGCGAACTGAAAAACCCTTGCCTTGAATCGGACTACTCTGAAACGTGTAGGAAGAATAGCAGCTGCTTGAGCAGAAATCTGGTGGCGTCCCCTTGCGGGGCGTATGGAATTTGTCAGCCATGCGATAAGGGTCGACCGTGCAGTCCGGAGGGCAGGAACTACATCTGCTCCTGTTTACCTGGATATCTTGGCGCCCACTGCGACATAAGAGATCCTTGCGTAACGTACGCAGCCTCTTGTTCTCATGGCGGCACCTGCGTTCCCATCCCAGCCCTCAACACGTTCACCTGCCATTGTTCTTCAGGACATACTTCCAAAGACTGCATCAACGCCTCACCTTGTCAACCGAATCCTTGCCGCAACGACGGGATCTGTTATCCGATTCACGCGCAATCGTCGTTTCGCTTCACTTGCGAATGTAAAACTGGATTTAAAGGCCCTACCTGTGAAATTATAAACAACTGCTTAGCTAAGCCCTGTAAAAACAATGGCGAATGTCTGACGGAAGTGGACAGACACAACAAAGAAATCAGTGTTCGGTGCAACTGCCCACTGGGATATTCTGGCTCATATTGTGAGAATCCCAAATCTTGCGTCCGGCAGCCATGTTTAAATAAAGGAGAATGTATCAGCAGTTCTAATGGGATTCAAGCTGCGTCGTCAAACGCAAAAGCCACGAATGTTTGCGTTTGCCCGTACGGATACCGAGGTCCTTGGTGTGAAAGTGAGCTAACATGTTTGGAGGTTCCGTGTCTCAACAATGGCAAGTGCGAGGCTGGTTCCGATGGGGAACCATATTGTGTGTGCCCCGGACCGTATCTGGGAAAGTTTTGCGAGGCAGAACTCTCTTGCGACACAGTGCCTTGTTTAAACGGAGGCGTTTGTTCCCACGGGCTGCGGTCACTTCCAGCGACGACCCGCCAGCCGCGCTGCATATGTATGCCAGGATTTACGGGCATGCGTTGCGAACATCTGGACGTGATCTATGCATGTTCTGTGCTGGTGTGTCAGAATGGAGGTCGGTGTGTCCCTGATAAGACCCTGGGCGGAGTGTGCGTTTGCCCCCAAGGATGGCATGGCGCCAACTGTGAGATAGAGGATGGACACTCGAAGCGACGTGAAAAACACAGATGCGATCACCAGCTTTGCTTCAATGGAGGAACTTGTTATATCTCAGGTTTGTTAGCGCATTGTTTCTTTGTAAGGACATAAAGTGAGCTTTATATAGAAATTATCAAGTATGTCAAATCACAGCTATAACATTAGTATTCTCACTACTTATAGTGCATACAATTATTTAAATTGATTATTTTGATGTAATAATACACCACATCAAATTGGATGCGTGGTGACTGAGAGTCCAGGGTTCGAATACTGGCGAAGACTGGGATTTTTAAGTTCGTCACCTTTAGGCGCCTCTGGGTTCACCCAACTGTAAAAGAAACCAGACAATTGTTGGGGAAAAGTAAAGGTCGTTGTGCTGGCCACATGGCACTATCTTTAACCGTGGGCCACAGAAACAGATGACCTTGACATCATCTGCCCTTTAGGTCGCCAGGTCGGAAAGGGGAACGTCCACTTTGTAACTACCACATGGAATGCAAACATTAACATTTGAGGAGCTCCATATTGACCTAAAAATAAGTCTATACCTACGGAGAGATGATAAAGTAATAATATATAGAGTGCATGCAAAATAAATATAAATGTAAGGCTATTTCGAAATACAAACTTGTTACATAATTATTTACATTGATCGCCGGGTTTAATTCCCGGTGAAGACCAGGACCATGAAATTGTGTGATATTTAGGGCACTCATCCCTAAAAGGTACCTGACATTAGTTAGGGAAAAGTATTGCCGTTCGGCCATTGTGCTAGCTAGAGCCATCTTCTTTAATTATATGCCACATAAGCATGTGACCTCTGACCTATAGATCGCAAGTTCATCGCGTCAAAGAAAAAGGTCATCTTGTCTACTCTTCCTACTCCTCACTGCCTGTACGCTTATCAGACCAAATGATGGGAAAAAATATCAATGAGTTTGGCATAGACTGAATTTAATGAATGGCAAAAATGTTTTAGATTATGAGTGCTGTGTTTCACATGACTGCGTAAACCCAGTTGCGACCTGCATATTTTTCCACACCTGATGCAGGCGCCTGGGGTCTATGTAAGTTATCTTTACCACTTCTTTGCATGTCTTCTACAGGGACATTTCTTGACCTACTAGTCAAACGATTATTGTTTGAATAACTTGGAGGAAAAGTAAATAGGGTCAGTTAACAGTTGAATCTAGAACTATCTGAGAACTGAGACTCTTCAAGCAATGAAGTTACCATTACTCTTCTTATAATTGCAGTATTTTTATGGCTTGCAATGTCCGTGTGACAAAGAATGTCAAAAGATATTGTCAGGGTTATGTTAAAGCCTTAGCTCGTTTGCCCTGGCCCCTGACATTCAACAGGCACCTTTGCGATCACAATAAATAAGTGACTCACTGTTAACAAAGTAATTGTTGATTGATATGAGTAAAAGTTATGATGACAAACTGATGGAGTAATGACATTGAATTTGAAACATTCTAATATTGTGGATACATTAATAAAACAATAATTCTACACCTTGCTGTCCCACAACGTACACATTAATGTTCATAACCACAACACAACACACTGCTGACTCTAGTCTCCAGTGTAGACTTCCAATCCCATAGCTAACTCCCTGTAGAGACATAAGAAATGACAAATTGAAAGTTCTAGTCCCAAAACACCAAGGCAGCGAAACAACTGCGAAATGCAGTAATGCCTTAAATACTCCCCCTAAACAGGGGAACACAGAAGGATATCAAGAACACGTTACACCAGCATACTAACAAAACCACTCCATAAACTTACAAGCAAGGCAACCAAGAATATGCGTTCAAAAATTGTGCACTTAATAAACATTGGTGCTAGAATGCCATTATCTACGCACCGACAGATATTTATAGTATAACTTGATTTACAAATGAGATAAATTAGATTCGATTTCATTTCATGTATGTATCACGTTAAATTGTCAGGTGATGGTCATCCCTCATGCGTGTGCCCCAACGGTTTCAGAGGCGATCGCTGCCTGCTGACCACTGACCCTTGCACCACGCAACTCACCTGCATGAACGGAGGGACGTGCAAAGCGCCACCTGGTGGTGAGCCTGCCTTCTCCTGCCTGTGTCCGGCTGGTTTCTCCGGCGCCAGATGCCAGATCAAGCCCAGAGACCCGTGCACCCCTAACCCATGTAGGAACAGGGGTCGCTGCTCTGTTGACAGCAATTACAACGGATACATTTGTAGGTAAGCTTTAATATGTGTGTCAGTGTGATCCGATTATAAAAAAAAAAAGGGTCGGGGGGTGGGGATGGTTGATATGTGACGTAATGTACGTGAGCTAGTTCCTTAGCCGCCATTACCGGAAGTGTCTTTTGTTCATTATCTAAGATCTAGAATGCTAGTGTGTATTTGTAAATCTGTCTTGCTGTTTATATTTTTCTATTCATATTTAAGAATTTATTAACAGGAATATGTTTTATAGTATCGATATTCTTTGTGTAGGAACCTTGGATTCGAATTTAGTATCGTTCTATTGAGATTAGATTCTTTAACTATAAAAAAAAAAGACCTACATAACACGGAAAGGTAGATTTCTGCTCAATAAATGAAAGCTCTCTAGTGCTAAGGGGCCGACCAATGAAATAAATTGTAAGTTCACAGGTCCCTATTGACGTTATCAGTTCAGTTGTTCTAAATTTGTATACGTTATCGTCTGGTGGGTTCTCTGTCGACAGTTTGAGAGTACATTCCTGAAATTCAATTTGGAAGAATAAGTCTTTTACACTAAAGCAAACACATTTAGATGCTAGATAAGACATTAAGATGAAGATAGAGACACTAGTCCTTGAAATATAAAAGCGCACTTGGGAGGAAAGCTAGGCATAAAGAGATTTATAATAAATATATACCAACACTATTAGTAGAATCACTATACTTAGAGGTACTCCAGGACAGAAGACTGGCTAAAAAGTAAAATAGAATAATGCATAAAACACTGAACGTTAACTTTCAAATTCAAAAACACAATCTAATAAAATAATCAGAAAAACACACAGACAGATGGCTGAGAAGTAGAGTAGCCATAATACTTAAAATATCAAACCGTCACTACAAATACTAAATCATTATCGAATAAAATACCCCTAATTAAAAAAAACAACAAAAAAAACCATTTCTTATTCTATATACTTGGACAGATTCATAGAAGTGCATATACTTTCTTTTCCTCGTGACATGTTAGCGTGGGAAGGGCTACCTGAATCAACAATAAAAACAGATGATTTAAAAAGTGTTCAATTTTCTATCAGCATTCGCGATAACGTTTACTTATGGATATATGTGTACTATGTAACTTATACGATGTAAATGATTTACAATAAATGTTACCAACGCAAATTGTATTCATTTGCATTGTCACTATTTTACTTACGTTAATGTAATTGTTAAAAACATTGTAGATTCATCCTTTTTAATTAAATAGAGTAGTATCTAAAAGTATTTAATCGAAGCGGGTATATAACAATGAACAGTGTAAGTCAGGGGTTCTCTACCTGTGGATCGCGACCCGTTTGGGGGTTGCTTAAGACCATTGGAAAATTGATTTTTTTTAGGGAGCTATTTTCATCGGAAGTTTCATATATATATATATATTGTGTGTCTCTCACGTGTTGTAACAAGCCTATTTGTTCTATAGTCGAAATACATTTATATTTTGAATGCAGTAGGTTTGGAAATTATTCAGATTATATTATTATTAAAAAAATAATGAATCGATCGTTAAGTATCAATAAAATAAAAAGTGGGAATAACAAAGATAGATCTAAGAACACTGACCTATAGCCAGGGGATACGAAGGACACTGAAATGGAAGGTTTCATCATTGAACTGATTTTTATGGTAGTTTTTTTTTCTTCCTTTTTTTATAATTTTTATTCGAAACTATTTGTTGCAGACCAGATCTTCACTGTAGGAGAATACTTTTTCAACAAACGAAATTACAGTCCATGAAATACTTCGTAACGCCATTGCGGGATGAAACATTTCTATGGAGATGATCTAATCACGTAGTAGAGAAAATTTAACACTAGCTAAATCACATTTACCAAAGTCAATGAACGAAAACGATTTTATGATTGGGGGTCGCCCACTAGTTTAAAAATTGTTTTAAGGGGTCGCGGAGCTAAAAAGGTTGACAACCGCTGGTGTAGGTGATCATGAACTATATATATATATATATACAACTTCCCAATTATTGTAAATGAAAGTATAATCTAAAAAAAAAGTCTCTTACAATAAAAAAAATTAAGTAATGTAAAACGCTACATGACTAACAAATTTTGAGGGTTCCTAAAGAAAAGAGTTGCAAAAGACTTATTGAAATAATTCCAAATGATTTCCTCTTGATTCAAGGTGTGAACACCCTTTCACGGGAGACAACTGTGAGCTCAGGTCATTCGGCACTTGTTTGTTGAACCAATGTAGAAACCTGGGAACCTGTGTGTAAGTATTTGTTGCAACTACTGTTTCAACGTACATTCAAATAACAAGCGTATCTTTAGAAACTAAATGTGGCCATGGCATAAAGAAGATCTCTCTAAAATAAAATATACACAGAAACAAAACACGGGACCCATTGGAGAGCTATTACAATCTTTTTTAATATGGCTTCCTTGGCACTACTTTCATTGGCTAATTGGAATATTTTTCCTAATATTCCACCATTCATTGGGTAACATTCACTTTTACTGTTTTCTCAAACCGGATTTTAAAATCAGAAAATCAAAAGTCTAAACTAAAAAACAGATAACTGCAGTTGACATTTTAGTTTTAAAAAAATAATTTTAAAAAACTTATATAAGGGAAAGAACTGCTTAGTTACTGCCATTTATCTCAATGCTGCAATATTTATTTCCATTTTCTATATAAAACTAAAAATAATTAATTATCACTACGTAATAAGCTTCATTTTTTAATTGATTCATGTGTTGTCATTGACATTAAAGAATTGTACAAAGTTTTAACTTAATCCGAGACTGGAAAGGGGGAGAAATAAAAGGTGTCAAACAATTGTGACGAACAAACAGACAGACTGACGGAATAATTAATATCAGCATTATAAAAAAAATATTGCATTGCTGCTAACTTTGTTGCTTTCCACAGAGAGATTCCCCCCAGTTCGTTTGTCTGTCGTTGCCTCAACGGCTGGCATGGTCAGTTCTGTCAGACGTGGACAGGGGCCAGCGGATTGTGTCCTCCCAACTTCTGCTCAAACAGAGGAGTCTGCTATCTTGGCCAGGACAATCACCCGGCGTGCAGATGTAACAACGCATTCGGAGATCGCTGTGGTGAGTACTTCCATAAGAGCTTCGACCAAACCTAGCCATCTTGCAATGTTACGCTAGGATCGCTTATGGCTTCATAGAACATCACTTTTACTGGCTTTTTTGTAAGCACCCCTTTAGGTGATGTTCGTCATCTCGTCTCATCTGTCCCTTGACTTTCGTCATAGGAGGTTCTGTGACCACTCTCGTGACCAAATCCCTCCACGTTTCCCGTCTTGCATCAGTTCTAAGCAGGATCTCTTGGGGGAGGGACCGGCTCAGTCTTTTACGTTTTCTTTGGTGGATTTTCTTGGACGAACATTTTTTCGTCCTCGTCTTCTCGTTCCTTGAAGGATGACTTTTGGACAGTAAGTCTTACAATATGATCCAACCAGCGCAGCTTTGTAATCATCTCATACTATATTAATCTTAGCGAGTGCATCTCTCACAAGTTGTATCAATGTGTGAATGGGTGGCTTAAAGAAGATTGGCTAACTATCAATGTGTGAATGGGTGGCTTAAAGAAGAATGGTTACCTATCAATGTGTGAATGGGTGGCTTAAAGAAGATTGGCTACCTATCAATGTGTGAATGGGTGGCTTAAAGAAGAAGATTGGTTACCTATCAATGTGTGAATGGGTGGCTTAAAGAAGATTGGCTACCTATCAATGTGTGAATGGGTGGCTTAAAGAAGAATGGCTACCTATCAATGTGTGAATGGGTGGCTTATAGAAGATTGGCTAACCATCAATGTGTGAATGGGTGGCTTATAGAAGATTGGCTAACTATCAATGTGTGAATGGGTGGCTTAAAGAAGAATGGCTACCTATCAATGTGTGAATGGGTGGCTTAAAGAAGAATGGCTACCTATCAATGTGTGAATGGGTGGCTTATAGAAGATTGGCTAACTATCAATGTGTGAATGGGTGGCTTAAAGAAGAATGGCTACCTATCAATGTGTGAATGGGTGGCTTATAGAAGATTGGCTAACTATCAATGTGTGAATGGGTGGCTTATAGAAGATTGGCTAACTATCAATGTGTGAATGGGTGGCTTAAAGAAGATTGGCTAACTATCAATGTGTGAATGGGTGGCTTAAAGAAGAATGGCTACCTATCAATGTGTGAATGGGTGGCTTAAAGAAGATTGGCTATCTATCAATGTGTGAATGGGTGGCTTAAAGAAGATTGGCTACCTATCAATGTGTGAATGGGTGGCTTAAAGAAGAATGGCTACCTACCAATGTGTGAATGGGTGGCTTAAAGAAGATTGGCTACCTATCAATGTGTGAATGGGTGGCTTAAAGAAGATTGGCTGACTATCAATGTGTGAATCGGTGACTTAAATTATTTGAATGTGTCACGCTTTTAAATAGCTTAAATTTTTCACCGCTTTTAAATAGCTTAAATTTTTCACCGCTTTTAAATAGCTTAAATTTTTTGCCGTTTTTAAATAGTTTTAATTTTCACCACTTTTAAATAGCTTAAATTTTTTGCCGTTTTTAAATAGTTTTAATTTTCACCACTTTTAAATAGCTTAAATTTTTCACGACTTTTAAATAGCTTAAATGTTTCGCCGCTTTAAGTAGCCTATACGTTTCACCGCTGTGAAATAGTTAGAATGTTTCACCGCTATTAAATAGTTAGAATGTTTCACCACCATTATATATTAAATACTTAAAATGTTTCACCGCTATTAAATAGTTGAAACAAACAAAAAATTGACTACCTATTTATGTGTGAAAGTGTGGCTTAAAGAAGCTTGACTGCCTATTAAGATAGGTTGTGTTCGAATTTGAACTCAGAATTAAAAATCAAACTTAGTGTGTATGTTGTGTGTCCAGCACATTAACTAGCCGCATCTACATTCACTTTTTAAAGCGATGTACGCGCTATAAAGTCGTTACACTTGTGTACATTTAAAGGCTACAGCTGATATTGGAATCTGAGTATCCACAGTAAGTCTCGGGCCTGAAGCACATAATGCAAGGTGCTTGCTTATTGGGTGAAGATATGTTTCAATAAGGAAATACCTTATACATTTGAGAAGTGACCGCCAAACAAAAGTGTTGTGATCGAATCTCGATATAAATGGGATTTTATTTGATATGAGTTGTGCTTGCTGAGTATGCAAAGGCAGGATGGAGCCCTTGTGTCAGATACCTTCCCCACCAAAGGCAGGATAAAACCTTTGTGTCAGATATCTTCCCCACCAAAAGCAGGATGGAACCCTTGTGTCAGATACCTTCCTCACCAAGGGCTCTCAAAAGAGAAGTAACCATAGTGCACTGAGCTTGCTACAGTATAAAAAAAAACGCATTATACAAAAGCAACTAACTACTACACAAAAAAATTACTTTTTTTTTCAAGAGAAACAATCTATTTAGTATGCATATAAGTTAGACATAATTTAAAACAATTAATAAGTAGTTTTCATATTATTGCGTGAACTGCACGTGCTACCCTATGACGACAAAACACTGAACTAAAAGAGTTGTTGTTTTAGGAGATTGTCCCTATACAAAACAATCAAAGCAATTATATATTCATTATAAGACATTAGTTAGGCAAGTTTCACATCTAACTTTACATTCACTTTCACCTATCCTTTGGTCTGTGGACCGCTGGGGCACCACACTAGATCCGCCAACCTTCTGTCATTTGTCTGGTAGAATCTCATTCCTATGTTCTTTCTGAAAATATTGAAACCTGCCTTTATAATATAATACTAGAGATGGAGTGTTCACATTTTCTCAAATTATATTTCAGAGTTCACGTGCGGGGTATTACAAAGTGGTATATTCCCCCATCCCTTGGAGTGCACCCTCTACGTCATGTGCGTCTGGGGCAAGCCTTACGTGATGCAGTGCCCTCGAACTGACCTCCATTTCAATCCGAGCCTGAGAATCTGCGACTGGCATGGCAGGGCGGGCTGCGGCTCCAAGTCTAGACCACGTGACCAGGAGTACCTTGGGGTGATGTGGAGGATCAGACCCTGAAGCCAGAACCGTGGTTCAGTTGACCATCACTGAGCAGGAATTAGCCTACTGCAGAGCATGTCAAGTTTTATCCTTTTTAAATTTTTTTGGGGCATCGACCCAATACCATTCCCACCCCCAATATTTTGTAAAATATGTGTACGTAATTCATTAATTACGATTACTTTTTGTTTTATAATCGACTATCATTTTAGATTTCACATATCGTTCTATATAGTATGCATGATTTATGGTTTTGCTAATATACTGTGATTCTTTTAGGTATTCAGAAAATAAGTAGGCTCCTATATGTTGGTAGATTTTAAGGATGGCCAATAAAAATAGAGGCCTAGTATGATTACAGGAGTACAAATACTTATAGAAAATTGAATTATAACATATAGGCTAAATATATATGGTCCATAGACATCATGCGAAACCAACCGTTATAGAAAGCCTGAACACTGAACTCTGTAACGCCAGAACCTGTGGGCAGTTTACACCAATAGCTTGTTGCCACGTCACAGGTCTGAACGACATGGGAACACGCAATTGGTCAAAACTGCCCACAGGTTGTAACGTTGCAGTTTAGTGTTGGGGCCTACTATAGCGAATGGTCTCGCATTGTGTGACCCCCTCTCGTGTTCTCCATTCAAATATCACTTGCAACTTGACCCCTGGCCTCTTGGCCACGCTGTGATGAACGTGGCCTAATGCAAGGTCGTATCTACCTATAGGCAATACAGCTCAGGGTTCCTAATAATTATATAGCACGCAATGACATATAATCTATTTGGACTTGTAAAGGGGACCCGTATATCAAATAAATTAGGGCCATACTACCCATCCTGCTAGGGATGGGCGATTGGCGAGTGCTTGTATGAAAGGTTATTAATTTCAATTCTGAGGTACTGCGTTGGTTGTTATTAAAGAGTAACATAAAGAGAAATCATTTTTTTGTAGTCACGTCTGTACATTATAAGGAAACAACTGTTTAAAATATAAGTACTGTTTAAAATATAAGTCAAAGGAAATGATTATTTTATCAGGGTTTTCTTTTTATAAGTAAATCTCTAACCATAACATAAAAATATATTCAGTATAGAAAAAAATGTGTTGTCCATGTGCATCTTTGTGATTTGAATTTGTTAAACTTCTAAAACAACAGTTGTAATATATATCATTATCAAAATCACATCATATTAACGTTAACTTTCCACTGTGGATACTTAGCCTACCCATGGTTTATGGGAACTTGACATAATGATGTTGGTCATTACAAAACTTCTAGACACTTGACCACCATGAAGACCCACTAGACCAATCCAATAAAGTTAAATGAGTTTTAAGGAAAACCAACAGGTTTTTTTTTATAAATTACAAAACTGTTGGATAAACATTAAATTAAATTTTAAAAAATGGACATGTCCAACTTTTGGTGGGGAATTAAACAGTAAAAATCAAACTTTTGGAGGGTTATTGTAACACCATTTGAAATCAAACTTTTGGAGGGCTATTGTAAAACCTTTTGTAATCCTACTTTTTGAGGAGTAATGTAAAACCTATTGAAATCAAACTTCACCTGATTGCTATAGAAAATTTAGATGTTTAAATTTTATGGTATATAGTACATCCATACTCAAATACAAAGCTTCAATGGATTAAACAAAATTATTTTAAAATTAGTGTTAGTCTTGATTAGTTGGGAAAAGTAAAGACGTGCTAGCCACATGACATCCTTGTTGACCATTGGCCATAGAAATTGATGACCTTACATCATGTCTTATAGAATGTAAAGTCTCAATGGAAAAATGTATTATTGTTTTTAAACAGTTTTGTTTATTTTATGTTTTCTTTAGAATTGAAGATTTTTACATCCTAAGTCAAACCTTCCTCTAGATAGGGTGGGTATGGCGGTAGGCAAGGTTTGAGTCCAGGACCTTTTAGATGGCAGTCCAGAGCACATACCACAAAACCAGGCAGCCTTCAAACAATGTATTTCTTATTTCATGGAGTCATTTAAGAACTTCTATCCAAGAACCTCAATCATTTTAATTAATATGTATGACAAAATTTAAGAGTGCTATGTAATATTTTTGAAGTCACATTTGTAGTTTATAAAACAAGATTAATCACAAATGTTTAAACAGAATTCCAGAATGACCATTTCACATTAATTTTCCTTTTTATTAGTCAAAAACAAAGATAATTCACTCGAGTTTTAAAAAAATATTTAAGCAATAAAGTACAACATTGGTTTTCAAATGAACTAAAGTGATTTCAGTGTTCTCTTTAATCCTTTCCATGCTTTTAAAATGAGACACTAACCTGTTCTCATTAATGGTATAAATTCTATTTAATATTTACACATAGTAGAATATTTGTTTTCCGTTCTCTAATCAGACTTTGGTGGAGAGTCAAAGAACTATACTAAGATCATTTAAATTTTGAACATTAAATTTGAGTAGTTCTTAAATTATCTTCACTTTATAAAAAAGAAACAAATGTTTTTAAGATATCAACTCATTAATCAGTCTTTAATAGAAATTTCAATTTCTAGTCTAAAAGGACAACCACCAAAGTATTGAAAGTACTGCAGTACCAACACATTTTTTTTTCTATTCACATTAATCAAAGTAAAGCTGATGTACAGCTGACCTATAAAACAATTATTCAATTAAAGAATTCACATCACTTAACATGGATTCACACAGTGGCGTAGCTAGGGATTTCGGGAGCTTGACCTATTTAGGGGCTCCAGCATTTTGATATTCAACATCATGACATGAGATAATGTTGTAATATTTAATGTAAAAAACAAAATTTTGGACACCCATTTGGGGCCCCCCCTCTAGTAGGAGCCTGGGGGGGATTATTAAATTTGGACCTCCTTCCCCCACCCTAGCTACGCCACTGGACTCACAGCTGACCACATTTTTTTCATCACATAAATTTTCCCTAAAATCTATATATACATTAATAGTTCAGGGATTGAATCAAACTGAAACATCAAAATCTTCACATTCCAAAAAATAAAAGTCTGGTTCAGCACACATAAATAAAATCTGGAAGCTAATTAAGAAAAGGATTTCTACATTTAGCAAGCGCAATCTGGTTTATTGTTTGCCACGCTACTATGAGAGATAACTCTGTGTAAAAGAGATAACTCTGTGTAAGAGAGATAACTCTGTGTAAAAGAGATAACTCTGTGTAAAAGAGATAACTCTGTGTGTAATCATGTGTTGAAAGGGAGAGTAACAAAGTCACTGGTTAAAATGTATTCTTATCAGTGTAATTTACTTGACAATCACAGCAATCAAAATTAACTAAAATCTGTTAACGAACAGTAATATTGGAATGGGCTATGGCAGCCTACTGTCACAAATGATACAGTTTTTTTTTTCTTAACAGATAATGTACCGGTAATATAAGAATGAAATTACATACACAAATATTCAGAATTACTCTAAAGAAATACACCACACACTAAGAAATTATTTACCCAGTTAAGATTGGAAGGACATTAACTTTAAAAATTGCACTCTTATAAGAAATGAAAAAGATGATCACAGGAGTAGCATAGAATCAATTTTGAACCAAGACATAACAGAATGCTTGTTAAGAGACATAAATAACATAATGCAATTCCGCTACGCACACAAATAGTTGAGAATTACTATATTTAACAAAATTGGAAAGACATAAGCTATGTTTCCCTCTTTTTACAAGGCCATCAAGCAATGACATTTGCAGATTTTTTATGTCAAAATGTGAACATAAAATTCTAAATGAGCCTAGGTATTTTATTGTACATCTTTCCCCACTTGGGATGAAACTGATTTCCTCTCTGTGAAAAGATGTATATTAAAAAAAAAAAGCTAATTCAAATAGACAGGGCTAGGGGAATGAATTCACGTGTGTGTGTATAATACCATGCTTGACAGCAGACAATAACTGCTAACTCGTTATTTTCCCACTCACACGTAATGTGACCTGAATAATGATAGTTGGCTTCCTGTTGGTCAGCTGTTATTTGTGTGCTGTCAGGGTGACATTATATACACACATGTGACAATAGTATAGGCTCATTGTAGTATAAATTTATCTGTATCAACAAAGCTCCAAGTAGATTGGAGCTTACAAAAATTAAATTTGAGCAAGGGGCACTAGGAAGATGTTCACCAATCATCCACTCATTAAAAACCAACTAGGTGGCATGTTAAAGTACTCAGCTACATAAAACAGATTCCAGATGGTCCATGCTTGTATCCAGTAACAACTAGCATGTTTAAATATAATTAAAATTCAGTTGTGCTAACCCACTTTGAGAGAATGTTTCTTCACAGTCTTAGTTACATTCATAACAGGGAAAAAAAAACTAAATATTCTGATTAAAACAAACAAAATGTTATTAAATAGATCTATCTATACAACATAATTCTAATGAAGCAGAAATAAAGTAGATATAATCACAACACAAGAATATGTGCACTCATTTTTTTAACATATCTTTACAAAAGAAAGCTGAGATATTGATCTGATATAAATAGTACTATGGTACATACAAATAAACAATATTTTAATGGTAACCAAGTACATTTAAGATGTAAGCAAATCTACTATAAATATTTAAAAGAAAATTAATCGATATTGACGATATAATGCTAAAACTTTTATCATGTAAATGATTTATTTTTTAACATTACCAAACAAAAACATTTTTTATATGCTATTGCTGGAAATTAATAGCTAACTTTTTATCATTGGTAGAATGATGTTATATAAAGATGTTAACTAACATCTCTAAACACTGGTACATTGATTTTATTTTAAGATGTCAGCTATCAACTTTTACCACTGGTAAATTGATGTGAATGAAAGTGAACACCTGCGTTGACAAAGATGTTAAAAAAAAAGGTACAAAATAATTCACATAACACACACACACACATTTAGAACATGGAGTTTGGTGTATAGTTTAATCAGCAAGTTTTTTATACCGATAACTGCAAAACTAGGAGTTTTGTGGCTAGTGTCTTCCCCTCAATCAAAGATTCATCTCCGCAGACGTAATACAATTAGAGCTACTTAGGCTCCTCAAGCCATTTCTAGATGAAAGCCTTTTGTTTCTGTCATCACAAGACCAACTCTTTCTTGGGATCCAAGGGAGAGAAAAACCAATCTACTTTACTATTGGATACATCTTTAATACTAGCAGGATTCCACTGTGGGTTATTGTCCTTGTCAATTAGAACTGAAAAAAAAAAAGTTTTCAAAATAAAGCATATTGCTAAATGCTTGTAAAATGTTTGACATGTTTCGGATGTTCCTTCAGAGTTGAAGATAATTGACTTCCTAATCCAACCCTCCCACAGGATGACGGGGAATGGCAGCGGGCAGAGTTTGAACCCGGGACCATCGACAAGTGCCAACGACAGTTCAGCTCACATACTGAACAACCAGGTAGTCACTCTGCTAAATGCTACGAGTTTATAATCAGTCACATTATTTTTTGGATTATCTTACATTATTCTAAAACGAATTCACTAAAAGTCACAATGACACTGTTTTTTTGTCTTTTTGTTGAACAAATGATCTAGGTCAGACACTTAGTGAATGAAACTGATTCAATTTTTATTTGTAGCTATCACTGAGTGAATCACATGTATCATTATTCTAACCAATCAATAAGTGAATAAAATTGACTATATATTTTTTATTGCCACTGGATGAATACATGAGCTTCAGATTTTTACTATACCCAGCACTCAGTAATTTAAATTGATTCACTGTTCATATGCCAACTCACCTGCTCTAACACCTTCATAAAAATCTCTATCTTCCAGACATCTCTGACTCAGCCTGTACTCTACAGTTAGATCCTCAGCTAAACTCCTTGTCTTCCCTTCCAGCAGCAGTCTTAGTGTGATCTTTAGAGACGTCGGGGACTGAAATATTAAAAATAATAAAAATAGCACCACAGTAAATTTTTTTATACAAAACTTGTTTCCACAATTTTTTTGGTAGGCATTCATTTAAGAGTAATGCACATGCATGAACTGTGGGAAACTTTGCTTCTCAAGAATCGACTAATTTAGTCATATATATGTTTATATAATGAAACATATTTTCAATGTTCCAAACGGACACTGTGAGACTGATGTTTTATTAAAGTAGAAAGAGACCTAAAAAGGTCTAAATTTCATCATTTGCATATTTCGTGAAAAAGTTTCTCTAATAGGCCATAAAAAAAAAATCAATAGAAAAACAAAACAAAAATATCAACATACAATGATTAACATTAATTTACACAATCACAGTACTTTATACTGTTCCTTTTTACAGACTTAGCAATACACTCTGTTCAACTTTGGTGTTTCACTGACTGGTTAAAAATTTATTAACGCTATTAAGAGTTTGCTTATAAATATTAAACAAATCAACAGAAATAATATGTTGATAACATGGAGAAGATGGTATAGAATTCTGGTGGGCCAAAAGGTTTCTGCTAATTTATATGTAAAAAAAAAAAACTTGATGGAAATTTCAAGAAAGTAACAGACATTATTTTAGACTATATCATATTGGAAGATGAAATGCATTGACAAATAAAAAAAATTCAAGAAGATGGGTACTAAGATTTGAGTCATGACAGCAAGTATAAAGTTCGTTGAGCACCAAGATGAAATAGCCTCTCAATACAAATCTTTATTCTTTAAATTAAAAATGTCTTAAGGATGCCTTAATATAGTAATTTACTTTTGTTTATGTAACCAGTTCAAGTTTCTCAATGTTCATCAGGATACATAACTAAAAAAAGCAATCCACTTAAATCTCATTAATAAATATATTTTTAATTATTATCTTCAGGGTTTTGTCAAATTATATAATAAGATTTGGGACATGTGATGAAGTGATAAAGATGCCTTTCCTCAATTTATAATCCTGTTGAAAAATTTGAGCTTTGTGAATTTTAGGGGGACCTTGAGTTCAACCCCTCTAATTAGTAGCTGACATTTGTTGATGAAAATAAAGGCTGTAAAGATGACAACTCATCACCTTTCCCCATAGATCAAATTACACCTCATCTCCCCCCATGTAAGAATGTATTAAGTAGACCAACCATTTTCTTTAAAATGTCCAACTGTTTCTTGGCCCAATCTGACTTGTCATTCTGTAGGTTGTCAAATATTTTCTCCATTGTCTGCCCAGCAAACAGTTTGTTGATCTTCTCAAGATGTGGCTTGAGAACTAAGTCTTTGTCAGTATCCAATGTGGACTGTAAGGAAACCAATGTCAATATTCAATCATAATAAAGGAAAACTGGAATTTAACTACACTTTCCACTTGAAACAAGCAAACAAAAAATAGACAAATGTACAGTAAAACTTCAATGACAAAAGCATCACAGACAACAACAACATTGAAGCTCAGGCAATGAAACAATTACTCAAATTCGAATGAATGTGAGTAAACAGAAAACACAATTCCTTCAAGTAGAATGATGCAATGTTATACAAATATATTTATTGGAAGTACAGATGACCTTCAACAAAAACTTCAATTAAACTACTAACGCCTTTTCAATTTGAAATCAATATTTTAAAAAATGTTCTTTTTCACATTAATTTGACATCTTTTAACTAGTCCATCACAAAGAAATGGTTCCACTTGTGTGGCACAGATTTGTTTTGTTACAACCCTTAAATTTATTAGATACTGGATTTATCAAATGTAATATAATTTTGAATATTGTACCTACTTATCTTTTAAATAAATACATTTCTTAAAAAAATGATAATGTGTCAATCTAGGCATGATTGTTTATTAGAAACTTAAAACTCGACTATGTTTATTAGAAACTTAAAACTCGACTATGTTTCTTAGAGACTTAAATGAACTAAGGCCTTGATTTTCCTGGATAAATCAAACAACCTGTTGCATGTTCTAATGACAGTGGGAAAGGAAGAGTTCATACAAGACTTTGTCTCAGCATTTGGATTAAGACATGTGCATATATCTTTGTATCTGGGTGTTTTGGTGTTTGTAGGGCTATAGTTAAGTGTTTTTTGTAGTATTGCTTCTTTACTTTTTACTCTTCAGTCTTGGAGTGTCTCTTAAGTTTACTGATTTCACTTATCGTGTAACTCTGGTCAATATTTGTTTGTTGTAAATCTTACAGCTCTATTTTGTTTTATTTAATTTTTTGTTTGTTTTCTTTAGTTCATAGGATCCCAAACAGAGAACACATATTCTAATATTGGTCTAAGCAAGGTTTAATATGCTCTAATGTTCTTATTGAAATTATAAGAATTTTAAAAATAAATCATAATTAGGATGTCCCTGAGTCAACCAGCTCTAATGGGTACTTGGCATTGGTTGGGGAAAGTAAAGGCAGTTGGTCATTGTTTTGGCCGCAAGGGACCTTCTTTAACCGTCAGCCAAGGAAACAGATGACCTTTACATTATCTGTAATATAGATTTTTTAAATGGGTACTTTACTTTTTAAAAAAAATCTTTGTTTGCTTTGTTCCTTAATTTATTCTGAGGGTTTTGGGTAACAATTCATTTATTAAGACATGCTCTTTTTGGTTTCCATTCTTGTAACAAATCAAAATTCTCTTGGTAAGATTTCAGTATTGTTTTATTGTTCTATAGTTTTACAAAATTTATCACATATAAGTTAAATAAATGCAATGCTGTTAACATTATTGTGCTTTTATTTAGCAGATTAAACACACCCAAAACTTTATATTATCATATGTTACACTATCTTTCAAACTGATGTACGTTAACAGGTTTAGTATATTTTAAGAGCATAGAACATGTATTACAATTTAAATAATTTATTTCCTTTAGAGATAGTCATCAACCAGTGCTTTTTTTTTTAATAGTTGCTCTAATGAGAATACAACAAATTTATATGTAAATGTTCTTTACAAAATATCAGGTATAGACCTACCTCACTGTTCAGTCGACTTAAAACAGCTGCCACACCATCCTGACCAGCATCACTTCTTAGACTTGTTAATTGTTTCTCTAACTCATTTATCTGTTTATAATTTAAAAATATACAATTTGAATTTATTGTGCATTTGTTAGGAAATTATTAGCCTTAAAATATTCAAATAAAAAAAAAATTAATAAAAAAGAAACAGTTTTAATCCAGTTTTTTTTTTTACTTTGCTGAATAGTATAAAAGAAAGTCTGCATTCATAAGGAATTTCTTTTCGTGTAATTTTATATGTAACCACATTAAAGACCTTGACCAAACTTTGAAGTTTGAACCAGGAAATGTAGAACCAGTCTACTCAATATGGATATGGGTACAAATGTGTAGTGCTCAGAATTTTAGATAATAATCTATGCAATATTAGTTTCCACCCTGGGACCAAATTTCTCTTCCTACTATAAGAGACTGTATTGAAAATGTAAGCAAAAATCAGACTGCATTCCAACAGAACTCAAGGAAATAGTGAACCCTTTTCTACAAACTCATTACCCTAACAATCAGTGGATCAGTGTTTACACAGATGGTTTATCTAAAAAAAAACATCACATACTTTTAAAAATATCAATACATTCGAATGCTTCCACAAGTTTCAAAATATGTCTAAACTCTAAACTATTCTATACTATTAGTTAAGATTTTCTAGTAAAACCATTAACAAATAAAACAATTCCACCAGTATTAACATTGAATATAAAATTTGTTTTAGTACCAAGCTTCACAATGTTACTAATATATCTTGATCTGAAATATAACTATTTTTACCTGCATCTTATAATAATTAGCCTGCTTGCATTTTAAAATAACTATTCTACCCACACCTTTAAATAATAATTTTACCTGCATAGAGTCAATAAAATGTGTGGCAATACCAATGTGTTTCACATCTCTTCCTTTCAATCTAAACCCTGTAAGAGCTAGAAATATTCCAAGCTTCCCATCAAGTCTTGGTAAAAAATGTCCGCCTCCAACATCAGGGAAAAGACCTATTAAGGGATAATATTATTACAGTAGTTTAATTGTTACAGAGTTATACAAATTCTTCATTCTATTTTCTTACTAAATACTTGCATTAAAAATACAGTTTTATAAAGCTTCTGAAATAAATATTAATGTATATATACTCATAGATATAAATAAAGAAATTCTATAGTATAAACATGTAACAAAGTACAAACAAAAACATACAGAAATTCAACCTTTTTTTTTTACTTTTTACAGTGTGTCAAATAAAAACTAGGATATGGCATTAGTGATTACTACCCTAGTTATCTTAAGCTGTTAAGCAAAATTACAAAGTTGTAAACAAATAGTTTGATTCTATTCAGATTTTTAAACAATTTTTCTGAAAGGTATTTGGTTCTAAAAGAATAAGACTTGCCTATTCCAGTTTCCGGCATGGCAAACATAGTTCTCTCGGTTGCAACTCGAAACATTCCATGAACTGAAAGACCAACCCCCTGTGTACAAGCAGAAAATAAACATTTAAACAGGGCTGGTCCTGACTATTGCAGGGCCCTATGCAGGTGGGGATACACATAATGTCAAAATTAAGATTTTGTATTAGAAAATACATTCGTCTTTGCAATAAATTTGTATTTAAGGAAAGTTGACAATGCCATTTGTTTAATCGCGCATGGGATTGGCACCCCAAAATAACAATTTTGTCCATTTTTTCAGGAGATATTAATAATTTCAGGACATTTCCAGGAGGTCCTGGAAAATCAGGAGGCCACAGAAACCCTGTTATTATATATAAATGATAATGGTTAAATTTAATAATTTACACCTACAACTAGCATGGGGCCTATGAAAGTGCGGGGCCAACTGCGGTTGCAGTGGCTTAAGGCCGGCTCTGAACTTAATAATCGTTAGATATTATCTTCTCTGACTCTCAATGTTACTTCTATATAATAACAATGGCATTGCATTCGATTCGGAATATTAAGGATGAGTGCCACTCTTCTACAAAGGCTTACCCCTGGGCCTCAAAATGTGATTTGTATAACTTAAGTATTTTAAAAATGATTATGAGAAGAATGGATGGGATAACAAGAAGAACATTAAGCACTGTACTATGGCAGAAATTATACATGGTGAGTATGTTCCAGAAGTTTCTGTTGAAGTGTTCACTTTACTATCCATAAGTATATATAATAGTGACCTATAATCTATTGGGGATGGGGAGGGGGGGGGGTGAGAGGAAGTCTTCTGAAACTATTAGGAGCATTCTTTTTCAGATGTAAATCTATTTTAGACTTCTTTATTAATGTCATCCATTTTATTTCATTTGCTGTAAACTGCAAATTAAACTATATAATCCCTTAAAAAAATCAGCTAATTAAATTTACATAAATAAAAAGACTAAACCCTTTCAGATACATAGTCATTTCTATATAGGTTAGACAGAAATAGAGATCTACTCGCTAAAATAAATAACAAATTTTCTTTTTAAGTATTTAAATCTTAGCTTAAACTGAAATCAAAACACCATCTTTTTTTTTTTATTTTACCAAACATATCGCATTTATTTTGTAACATGAATGCTTACACCAATACAATTTCTGCTTACACCAATAACATTTCTAAATAATGAATAATGTTCACAAACATTTGTAGGCAATAGGGCAACATGAGTGATGAAATAGTAGAAACCAATTTCTAAGGAAGAATTGCTTTGCTCATTGAAATAGTTAACAAGAAAAACAAATAAAAATACTTTTAAGAAAAAAACAAAATCTTATTTCAAGTGTAATTGTACTAATTAGTTTGGATCAGTCGTGTAATTAAGTTTGTAATAGATCTAGACCAACAACAATAAATCTGTGCATTTAGAAATATTTTTACCAATTGTTTTTGTTGAGCACAATCCCTATGCTCCTATCACTTGTGTCTGGACCAGATGGGAGCATGGGGAAGGAGAAAAGAAAGGGATTATAATGTAATCATTTTTTAAAGCATTTATTTTAAAAAAAAGGGGGGTGACCTGAATTCAAACTCATGACTCAAGCCTCCTCAAACCGACATTCTAGCCGCTCTGCTAGTGAGGAGTGTATGAAAAAATTGAAGATTGTATGGTTATCTATAGTTTGTTTCAAACTTACTTTCAAGGAGAGACCTATAAATGGGGACTTATTCAGCTTATACCACCACCTCAGCCAAGTACCATTTCTTTCTATTGTTGGAGATACCAAATAAATAATTAATTAGCTATATATTGATTCTTGTGTTGTCAGATAAAAGAAATAATTGTGTAAAGTTTCAGCTTCATCCAAGATTGGGTGTGGAAAAAACAATGTGTACAAACTTTTTACCAGACAGACAGAAAGACAGAGTGAGTTGATATAAGCTTTGTAAAAAAAAAAATAATTTTATTTATTTCTAAATTGAAATTAAAAAAAAAAAAAAGTTATGAAACTTACTCCTCCCATAGTAATGCCGTCTATAAGTGCTACATAAGGTTTCTTGTAAACTCCTGCAAAGTCAGAATACAAGTGTACAAGATTACTCAAATAAATGGAGAATAACTATCAGAAGTGTTTTTTCAATAATGTATATGGCTTTCATTTAATTGCTATCATAGAAGTTAGGGCAAAGGTACTACGAAAATAAGGAGATTAATTTTTGTTATTTTCTAGAAAAGCAATAATATGCTGGATGCTGCAGCTAGAGTAGTTGGCATGGAAATCAGTGCTTAAATTGAGAAAAACACTAGTTTATGGTAGAGGTAATACAAGATGTTCTTTACAGTTGAATGGCTGAACAATGGAAGAAGTTGACTCATTTAAATACTTAGGGTCAAGCATAACAAGAGATGGAGGATCAATAAAAACCCATTTAAGCTTGGCATCCGATTCCATGAGCCAACTGTAGAAAATCTGGAAGAGTAATATCAGCTTCCAAGTAAAATTAAAACTATTCTTTGCTGTCTCTGTATGGTTGTGAAAGTTGGAATATTGAGGCTGAAAGAAAACTCTTAATCTTTGAGAGTAAATACTACAGAAAAAAAAATGGTTACCAGATACCAGGAAAAGAAGACAAATGAGTTTTTACTTTTACAAGTCAACACTCTGACTGGCAAAAAGGAAGAACTCAATACTGTGAAGAGACATAAGCTGCGCTGCTTTGGTAATATTGTAAGACATGAGTCACTATCAAAAATCATTCTTCAAGGTACAGTGGAGGGAGCACAAAGAAAAGGTCGTCCGAAGAAAAACTGGCTGGACAACGTAAAAGAATGGACCGGCCTCTCTCTTGATATCCTGCTAAGAACATCTACTGACCAGAAAAAGTGGAGGGATTTGGTTATGCAGACTGTCAGTGCAATCCTATGACAAAAGTCAAGGGACAGATGAGACAGAGAGAATAATCTCAAATTTCAACAGTAAAAACAAACACACATGCTTCCCATGACTAATTGCCTTAGTACAATGGACATAAAACAGACATGACACGACCTTCTGACACACTGAAGGCACACATAAAATAAACAACTTAAATCTAAATGCTAACACTGTCTAATTGTAGCCTTACAAACTGAAACAAAGAGTTACCAATTTTATGATTGAGAATGTACTCCTCTCTAAAAAAGTCTTGAGCTAATTGGTCACCTTTTCTACCAGCTTCAGTCACAGCTGCAATGGACATAAAACAATAGTAAGAAGCAAGAAAGTTCAACAGAGCTAAGATACCCTTTATCATCAGTTGAAATAAAACTTATATGAGAATTTATACCTAGCCAGTAGAGAGATTAAAAAATAGAACATATTAATATACAAAAACCATTCATTTAATTGTAAATAATTTATGAGTTTTTAAATTCTTGCTTCTGTTATTAACCTCAAGTCATGCCCACAAGCCTGCTGATGACAGAAGTGGTAATCATTGACTTTGATGGGTCAACTATAGATATATTTAGGGTAAAGGCAAATTTTTCTAGTCTTATTGAAGTATTTCAGGTTCATTTTTCTATTAAAATTTGCAAGAAAAAGTTATTTAAAAAGCATAAATGCAGACAGGATGATCGTCTGTCTAAATACAAAAACACCTCCAAAAGAAGATTAAAAAGAATTTGAAATATTTCATAGAAAATTGTTTAAAAAGCATTTTATTTTTCATTTTCATATAGAAGAAATTTAATGTCATTTATGAAAAATATTGGAAACAAAATGACTCCCATCATTTGATAATTAAAAGATTACAAAATTTACTTCAGCGCTTGCTATAAACCTTGCTTTGAAAAGTTTGACCAGGGATTGCTGAATATAAGTACTTTAATGTACAATGTAATTACAATCTTGCTTAATCTTCTGACTTCGAGGCTATGTCTTTATATATTTCATTTTATTTCATGAATATTTCTAAATAGTTTATGAAAAGTAGGTAAAAAAAACAACACTTCTTCTTTCATACCTTTTAATCTTTGATCTAAGGGTGTCATGTGACAAGCACAATGACCAACCACCTGTACTTTCCTAATGTATGTCAGATACCCATTAGAGTTAAAGAGGACTCAGCAGCCTCCTAAAAAATTTAAAAATTCAAAATCCCAGTTTTACCAGGATTCAATGTTGAGACCCCTAAATAAAAAAGCCTAGCATTTTACCTTTCGGTTACCATGCCTCCTTTTGTAAAATGTACAACTCATTTTTAAAAGGTCCTATATTAATTGGCAACCAAAACCCTAGTCTACAAAGCCTGCATTCTGAGCACACTTCTTTATGGCAGTGAGAGTTGGGCAACTTACATGCGTCAAGAACACAGATTAAATAGCTTCCACTTTGCCTGCGACGCACAATGTGCATCTCCTGGAGAGATCATGTCTCCAACCAGGACATTCTGAAACAGGACAATATGCATAGCATCTATGCTCTTCTTACACAGAGAAGACTACCCAGGCTCGGTCATGTCACTTGCATGCCAGGTGGAAGAATACCTAAAGACATACTATACGTTGCGCTTGCAGAGGAAGTCAGACCCAAAGGGCCGCCCAAAACTAGCCTACAGAGATGTCTGTAAGCAAGACATGAGAACCATGGGCATCGAACAAAGTATGTGGCAGGAGATAGCCCAAGACCGGACAGCATGAAGACAGACTGTACATGCTGGTACGAACTTTCCCAAATGCAAAAGAAGTGAAGCTGCATCAGTCAAGAGAAAGAATACACATGCACGAACTGTGGCAAACTCTACTGCTCCAGAATCAGCTTGATCAGTCACACCAGATTCTGCCCCGTCTCAAGACGAAACCAAAGCCATTGATTCACCTGGGCACATGCATTGTCTTCCGAGACACAAGGAGCCATATATATATATATATTAATCATCTAATTAATTTCTGTCTCCACATGGACTCAAAACCCTGTACAACTAAAAAAAATGGAAGTCTGTACCTCGTATATCTCCTCCAGCACAAAATGATTTCTCTCCTTCCCCTTTGATCAGCACAAGCCCAATGCTGGGGTCCTCTTCCCATCTCTATAAGAAATTCATGACACATGACAAGTCAACATTGACTTGAGACCAATAGCATAAAATTCAAACAATCTATTCACTAAAGCCAATGTATTCAGCACTACAAAATCTATTGACCTTTATCAGTTAATTTACCTCAGTAAATAATTTGCATAGAGAAATAAACACTGCATGCTAAAAAAAACAATGATGACATTTTTAACACACTGCAGTGCAATATTGTGAGCCCATACCAGAGTGTTGCTACACATTTCTATTGAGCCAATTTTAATTAATGCCCACTTGTGCTCTTAGGTTGCTGTAAGTAATTAACCCTCCTTCCCAGTGAACTATTTAGGTAATATTGATTGAAATCCATCAAGCAAGTTAGAGGCACACATCTGGGTAAGTAGAACACTTCATTTGGAAAGTTTCACAAATATTTTCACTCTACAGTCATATAAACAAAGAAAATATCAGAAACATACAAAGTATCCATGTTTACAATTAACCTTACTAAGCTTCAAATACTGTAATTTCTGTGGATATAAAACATTTTAAAAATAGCCTCTCAACTCCATAGTAATGATGACAACATCTTTTAAGATGCTGCCTAATAAACAGGACAAGATAACTATGTACTTTATGATTGTATTACATGTATTTATATATTTACTATATGCACAAGAGGTTGTATAAAAAACTGCAAAAGAACACTTATTAATACCTAATAAATCAAAACAAATTCATTGTGGTTTATTAAATCTTGAATCAGAGGGAAACATTTATCTCAGGCATGCAGGTAGTCAAAGAAATACAGATAATTCCTATTTTTATTGGGAAGAGAATCTGTACTGAATTTATTTATATTGCATAGTTGTTGTTTTTTTATGTTTTTTGTTTCTGCAATGAAAATGGAAGTAACAATTTAGAAATATGTACATAAATCAGAAAAAATTATTTCTAGCTATGAAAAAACTAGCATGCACAATAAAAAGCATATTCTCAGTTTTTTTTAGATCAGAATATCTTTAAATGTGTTCAAAACATTTTCAGATATTGAATAATTTTATTCATTTCAGATGTTTCTTCAGAATTAAAGATTATTGCATTCTAACCCAATGTTAACAGATAGCCACAAGCAAGGTTAGAACATGGGGCCCATCCAGAGGGCATAATAAATATTTAGAGTGTTGGTTTTTAATGCCAATATTCTCAAACAAACTTAATACTAGTGCTTTTTTAAATATCAAAACTTCTCCAAAACTACATAAAAGTATATTTGTATTTTATTTTTTAGTTTAAAGATTGCAAAATTAACCAATTTTTTCTTAAAGCATAATTCATTGCCAGAAGTTATTTCACTGGCAACTATCACAATTATAAACTTTATTGGTCATTATTTGGAATTAAATGGTGCCAGAATATTTTGTACCCCAGGTAAGAAAATAACCATACTTGACCATGAAAAAGAATTAGGAAAAAGTATCTACATATATGTATTTTATTTATTAATACTATGCTTTCTAAATTATTTATCATTTGCAGATCTATGTAATAATTTTCAACTTTGTTGCAATATGGAGCTTTCAAATATTCATACAAAAATATAAATATATATAATACAATGAAAATTAATAACAGTTATTACTGTTTTAAGTTGTAAGTGTTGAATGATTAATAACATTTTAAGTTCAAATGAATTATGAATAAGTAAAGTCTTACCAGCATTTGAGCATACATCTTGCGCACCATGGACAAATTTAAAGCATTTAAAGCCTTGGGTCTGTTTAGGGTAATTACACCAGTATTATTGACTGTTTGAAAAAGAATTTCTTCCCCTGATTTTGTTGACATCTGAGCCATTCTCTACATTGTCAGATGTAAATATGTTAGCTTTAAATCTAAAGCTATATAAATGCATCTAGCAGGCTAGAATATATATAATATATAGTTTTCAAGTTTCTGATTATCTTTCTTTCTTTAGAAAGTTATAAAAATTCTAATCCTGTAATGGCTATAGTTTTAATGGCAAGACTATCAACCTACCAAATGTGAAATAACAACACGTAATCTGATCAAAGACCTAGAAAAAAAGAAAAAAAAAGTATTTCAAACAAAAATTAGCACACTCAGTAAAAATATCTCTTTTTCGTTGGTGCTAAGTTTAGCAGTTATATATCTCAAAAAACTATTAAACATTTGTATTCATTAATACAATGTTAAAAATCACATATATTTTAGTACATTTACTTTTTGATCTACTTTTAATTTATAACACCATATTGAACATAAAAAACAATAATTCTATTTTAAAAGCTTTTAGAATGGCCTATTTTTTTTATTTTTTGGCTACCAAAGAAAACTAAAAATTGCCTCGGCCAAGTAATTCTGAAAGATTAATGGAATAGGTATTGACTACTACAATGATAAAGCTAATTTTTTAAATCTAAAAATTAAGGTTGCTAACATGGCTTTTGACCCACCTACAAGCAATCTTAAACATTATAAGCCATCTCTAGTTTGTCAATGTGAATGACATTCAACCGAAAGACTGAGAATGACAAAGTTTTTAACTTAAGTGAAAGGGGAGGGGAGAAGCCAAGTGTATGAAACTCTCTAGCACTTAGAATGAAATACTAGAATATACATTAAAAATATTCATCGCTAGACTGGTAGCATTCATTTGGGTTTGTAATTTTTAGTCATTAAAATTCTATTTAGCTGTGACTAAATGCTGTGATGATTTAAAAAAAAAATACAACTAAAACTACTTGTTTTTTTTTTTAATCTGAGGATTGTAAGAAATACAAAAAGTGATGTTTTTTTTTTAAATTGTTTTTTATAGGCATCATAAATTTTTACTTTACAGAATTTAATCAATTTAGTCAACTAAATAAATAAAGTGACCATTTACCTTGGCAACATATCTTAAATTATGTGACCTACACAACTCCAAACAATAGAGCTTCAATATGTAATTATCTTATCGCATGAAAATCTGAAATATAAAAAAAATATCAATGCTATGATTTATAAAACATAAATTACATGAAGGTCTATATTTTTTGAGAGAAAGCTGAGAAAATTAAAACATTTTAAATAAAAATGTTAATAATAATAATAATTTAATTTGCGTACATAACATAACAAACATCAACACGAGAGTTAAAATGACTAATGTAAAAAAGTTTTGAACAGATAAGAATGTTTTTCTTGAATGTAGGAATCATGTTCTTTGTCTGAGATCAATGGGAGATGGTTCTTTGGTCCATGCACTTTAAAAAGCCCCAAATCATAACTTTTGAGGGAGAAATGTGGCATGACTGGAGCCCATGGCTCTTTGAAATATGCAGTAATCAGTTCACTAAGGTACAAGGGGATTTGTTTAAGATGCACTGATTACTAAAGTGTGGCCACCTTGTAGTCAATTATTACATTCACAGGAAGCTGATGGGGATGAATTAGTGCAAACACAATGGACTAAAGCTGTGATGAAAGGGATGACATGACATTATTTATCTGCTCAATCTTACTGATGATTAATAGTCAGGGAGCTCAGAGGCTGGGATAGATGAAGAAAAGATTCATTAATTGCTCCACCATTTGAAGTTGTCATATTAAGTTGTGCATTGCACTTGAAACCCTAAGGCCAGTAAAAGTGAACAAGAGCTTCCTTCTACAAGCCTGAATGAACGGCATACACCTCGCATATGTTGTTCTGCCTGATTGGGGGGGGGGGGGGGGGGGGGGGTCAGACTTGGGGTTAAACTTGGAGTTTGGTTTTGCGTTCACTTCCAGTGGACACAGACACTCCGGACGCTTACAGGCTTACTGTGCCGGACACCCTATCTGTCAACGCCCAGGCGGCATTCTTCAAGGGTCCATTACATAAATGGCCTGTCCCGCACAGTTAGCCTAGTAGATCAAAGGAAAATTGCTCCGCCTAAGATTTCAGAAGTGATCCTGAATAGCTCCTTGAAAGATTCCCTTTAATATATACATTTGTTGATATACTGCTAGACCTGTCTTTCGATACATTCACTCAGCAGGTATGCAAAGTTCTATTAAAAAATAAAATTTAAATCTTAATTTATCTTATAAAATCTTATGATTGGTGAATCAAATTGAACAATACAAAGACCAGAATTGATTTAACATCAGATTACTACATATTTTGTTTTTATGTTTGTCAAATAAAATTTAACCACTTGTCAACCTTTTCTATAACAGATTTGCAAATGTGTAAAAATGATTAATTGATTTATGTTGTATACACAGTGGCATAGAAATATTTTTGTATTATATTATGTCATGCAGACTTTAATCAGTGACCCATTATCAATAGTGACACTGTACGCAGAACAGAACAGCAATATAAAAAAACAGGACATTTGACACTTCACATCTAATCAGTATTCATCTTCTTATACTAGTTACCATCAATGTTTCAATTTTTTTCATACAAAGTTGCACAAACAAATGGTTCAACATAATTATTTTTTAAATGAGTTAATATTTTATTGAAATATTTAAATAAAATGTATGCTTTGTTATATATATATATATATATATATATATATATATATATATATAAAATATATATATATATATATATATATAAAATATACGATGTACTTAGTAACAGTATAGACTTTAGCTTCAATGCACTTGCAGTCTCGGTTGACATGGCATTCACAAATTATGAGGCTTATCCTACAATACATTTAAGACCTTAAAAAATAGCTTCACTTTTACTAGTCATACAAGGATAAATTTGGTGAGGTTGGAAATCTTTTTCAAGTTCTATTTAACAATGTTTGGCTGCACACTGGGCAGGAAATTTCACCTGGAGCTAGTATCATTGGCCTTGCTTTTTTTCTCTGACACCTTTCTTATGCCAGCACTGTTATCTTGTCCTCTGAAATTTGTATGCAAGTTTTCACAGAGTAATGCCATAATGCTCTATCATGTGCTTCGTCTTTCAGGTGGGAGGGTCAATGTTGAAGGCTTTCAGAAGAGCTTTAAGGGTGTACCAGAAGCGTTTTCTTTGTCCACCTTGTGAGTGCTTCTCTTCTCTAAATTGACCTTCACTGGAGTCATTAGGGATGTGGGAGTCTTCCATTCTGTAGATGTGGCCTGCCCATCGCAGCTTGGAATGCATCAGGATTTTGTGGATGCTTTGCAGGTCGCTCTTAAATTGACTTCAGTATAATTATCTGGTATTTTCTCTTGATATTTAACATTCTGTATTTTTCTAAGACAGAAAATGTTGAAGTGGTTAATTTTTTTTACATGTTTCCTATATATACTGTCTATGTTTCTGAGGCATAGAGCAATGTAGGAAGGATGACAGCTCAATAGATCCCTAGCTTTGAGTTTGTGGCGATAACTTGTTTCCAAATATTTTTAGACAGTCTGCGATAGCATGCACCATCCTTGGCAATAAGCAAGTCGTATCTATGGTAAACCAGATGCACAGACTTAAAACTCAAAATGCTTAGACTTAGTATTATAGAGTGTAGTTAGTAGTAGAGTTAGACAGTTAGATCTAAATTATTCTAAATAAAGATTAGACTGACTAGAGGGGTCATTTATTTTAGTGATTCAGTGCTACTATTAACTACAACAGTATCACTATAGAAGACACTATTGGGGCACTATAGATCTATTAGTAGACTAGTATTTATATAGTATACTATATACCTAACTAGATCTCGACTGGTACTAGAATCTAGTCTACTACCTATAAAACTACTAAATCTAATAATTTAGCAGTAAATTCTAGACCTCTACTAGCCTCTAGTGACACTCTAGTCCTAGTCAGTCTAGTCTGTAAATGTAATTAGTAGATCTAGTTATTATTATAATTAACTGAACACTTGACTAGTTGAACAGTTTTGAGTATAGGCACATCGGCACAATTTAGGCTATGTCGTGACTAGTTGAACAGTAAGAGTAGTAAAAGTGACTAAGAGCAAGGGTAACCAGTTACAAAGTTACACACTGTCACTAGCTAGACTAATCCTATCTAGTTTATAATTGCACTACTATTAGATCTAGTATTATTAATTTGATTAGATCTAGAGTAAAGTGCGAAGTTCGAGCAGCCCTGATTTGTCAAGAGGTTCGAACAGTTCACTTTTTATTGCTAAAACTTTTTTATTTGAATGTTTACCAAATTACTACTATATTGCTACTGCGCATGCACCTTTTTTCTTTACTTCCGACACATACTATTTCCTAAAGGCTAAGTTCATGGTGAGGTCAAACTCAGGAGGTGTGGAGTTATTCTTTTTTACTACCTGGTAGTGAAGGAAATGGGTAATAGGCTTAAGGCTATTTTTAAGTCTGATTGCTCATCAGCTTAAAAAGACTATTTGAAGTTGTGGAGGGTGGGAAATGGTGCAATGGATGGTGTTCTTGCGCTGCAGTAAAAAGAAAATGACTTTATAGTAAAAATTAAATATTAAAACATGTTTTTAGATATATTTTCTTTGATCTGTTCGAACCTTCCATCAACCCAATCGAGCTTACTAACTGGGGAAAAATCCGCTCGAGGAAAAGTACGCTTGGCGATACTTACCCTACACCTCTTTGACTTCGTATTTAATTTTAACTTAGCCTAGTGATACACTAAATCCAATCTATCTTTATAGAAAAAAGGACGAGGAATTCAGAGATACTATCAGTTTTTTCATAGGACAGACCGTTACAGTGCTATAAAAATCCAAACTTGAAAATTGCTGCCAGCGGGCTTAATGCACTCGAACTTCGCACTTTACTATAGCTAAATCTAGTTAGTACTTAAGTCTTAAAACAAATATATTTATAAGTACTCACTAGTTTTTACAGTTTCAGTGAGTATGGACCTAGTAGTATAGTCAGTATAGACTATAGTATAAATTAATTAGTATTAACTTATTAGATTTTAGATCTAATTAAGTCAAGTTATTCACTTGAAAGTTATTCAGTTATTGTCTTTTTATTGACAAGTATTCATTTCTACTTTACTTTACCTCAAATATTGATTATCTTAAATGCAAAATTATACAAATTGAATGGTACCTAAATCCAGGCTACACAGATTTCATCTATAATATCGAGTCAGGCTTCGACTGGACCCGTAGGTCATAGATCTAATAATTTTGTTTGATGCTAATCGAATTGCGGATTACTAAATAGATCTCTACTTGAGTATAATGTTAACTCTTCAAAATGAAAATAAGAAAGTCTTTTCTTTTAACTCTTCTACTATAAAAAGCACAAAATGTTTCAAAGCTCACTGGCCTATATAGTAATAATAAGGTTTGTTTTTGAGGAGTGCAGTATTTATGTGATCATCATCATCATCATCAAACTCCATTTGCAGAAGTCCTGGACAGAAACCCTGCTGTCTTGCGTAGTGCATACATGTCCCCATACAGGTCGAGAATTTTTGGTTTCCCAGACCTGTCGAGACGGAGATCAGCAAGTCAGGGGCAGTCAGAATATGAGGCACGGTTTCCTCTTCTTCCCCGCAGCGTGGGCACCGTGAATCGAAATTAGGCCATAGCCGTGAGAAATATTTATGTGATAACATATTTTGCCTTTATAGAATCTAGAAAGTTTCTATAGGGCCTTGAGCATCCTCAAAAAGATACAAATGATCATACCGCTTTAGTTATTTTTTGTTTTAAAAAGAATAAATAACTTGACAAAAGATAGACATCACCTTCATTTACTCAATTAAAGACATTATTCTCACTAAGTGTAGGCCTAACCAGAAAAAAAATCAAAAAGATCTATGTCACTTCCTCTGTTAAGTATAACTCCTAAGCCATAAGATTTATTGAAACATTTCAATTAAATCTAAATTGTCCGCTCCTTTTCCTCCTATGTGACATTATCTTATCTTATATAATACAGACGTTACTTCAAAAAAGAAGATGATTACGTCCTACGCGTCATGCATTCAGTCATGCATATTAACCAATGACTTAAATTCTGCCAAGTCACTGATTTTCCTGGCTAGATCAGGCAACCCATTCCATGCTCTAATAGCACTAGGGAAGAAGGAGTATTTGTACAAATTTGTCCTAGCATATGGGATGAGGAATGTGCCTTTACCTTTGTGTCTTTCTGAGTATTTTATTAAATTTTGTTTTTGTATTTGAAGATAATGGTTCAGTGTTTTATGTATAATTGCTACTTTACTTTTAAGTCTTTTCTCCTGAAGGCTTTCTAAATTTAGTGATTTTACCAAAGGTGTTACTTTAGTCAAATGTGAATATTCGTTTGTTATGAATCTCACTGCTCTATTTTGTGTCTGTTCCAGTTTCTTAATGTTTTCTTGAGTTGAGGGGCCCCAAACAGAGGATGCATATTCTATTATTGGCCTAACCAAGGTTAAATAACTTTTTAGTTGTAATACTGTGTCCCAATTTCTGTTCTATGTAAGAATTGGTCCTCTTTTTTGTTTCCTTTTTTTTGTAAGACTTTATCTTCCTTGTTGTCCTCCTTTCTAAGACTATGTCACACTTTCTTTCCTCCTATGTAAGACTTTCTTCTTTCTGTACTACATTGGTTTTGCAAATATCTGCCAAATCTGGAAACCTTATTTATTTTAGCTTTTTTTTATTTTTCTCTGCTCGTTTGAGTGTTTATAATAATTTTTTTTTTAAATTAGATCATAAACATGTGTTTACGTTTGTTTAAGTTTTTGATGCCTCTAATTTCAGATTGAAATGCATCTGTAGTTGACTATGTTTGCGACTGGTCTCATCTGCTACAACACTTCTTAAATGATATGAACCTATTGGTGATAAGACTAATTTTAGGCCTAGCAAGCATTTTAGTTGCAGGTCCAAGTATCACTTATCCTTATTAATTCTTTAATCATTAAAACATAATTCAGTCATTATTTAACATATTTTTCTTAAACATATTCTGAAACTGGCAACATTTTTGTTTTATGTATGAAGTTATGAACTGCTAAACTGCAGGTTAATGATTATTACTTATGTAATAAGTAAGCCTTATAGATATAAATAAATATAGAATGGACGATAAAAGAGTTTTATGAAACGAAAATTTGTGACTTGCAATTTTGTGTACTTTATTATACAGCAGTGTAGTTTTGTTTGGATGGCTGCCTGGTCGTGCGGTTTGCGCGCTGGACTGTCGTTCGGATTTGTCGACGGTCGAGGGTTCAAACCCTGCCCGCTTCCATCCCCCGTCGTCCTGCGGGAGGTTTGGATTAGGAAGTAAACTATCTTCAACTCTGAAGGAACATCCGAAATATGTAAAACATTTTACAATCTCTAAGACTGAAGATCATGCAACTTTTCAGAATTCGGAAATCCGACAACAATAGATATACTTGTTTTCAAGTTACATGAAGTTATTTTCTTTTCCCAGTCTATATTTATTTATGTCTATTGTAAGCCTATAACAGTGGTCTCTTTTATTGATCAGCTGAAAATAATATTTAGAAGCCTGTGAGATATTGGCTTTGCCCAATTTCTCTAGAATTTACACTTTTAAAATATGGTATATTTATCAAATTAAAAAATAAATTCTGAACTGAAATGAGAGGTTCAGAATTCCGTATGGTGGGATCAAATTGAAATGGCTAGTAGATAAGCATTTATATATTTCTAAAACTATAACTCAATTCTTTTTATTTAATGAAATTCAATTTTAAGTCCTTGACATTGTTTAGTTGATCGTGAAACTCTTCAATAAATGGAACAAAGGTTGGTATCCCATGAGGAAAGGTGAGAACTACGTCTGCACCTATTGAGCTAGCAAAGCGTCGTAGAGTCTACGGGAAGTAAAGTACAATGTATGAAAAAATTGAAATAAATTCGCTTATTTAACATTTAAATGTTACAAATTATTGCATCACTTCCACAGACTGTCTCAAGCATACCGAAGGTTCGAACTCGAATCCTATTCACGGTGACTTTCTGTGCTATGAATCGACAAGGGCGGATGTTGTATTTGTTTTGGATGGCTCGCAATGCATTGGCGAAGATAATTGGGAGTTGATGCTTCACTTTGCGGCCGACATTGCAGAAGATCTCAGCTACGCCCATGTCGATGTCCGATTCTCTATTGTTTTCTTTGAAAGGCGGCAACCCTACAAATATGACTTTAAAGAGTTTCGAGACCTCACGTCTGTTATTAGGGTAAGGTCAAGGTTAAGCCATAGGAAAAGGAAAGACAGTTTTTGGCGTTGGCCAAAAAAATAATTAAAAAGCCGTATCATTTTTTGTCATTATTTATCGCTAATACAGTAGGTCCAAGTGCTGAGACGTGATATAGAGCCTTGAGGGGCCATGTTTTTGTAGGTGTGTAGATGTGTGTTGACTTGTCTGGATATGTAGATATGTGCATAGAATTGTTTAGATGTGTCTAGTTGTGTGAATATGTCCACTTGTATGGAGATATGTGTGTCTTGCTTGGCATAGATTTGTGTACGTGTGCAGAGGTGTACTGTTGTGTGTGCGTATTTTTGTCTAGGTCTGTAGATGTGTGGACGTAGGTTTGTGTAGGAATGTGTAAATATGTGAATTTGTGTCAAGATGTGTAGGTGTGTGAAGATGTGTAGGTGTGTCCATATGTGTAGATGTGTCAAGATATGTAGGTGTGTCAAGATGTTTATGTGTGTCAAGATGTGTAGGTGCGTCTAGATGTGTAGATGCGTCTAGATGTGTAGGTGTGTCAAGATGTGTGTGATGGAATTCAGTCTAATAGTTCTTTTTCCTCATCTCTAGACTATCATGAGGCTACCCTACGCCGCCTCTCGGGGAAGCTTCTTGCACAGGGCTTTACGTATGATTAATGACCAGGACATGTTCGGTGATGAGGCCGGGTCTAGACACGATGCCGAGAAAGTTGTAATAGTTATGACAGACGGACGATGGAAAAACGAGAGACAAAGTATTTTCTTCTTTTTTTTTTACAATTTCTCTTATCAGCTTGCAAATTCTTGTTTGGAAAAAACAAAGTTCGAAAGCAAGAAACATTTAAGAGTGGAATAAATAGACGCTCAGAAACATTTGACGCCTGGTCTTCTAAGACTGGAGGCGCGGTGGCTGAGCGGTAAAGCACTTGGCTTCTGAACCGGGGGTCTCTGGTTTGAATCCTGGGGAAGACTGGGATTTTTATTTCGGGATTCTTGTGCGTCTCTGAGTCTACCCAGCTCTAATGGGTACCTGACATCAGTTGGGGAAAAGTAAAGGCGGTTGGTCGTTGTGCTGGTCACATGACACCCTCGTTAACCGTAGTCCCCAGAATTAGATGACCTTTACATCATCTGCCCTATAGACCACAAGGTCTGAAAGGGAAACCTTACCCTTACTTCTAAGTCTGGATCTTGAATCAGTACGATTTGAAAATAGCAATTTTAAACTAAGCTTTTATAAAGGAAATAGCCGCACAATTATTACACTATATGTCGATATTGCTAGACTGATCTCCCTTTTCTATGTTAAATAAAATTCATTAAATGCCACTAATTAATTAACTTAACGATTAATGTTTATAATTATTTCATGTATTTTCCTCGACAATGAACAATTGTACAAAGTTTCAACTTGATCCAAGAGTGGAAAGTGGACGAATGAACGTGTTGAAGATCGACAGACAGAGTGAGTTGAACTTTAAAAACGACGGACAGAGTGAGTTGATATTAAAAAACGAACGCCTCTAAGATTGGAACTTGAGACCTTTAGCTCATCAGCAGCCTTTTTTTTCATTCTTCACATCTATTAGAATTGTTTCTCAACTCCACCATAAATAAGAATGTGTTATAAGACATGAATTGAGTCCGACGTCAGCCTGCCTTTCTATGTGCTCCAAAAGCTCCTAATCAGCTAAGATCATGTATCTATAAGACTGCAGTTGTTAAGTTTAGGAGTTATTTCTCCTAGACAAAGTGCTATTACCAGTAAACTTACTTCATCTATCAAAATTTAGATTTACAGCAACCCATACTTACTGCAATCATATTTCTGTTTTTTTTTTTGTTTTTTTTTTTGGAGGTTTTAAGTGAATATCCTAACCACAGGAATGAATACTCCACCGCATCCTCCATGACTGCAAACCAGTTGGTCCGCGGCTATTTGATATTCACAGCTAGCCCTTGCGTTCAAATGTCCTTCCCCGATTCGCCATCTGGGGACGCGCTTGTTAGAAGATGATAACTCTCTTAAAAGTTTAAGAGCCATTACTCTTATTTACTACAACTAGCGTTCTCCTTTATATTCAATTGTAGATCATTTTTAGTAAGGGAAAAGTGGGTGTGGTGGCTGAGTGTCAAAGAGCCTGGCATCCAAACCGAGAGGTCCGTGGTTCGAATCTAGGTGAAGACTGGGAATTTTAATTTCGGGATTGTAAGGTCGCCCTGAGTCCACCCAACTCTAGTTTAGACTTTAGTTGGGGAAAGTAAAGGCGGTTGGTCGTTGTGCTGGTCACATGTCACCCTGCTTGTTAAACACTCATATGTTGACGCATCACAGTTATAGTCTTAGCTGTAGCTTTGTGTCAACTTCTATCTGAGGACAACAATTACCCAACTCCTGATATGCCTTAGACCAGTGTTTCCTAAGCTTTTCCCTTAACTGAACACTTCGCACATTCTGAGTATTTAGCGGAACACTCAGCTTATTTTTTTAAATAGATTAATTCACGTGCTGGCCCACTAGTTAATTATTCCAGAAGTTCATGGAATATCTATTCAGGCGTCGTGTAACATTAGGGTTCTGTGGAACACATTTCGGGAAACACTGCCTTAGAAGTCATACAAAGTGCACAGAACCTTTTCTCAGATTGCCATCTTCGGATGTAAGTGTTAAGAGTCGCCTGAAGCGCTAGGAGTTATTCGGCGTTGCCTAGTCTATGATTCTACTTGAAGTAAGATATTTTAAATCCACTTTGGCTTGAAAATAATGGACATAGCATACACAAAGTTGAACGACTATGGTTCATCTCAACACTTTTTCATGTGACTGTGGAGCCCTATTTTGGAGAGACACTCCCGTCCACAAATATCGCAGGTTAATGTGGCTTTCGCTTTGGTGGCAGAGGAGCAGGCCATTTTTCATATGGCACGCTTTTCTTCAAGAGCTGAGGCCCATGTTTTTTTTTCACTGTCCGTAGCTTTCTTGGTCACCGTCTCTCTCCATCTAGTGCAGTCTAGAGCTAAGTCTTCCCAATGGTCAGTATCAATGTTCACAGATATGAGGTCCCCATTTTATTACATCCAGGTAACGGAGGTCTGGGCGACCAGTTTATCTTGAGCCAGACGCATACACATTATCCTGACGCATAAAAGATTTATTTAAAATTAAGATTTGCATGGTCTATTAACGAAATTTTTTTTTCTACAAATTTCAGCTTTATTTGCGGCAGAAGAGCTGAAGAAACAGGACGTAATTTTTGTGTCTGTCGCTGTGGGACACCATCCTGAAATGAACGAGCTGAAATGTCTGGCTGCTTGCCCTCGCTATGTCTTCAACATAGACTGCTTTGACCTGCTCCTGGTCTTCAAAATTGACTTCATTAGAATCACTTGCAAAGGTGAAATAGCGAACATTCAATGCCAAGTGATATTAATCTATAATATAAACATGCAAAATAATAATGACATCAACCCTAATAAATGGATTAAAACTTTAAAGAAAAAGAGATGTTGATTTTGTAATATTAGTTTTGTGACATTTATTACGTGATATCAGTTTTGGGATATTGGTTTTGTTGAATAGCTATGTGAATTTAGTTCTTTAGGTCTCTAAAACAAGAGTAATATAGTAATTCCGATTTCACCAACTCACGTTTCATGCTTAAAAAATTTAAGAATTGCTGTGAAATGACGATTTATATCCACCAATTTTACATACTTAATATAGAACATAAAAGGAAAAGTCTGAAAATTACAAAACAGAGACATGCATTCTAAACTGTGACTAGTGTACTTTTTTGCATTTTGTATGATATTTGTATGATATTTACACGTTTGAAAACAACTTATAAATCGCTTAGCAGTTCGTGTAAATTGACAAATCCCTCCATTCTGTTATCTCTGTTACAACCTAACGAATGAGCCGCAGTGGCCGCCCACGAGTATGTAAACTTTCTTCATTTACTAGCTTTTATTGTCATCTATTTTATGATGATGCATGATAATATGCCTCTTATTTGAAGACATTCATTCTTATTATAATTTCAACTTTACTTAATCTCTTTACAGACGTTCCGATCACCAGTGATCTAGTTTCCAGGGCTGTTCCTACTGAGTCTAGTGGACCAATCTATGTGAGTACTTCACAACATGAGGTTTTCACATCAGTACATGAAGTCAGCCAGGACTTCAGCACAGAGTCGAAAACAGAACATATCCAGTCCCAATCTTTCAGAACTGATCTTACAATCGCCTCTTCACATGCAGTAGTCACTACCACTCAAATAGCATTGCAAACCTTAAACACTAGACAGTTATTTGAATCAAGTACAGAACCTTTAATACAATTTTCGAAAGAACCGTCTTTAAGCACTGAACCTCTTAGAAAATCTAGCACGATTCCACATTTAACCACTGCTTTGGAATCTACTGAATCGCCACAAAATTTAACTACCAAACCAGCTTTGAAGCCTACCAAAATACCAGACTTAACAACTGAACCTGCAATAGAATCTACTAAAATACCAACTTTAACATCTGAATCAACTCGAAATTCAACCAAATCACTTGATCTAACAACAGAACCTTCTATTGAATCTACCAAAATACTGGACGTAACAACAAAGCCTGCTATTGAATCTACCAAAATACAAGATTTAACCACAGAACTTTCACTTCAGTCCACAAAATTTAAAGGTTTAACCACAGAACCTTCTCTACTCTCTACAAAATTTAAAGATTTAACCACAGAACCTTCTCTACTCTCTACAAAATTTAAAGATTTAACCACAGAACCTTCTTTACTCTCTACAAAATTTAAAGATTTAACCACAGAACCTTCTCTACTCTCTACAAAATTTAAAGATTTAACCACAGAACCTTCTCTACTCTCTACAAAATTTAAAGATTTAACCACAGAACCTTCTCTACTCTCTACAAAATTGAAAGATTTAACCACAGAACCTTCTTTACTCTCTACAAAATTTAAATATTTAACCACAGAACCTTCTCTACAGTCCACAAAATTTAAAGATTTAACCACAGAACCTTCTCTACTCTCTACAAAATTTAAAGATTTAACCACAGAACCTTCTCTACAGTCCACAAAATTTAAAGATTTAACCACAGAACCTTCTCTACTCTCTACAAAATTTAAAGATTTAACCACAGAACCTTCTTTACTCTCTACAAAATTTAAAGATTTAACCACAGAACCTTCTCTACTCTCTACAAAATTGAAAGATTTAATCACAGAACCTTCTCTACAGTCTACAAAATTGAAAGATTTAACCACAGAATCTTCTCTACTCTCTACAAAATTTAAAGATTTAACCACAGAATCTTCTGTACAGTCTACTAAATTTAAAGATTTAACCACAGAACCTTCTATGCATTCTACCAAAATACCGAATTTAACATCTGAATCTGTTAAAGACTCTAGTATATTACCAGATTTAACCACTAAACATGCTATAGAATCTTCCAGAATACTCGACGTAACCACAGAACCTGCTAAAGTATTTACCAAAACACAAGAATTAACCCCCGAGCCAGTTTTAAAATCTACTAGATTATCAGAATTAACCAATCAACCCGCTATAGAATCTACCAAAATACTAGATTTAACCACAGAACCTTCTCTACAGTCCACAAAATTTAAAGATTTAATCACAGAACCTTCTCTACTCTCTACAAAATTTAAAGATTTAACCACAGAACCTTCTTTACTCTCTACAAAATTTAAAGATTTAACCACAGAACCTTCTCTACAGTCTACAAAATTGAAAGATTTAACCACAGAATCTTCTCTACTCTCTACAAAATTTAAAGATTTAACCACAGAACCTTCTTTACTCTCTACAAAATTTAAAGATTTAACCACAGAACCTTCTCTACAGTCTACAAAATTGAAAGATTTAACCACAGAATCTTCTCTACTCTTTACAAAATTTAAAGATTTAACCACAGAATCTTCTGTACAGTCTACTAAATTTAAAGATTTAACCACAGAACCTTCTATGCATTCTACCAAAATACCGAATTTAACATCTGAATCTGTTAAAGACTCTAGTATATTACCAGATTTAACCACTAAACATGCTATAGAATCTTCCAGAATACTCGACGTAACCACAGAACCTGCTAAAGTATTTACCAAAACACAAGAATTAACCCCCGAGCCAGTTTTAAAATCTACTAGATTATCAGAATTAACCAATCAACCCGCTATAGAATCTACCAAAATACTAGATTTAACCACAGAACCTTCTCTACAGTCCACAAAATTTAAAGATTTAATCACAGAACCTTCTCTACTCTCTACAAAATTTAAAGATTTAACCACAGAACCTTCTTTACTCTCTACAAAATTTAAAGATTTAACCACAGAACCTTCTCTACAGTCTACAAAATTGAAAGATTTAACCACAGAATCTTCTCTACTCTTTACAAAATTTAAAGATTTAACCACAGAATCTTCTGTACAGTCTACTAAATTTAAAGATTTAACCACAGAACCTTCTATGCATTCTACCAAAATACCGAATTTAACATCTGAATCTGTTAAAGACTCTAGTATATTACCAGATTTAACCACTAAACATGCTATAGAATCTTCCAGAATACTCGACGTAACCACAGAGCCTGCTAAAGTATTTACCAAAACACAAGAATTAACCCCCGAGCCAGTTTTAAAATCTACTAGATTATCAGAATTAACCAATCAACCCGCTATAGAATCTACCAAAATACTAGATTTAACCACAGAACCTTCTCTACAGTCCACAAAATTTAAAGATTTAATCACAGAACCTTCTCTACTCTCTACAAAATTTAAAGATTTAACCACAGAACCTTCTTTACTCTCTACAAAATTTAAAGATTTAACCACAGAACCTTCTCTACAGTCTACAAAATTGAAAGATTTAACCACAGAATCTTCTCTACTCTTTACAAAATTTAAAGATTTAACCACAGAATCTTCTGTACAGTCTACTAAATTTAAAGATTTAACCACAGAACCTTCTATGCATTCTACCAAAATACCGAATTTAACATCTGAATCTGTTAAAGACTCTAGTATATTACCAGATTTAACCACTAAACATGCTATAGAATCTTCCAGAATACTCGACGTAACCACAGAACCTGCTAAAGTATTTACCAAAACACAAGAATTAACCCCCGAGCCAGTTTTAAAATCTACTAGATTATCAGAATTAACCAATCAACCCGCTATAGAATCTACCAAAATACTAGATTTAACCACAGAACCTTCTCTACAGTCCACAAAATTTAAAGATTTAATCACAGAACCTTCTCTACTCTCTACAAAATTTAAAGATTTAACCACAGAACCTTCTTTACTCTCTACAAAATTTAAAGATTTAACCACAGAACCTTCTCTACAGTCTACAAAATTGAAAGATTTAACCACAGAATCTTCTCTACTCTTTACAAAATTTAAAGATTTAACCACAGAATCTTCTGTACAGTCTACTAAATTTAAAGATTTAACCACAGAACCTTCTATGCATTCTACCAAAATACCGAATTTAACATCTGAATCTGTTAAAGACTCTAGTATATTACCAGATTTAACCACTAAACATGCTATAGAATCTTCCAGAATACTCGACGTAACCACAGAGCCTGCTAAAGTATTTACCAAAACACAAGAATTAACCCCCGAGCCAGTTTTAAAATCTACTAGATTATCAGAATTAACCAATCAACCCGCTATAGAATCTACCAAAATACTAGATTTAACCACAGAACCTTCTCTACAGTCCACAAAATTTAAAGATTTAATCACAGAACCTTCTCTACTCTCTACAAAATTTAAAGATTTAACCACAGAACCTTCTTTACTCTCTACAAAATTTAAAGATTTAACCACAGAATCTTCTCTACTCTTTACAAAATTTAAAGATTTAACCACAGAATCTTCTGTACAGTCTACTAAATTTAAAGATTTAACCACAGAACCTTCTATGCATTCTACCAAAATACCGAATTTAACATCTGAATCTGTTAAAGACTCTAGTATATTACCAGATTTAACCACTAAACACGCTATAGAATCTTCCAGAATACTCGACGTAACCACAGAGCCTGCTAAAGTATTTACCAAAACACAAGAATTAACCCCCGAGCAAGTTTTAAAATCTACTAGATTATCAGAATTAACCAATCAACCCGCTATAGAATCTACCCAAATACTAGATTTAACCACAGAACCTTCTCTACAGTCTACAAAATTTAAAGATTTAATCACAGAACCTGCTATACATTCTACCAAAATACAGGATTTAACATCAGAATCTGCTAAAGACTCTACTATATTACCAGATGTAACCACTAAACATGCTATAGAATCTTCCAAAATACTCGACGTAACCACAGAATCTGCTATACATTCTACCAAAATACAGGATTTAACATCAGAATCTGCTAAAGACTCTACTGTATTACCAGATGTAACCACTAAACATGCTATAGAATCTTCCAAAATACTCGTATTAACCTCTGAGCCTGCGAAAAATGCTACTACATTATCGGATTCAATCACTGAACCACCTATAGAATCTACACAATTTCAAGAGTCAACCTCTGAACCTCCAATAAAACCTACTAAATTACCAGATATAACATCTGAAACTGCTTTAGAATCTACCAAAATACCAAATTTAACCTCTGAACCTGCTAGAACATCTACTAAATTACCAGATTTAACAACTGTAACGCCCAAAATAATAGATCTAACCACAGAACATGCCACAGAATCTACAAAATTACATAATGTTACCACAAAACCTGCTATAGAATCTACCAAAATCCTGGATTTAACTACAGAACATGCTATAGAATCTACCAGAAAACTAAGCTTCACCACGGAACCTGCATTGGACTCTACTAAAAGCCCAGATTCTACAACTGAACCTGCTTTGGACTCAACCAAAAGACCAGATTTTACAACTGAACCTGCTATCGAATCTACCAAAATAACAGATATAACAACTGAACTTTCCATAGAATCTACTAAATTAACAAATGTAACCACAAAACATGTTATAGAATCTACAAAATTGCCGGCCATAGAATCTAGTAAATTACCAGATGTAACCAGTGAACCTACTATAGAATCATCAATGTTTCCAGTTGTAAAAACTGAGGCGGCTAAAGAATCTAGTAAATTACCAGATATAACAACAAAAATTTTCATGGAATCTAAATCACTTATTATGAACTCTAAAAGTAGTCTAGAATTGTTAGCATCGGATGAAAGCATTATACCAAGTATAGACTCCACTTCAACATTAGATGTAAACACTAAGTACTCTGAAGAGACTACTTCAATTGTTGATCCGAAAACTAAACCCTATTTAGAATCGTCAACTATCATCCTTAGTAGTGCTCTAAGTAAGGAATCTGCACTAACCTTTGACTCAAGTACTAAATCTGCAAAAGAAACATCAACATTTTTGGAAAGTACTAAACTTGATATAGAAAGTACTACTAGCAAATCAACTTTATTTTATGTTAGTACCGAGACTGATTTGGAATCTTCGTTGCACTTTGATCATAGCAGTAAACATTTTATAGACTTAAAGCCATCGTCTGATGTAGATTCTATATCTGATTTTAAATCTTCATCAACCTCTCACCAGAGCACTGAACTTTCTAAAGGATCTACCACAACATTTCATGTCATTACAGAATCTGATATGTCATCCTTTATAGAATCTTCATTATCATCTGGCGTTACTAATGAGCTCAATACAGAATTAACATCGTCTGTGAAAGAAACTATCAGATCACTGCTGAATTCAAACACTGAGTCGACACCGCTATTAAATTTGACCATTGGACCTACAATAGAGTCATTACCACCGCTTCATATAAGCACTGGGCATTTTATGAAGTCTACACAAATGATAGATTTAAATACACAACATGTAAAAGAGTCTACACCAGCACTTGATCTAAGCATCGAGCCAGCAACACAATATTCTACATTGATAATTTTAAGCTCTAATTCATCAGGAGAGTCAACATTATCACTGGATCTAAGCACTAAACCTGCTCTTAAGTCTACACGGTCACTTAATCTAAGCAAAGAACCTACTAACTCTACTCAGAAGTTAGATTTAAGCACTGAATCTGGTCTTAAGTCAATACAGTCATTTGATGTAAGCACTAAACCCGTAATGGAGTCTACTCAGTCACTAGATCTAAGCACTCAACCTGTTCTTAAGTCAATACAGTCAATAGATGTAGGCTTAAGCACTGAACCTGCTAAATCTACACAGACACTAGATCTAAGCACTGAACCTGCTAAAGCCACACATTCACTAGATTTAAGCACTGAACCTGTATTTAAGTCTACACAGTCCCCTGATCTAAGCAACGAACCTGCTAAATCTACACAGTCGCTAGATTTAAGCACTGAACCTGCTAAATCTACACAGTCACTAGATTTAAGCACTGAGCCTGTATTTAAGTCTACACATTCACTTGATCTAAGAACCGAACCGGCTAAATCTACACAGTCGCTAGACTTAAGCAATGAACCTGCTAAATCTACACAGTCAGTAGATTTAAGCACTGAGCCTGTATTTAAGTCTACACATTCACTTGATCTAAGAACCGAACCGGCTAAATCTACACAGTCACTAGACTTAAGCACTGAACCTGCTAAATCTACACAGTCACTAGATTTAAGCACTGAACCTGCTAAATCTACACAGTCGCTAGATTTAAGCACTGAACCTGCTAAAACTACACAGTCGCTAGATCTAAGCACTGAATCTGTCCTTACGCCTATACAGTCGTTAGATGTAAGCACCGAACCTGTTCTTCAGTCTACACAGTCAATAGATCTAAGCACAGAACCTGTTAGTGATACTACGTCTGAATATCCATACAGGTTTTCGTCTGAACTGTTATTTACGCAATCCATTTTTTCTTCGTGGCATTTGCACGACGTCTCCGTGTCACCTTCATTGCTATCCCATGATGACCAGGCGCAGATGACATTACATTTATCTTTGCCATCATCTTTGATAAAGCCAGGTATTTCGCCAGGTAAGTCTAGAGTCTATTATTATCACTGCTTCGAGATGGAGCCTTGTAAAAGTTTATGAACTTTTATAAATTGACTCTGTTTCTATCTGTGCATATATGCATGTCAATATTTTAACTGCATTTGTATCCCTATTGTCAGAGGCGGCCCTATCAGTGCGCGGGCCCTGGGTGTCATATGGGGGCCCTGAGCCGTAAGGGTAGAGTATATATATATACTGTACCAAATCACGCTAACGTGTTCGTTCGTCTCTAACGCCGAAAGCCTTATTTTTGTTACAAGCATATTACTTTACGTAAGTACTGTACCATTGGCCGTTTGACTTTAATACATACTGTAATGTACTTGTTTTGGATGGAAATGTTTGCCTTTAAGGTAAGTGGACGTATCAAAGGATTCAGAAATGATTGTACGAGGAGAAATAAACAAACTAGATTGGCTTACTAATCCTTTCTGCTAAACCCACTGGAATCGGAAAGTAATAATTAATAACAAAGGAGATGCAGAACACTTACAATAAAACATTTACCAACTTTAAGAAATCCTAGATTATTGAGAACTGATCTGGTTTTCGAAGCAGACGGTGACAAGGAATCTATCCCGAGGCCCCGCTCAGGCGCTATTAGTTTCCCCTCTTGCCACCCCCTATGCTTGCTACTGCCTACTGTCATAAGTCTCCAATGACTGTGTCTTCTGTGTATTACATCTTCGTGATAGAATATAAAAATAGGTCATTTTGGTAATCAGTCTACAAGCTTGAAACAAAAGCAGGTAGTATCTAGGGCGTTTTTGGTTTTCACATTTTCGTTGGTTCCATCAAATATAATGTCAAGAGTTATTTTACATTTCACTGTCTTAAGAACGGGGTATTCTTATTACACAAGATAACATTTCTACAATACCTCCATTCAAGTCACAACTTCACGGAGGGCGGAACCTGGACAGTGATCTCAAAAACGATTTTTCTAGAAATTTAGCAGTTGATGTATATTTTGAGAAAGGAATTACTCGTTGGCCACCCGCAGAAATTTCTGAATTGACCGTAATCATTTTTCAAGTAAAAAATGAAATAAATTTTAATTTGACTATACAAATAACAACAAAAACATGACGTAGTCAACTGTACAATAAATGAGTTGTTTATTAAATTTAAAGCTGCTTAATGTTTACATTATTTTTAGAAATATATATTAGACGAAACCTACACAAGAGGAGCCTACGTTTATATTCTTGAACCCTGTGCCACGGGTATCTTGATACGCTATTGCTCTCAGGCCACACTGTCAGTGACAAGCCACAATTTTTTTTCAAAATAACATTCGTTTTTGTCACTTCCGCGTTGAAAAATAGATCTAGTTCATTCAATGTAATACAAAGAAAAAAAAAACTCAGAATAAAATATATTTCAGTTTCGCTGCCCAGTTCCGCTCTAGTGACTCCGCCAACCCCAGCTCAACCTTGCCCTCAACACACTCAGCTCGACATAATGCTCGTTCTAGAAGCTTCTCCTGGAACTGGCTCCAGAAACTGGGTCTCGCTTATCAAGTTTGTGATAGATCTCATTTACTCTTTCAACATTGGCCCCGACGATGTCAAGTTCGGAGCCATTTTCTCGAGCCAAGAGCCAGTGAAGCAATGTGACTTTAATACCTATCAGACCGTCAGCTCTTTGCTTAAGGTAAGTCATTGAATTTGAATTATTTTTTTGAAGTAACGTCTGTAATATATAAGATGAGATGAAATAAGATAATATAAGAGACTCATTTTTTTGTTACATATATTTTTTATTCTCTGAGGACTTTTATTTCAGGTTGTAAAAGAAGAAAAGTAAAATTTCTCCTTTCAGACCTTGCGATCTATGGGACAGATGATGTTAAGGTCATCTGTTTCTTTGGCCAACGGTGAACGAGCAGGGTGTCATGTGGTCAGCACAACGATCAACCGCCTTTACTTTCCTTAACTAAAGCCAGGAACCCAATTAAATATATATATATATAATTAATACCTAAAAATTACGAAATTCCAAAATGCAAGTCTTCACCTAGATTCAAATCCAGGAACCCAGGTTCGGAAACCAAGCGTTTAACCCCTTAGCCGTCGCGCCGCCTGTTTCAGGTTATAGAGGGCTTTTATTGCAGGTCAAAGATGATTTTACTTCACATTATAGTCATTATAGAGGGCTTTTACTTTAGGTTTTAGGGACATTCAATCCGAACTTACCTTTTCCTTTAAGGCGATTGGGTACTTGTCGATACAGTTCGTTTTTGGGTTGTAAGTCCAGAAAGCTAAATTAACTAAACATTTGTAGGCGTATTACTTTCTAAATACAGAACATGACTAGGAATTCAACAAATGTTTTTTTAAACATAAATGAACATAAGTTTAAATAGACAGTATATAGGGCTTATGTAGCTTGGAATGTCATGTAGATACACATAGAAGCATAAGATGTCAAGCACTTTTAGCAAATTATTATTTCAGACCTAGCAATTTATAAGGCCGATGATGTTTAGGTCATCCGTTTCTTCGGCCAACGGTTAACGAGCAGGGTGTCAGGGTGGCCAGCACAACGACAAGCCGCCTTTACTTTACCAACTAAAGCCAGGTACCCATTTGAGTTGGTTGGACTCAAGAATCGTGAAATTAAAAATCCCAGTCTTTACCGAGATTCGAACCCAGGACTTCACTCAGCCACCGCACCCGACAAATTATTGCAACTCCCTTTAAAACTACAATAAACAATGTTGTTCTCTCTCTCTCGTCTCACACGTCTGCTCCAACTGCTTTTGACTCACACGCCTTCACCCCCCCCTCCTTCTTTGCGATGATCTTACTCATGGTATCGTCAGAATATAATCATACAAACGCGCACAGTCGCTAATTCTTCCCTAGGGCCATTAGAGAATGGAATGGGTTGCCTGAATCAGTCAGGAAAACCAACGAGTAGCCAGAGCTTGTCAATGATTAACATGCAGGACTAGATCGACACATGAAATGCGTAGGACGTAATTATCTTCTCTGTTGAAGTAACGTCTGTAATCGATAACAAGATAATAGAAACTTTAATCGTAATGTAATTGCAATGTGAATGTTAGTATGAAATAGGTTCTGGTACTTTGAAACTGAAACATCCAAATCTTCAAACATTAGTTCATATTTGCTGATCCTATTAATTAGTAGCATTGGTAGCATTGGTATTATTAATTAGCCATCTGAAGTTTCAAACAGATCTATAGATCTAGCCATGCCACGTATGTGGCCTGCTTTTTAAAGCGAGGATTGGACTTTACAGTCATCTTCGAGTCCATAGGAAATGAGAAAAGTGCTGAGCTTCGATCACGAAGGAGGAGCTATTTTAATTAGCTATTTGAAGTTTCAAACAGATCAATGTGCTCAAATAAAACATTTTTGTAACAAAGCAATGTTTTCTTGGTTTTATTTATATGTCTGATTCTTTCCATCAACAGGCTATTCTCAGCATTCAGTTTCCCAGCAGGTCAGAAACGAATACGTACAAAGCGTTGCGGCTGATCACGCAGGACAGGATGTTCAGTGTTGAGGCTGGAGGCAGAGTCAGTGCGAAGGATGTAGTGATTATCATCACCGATGGAAACTCAACATTTCCAATTGAAAGTACTACACTTTTTTTTATTTAACTTATTATTATTAATTTTTTAAATAGTTGAGTTATAGGCTTCTTTACACAGGATACACAAAAAAAAAAGCTTGCCATTTATGGATTAACACTACATGTAGGAAAATCTCCCAATGAAAATGGCACCTTGTAGATTTTATAAAATGTCCATTTACTTCTGAAGTTTTTTTTAACTAGTGTAGAAGGCTAATAAATAATTTTATACATTGATGGGGGTGGCTTCAGCGCAAAAGCGTTTAACTTCCCAACCGAAGGTCCCGGAATTCGAATCTTGATGAAGACTGGGAATTTTTTTTATTATTTCGGGATCTTTGTTCGCCTCTGAGTTCACCCAGCTCTGATGTGTATCTGCCTTTAGTTGGGGAAAAAAGTAAAGGCGGTTGGTCATTGTACATGACACCTTCGTTAACCGTGGGCCACGGAAACAGATGACCTTTACATCATCTGCACTATAGACCACAAAGTCTGAAAGGGGAACTTTACTTTCTTACTTGACATTTGATGGTGGTGATTAAGGCACTGTGTAACAGAGGCTAATGGAGTATTGTTGAGCGTAAAGTTAAATGATTCTTACTTTACGAGTTAACAATACACACACTGTTGAATGTCAAATGTTAAGGCTGGATTTACGGAAGTGTGGATTGCAACCATCAGGGACCTCGTCCTCAAAGGGGGCTCCAAAAGCAAAAATAAATAAAAATGGCCTGGTCGTGCGGTATGTGCTCAGGACCGTTGTCTGGTCTTTCGATGGTGCCGGGTTCATACCTTGCCCTAGCTTTCTCCCAAGACCCCAGTTGTCATGCTGGAGGTTTGGACTAGGAAGTAGATTATCATTCACCTTGAATGTACATTCGAAACTTTCGCTTGAGTCAGATAATTCCACTGAATGTAAAAAAGTAGGCGAATGAGTTGAAATGGACAAGTAGCCTACTAGAATGTGTCATTAATCTGGCATTAATTAGCTGGTTTTATTCGCCTTCACATATCCCATAGCCTGTTGAACCCCTGGGGCAGCACACAAGATCCGTTGACCATTCTTCTCAATTTCTCTCTGTCTTTCGCCTTGGATAGAATTTCTTTGAGTTGCAGGCCTGTCTATTTGTTGCCTTCCCATCGCTTTCTGTCTGCCTCTTCTTCTTTTTCCTGGTACTATTGCCTGAAGGAAGGTCTTTGCGAGCTCTGAGTACCTTGTGATATGGATATGGCCATACAGTTTAAGTTATCGTTTTTTGACAGTAAAGGTTTAATTGTTGTATTAATCCTGTTTCTAACTTCTTTGTTTATGCTGCGGTCTCTGTATTTGATACCTTGGATCTTTCTGTAGCATACCTATTCTATTGCTAAGATCCTCCTCTGCAGATCTGCATTCAGTGTCCAAGATTCGCATACTTATAAGACTTTGGCCGTGACAATTAAGAGCGTCAATTTGATTTTAGTGTCGATGGCTATGCCTTTATCTTTCAGATTATTTTTAGTTTTATAAGTGCTGCTCTCTTTGTAATTACAATTTTCAAAAAAGGGTAGAGCTCTTCAAAAAGCCCTGTTGATGTTTTGCCTTATAATTAACAGTATGTTTTGGTTGTATCCATCTAGCCCAAAATGCTGCGGATGACCTCAAGAAGAACGGAGTAACTATCTACACTGTTGGAGTTGGACCTTATGTCAATGAGAAGCTTCTTCAAGATGTGGCAACGAGTCCTGGACAGTTCATCAAGTCAGATAGCTTTGGGTCGTTAGACATTAATATGCTGAAACTTTTGGAAGTTGCATGTTCCAGTAAGTACATCTAAGCGGATTTTTTCAGCTGGACACAATAGTCATACCAAAGTCAGGTACCCATTAGATTTGGGTGAACTCAAGGGCGCCCTAAAAATCCAGAAATTCAAAATCCCAGTATTCACCAAGATTCAAACCCAGGATCCCAGGTTTGGAAGCCAAGTGCTTAACCACTCAGCCACCGCGCCCCCACTCCATATTAAATAATGAAGGGTTTTTGTAATTTAAAAAAACTTAACACGATTACCTATGGCGCATTGATTTTCTGTTAAGAAGCTCATAATTGCGTCAGTGAAAGTCAATAAAAGAAATAGTAAAATATTAAAAAAATATATAATAAATGATACGTAAAAAATACAGGGAAGGAATAATAATTATCATATATAAGTCAAGCTATTCATTTCTTCCTTTCTTTTATTCTAAAAAGTATTTACTCTTTATTAGCTTTTCTTTCCACGAGAAACAGCGATCAGAGTTATGCATTTGCGTTTTTATGATTACCGGTCATTTCATCCCCGGTCACTTCATCCTCGGTCCTTTCATCCCCGGTCCTTTCATCCTCGGTCACTTCATCCCCGGTCACTTCACCCCCGGTCATTTCATAACCTGGTCATTTCATCCCCTATTATTTTCATCACCTGATCATTTTATCTAACAAATAGTAATTGTCAAAATCATGAAAATAGCAATATTTAATATATTCATTTTTTATTTAAATGACAAAAAAAATGTAACACATTAGAAATGAATAAAATTAAAATTAAATGGCATTACAAACTATAAAGATTTAACATGCATAAATATAGAGGTATATACACAGTATCTATATTTAGCTCGTCAGCGACCTCGGGAAATTCCTTCACGCGGAGAGCTATGGATGTGATTGGTTTGAAATATTAATTATTGTAAATCGGGCTGCACTCATTGGTTGGCATTGCTACGAGGTGCGTTAGACACGTGACAACGCTTTACCCGGGGGAAAGGGTCTAGATTTTTAGTCAGTCTTGTATGGAACATGGAAGTGAGAACATGTACTAGAGTTTTGTATTAGAACTCAATTATACTATTGTGTAGATCTATCATTTTATTCAAGTACATTTAACCATTGTAATTATTTGTGAATAGCTTTTTCAAGTTCTGAATTAAAGTAATTGTTTTAGACGAAGAGAAGTTTCTTCATTGAATATAGTAACATACTTAGATCGATTTAGCGATTGTCAACTTTCTGAATGATCGTATTATCAACTAGATCTAGCTACTTCTATACAATCATCTTATTAAAAGACGATTTCAAGATCTTCGGCAATCACGATCATTGATAGTGTGATATAGATCAAGATAATCTTCAACGTGACATCTATCATAGCATCTGTATAGACCTGTGACATCTGACATTCACTATTGATGATAGCGACATCTGGCACCTCCGACCTTCGATAAAGATCATCAAAAAGATCATCAAAAAAATTATTTTTTTTTCAAGATCTAAGAACAAATTTTTAAAACTTTGTCAATTACAAAACTTCGATTTTTTTCAACTTGAGAATAGTTCTACTGTGTTCAAAGGTCAGTTTGGTTATCGATATCTTATCTTATCATAGATATAGATCTACGTTCGAGTTTTCACTATAGCTCTCGAGATCTAATATTATTATTTTGTATTGGCATTGGCAATAAGACCAATATCATTTAACTGGCACGATACATAAGCCCAGTAATATTTAGCTAGCATAACATAAGCCCAGTATCATTTAACTGGCATTAGTATTATAGATAAGCCCAGTAGCAATTACCTGGCACTATAATCTATCAAGTAGACATTTTTCTACTATTTGATATCAAGTCAATCGTACAAAACGACGACTTTAATACTACAAGTTCTACTAGATCTACAATCTCAAGAGAGAAAAAGTTCATAGCCTTGTACGGCTCAGCAATATTTTATTAACCTGATACGGTTCCATAAATCTACACTTCCTACAACGACTCGAGTATAGATATAATCCTTCTGTTCAAGATTATTAGCCAGTGACGGCATAACTAACATTGTTATATTCAAAAAGTACTATATTTGTATATTCAAGTTCATATAATAAAACATAAGAACTATACAATGGATTCAAGTTATAGAACTCAACGAGTATTGGAGTTAATCGAGATAGCCAAAGAAAATCAAATCTCTAAACCCGATCAATGGGCAGAACGAATGGAAAAAAACGAATTTGAAGAAAAACAAAGACAAGAAGCAGAAAGACAAAGACAAGAAGCAGAAAGACAAAGACAAGAAGCAGAAAAACAAAGACAAGAAGCAGAAAAACAAAGACAAGAAGCAGAAAAACAAAGACAAGAAGCAGAAAAACAAAGACAAGAAGCAGAAAGACAAAGACAAGAAGCAGAAAAACAAAGACAAGAAGCAGAAAGACAAAGACAAGAAGCAGAAAAACAAAGACAAGAAGCAGAAAAACAAAGAGAATATGAGACGAAGAAACGGCAAGAAGATAAAGAAGCTGCTGAAAGACAAAGAGAACATGAAAGAGCACAAATGGAATTTGAAAAATTGAAAATGCAACATGAAGAAAATAAACTAAAGTCAGACTCAAAATCAACAGAAGCCACTACTCAAGCGAGTTCCAATGTCTTTGATCGATATAAACTCATGTCAAAGATTCATTCATTCAATGAGTCTACAGACAACATGGACTCATACCTTATTAGATTTGAGGAATTAGCAACAACGTCTGGTTTACCAGAAGACCAGTGGTCAAGTTCCCTCCTTAGTTTACTGACAGGAAAAGCAGTTGACATTTGTTCGCAGTTGTCGCAGTGACTATCATGATATCAAGGAAGCTTTATTACGCCAGTAAGGTGCAACTCAGACAACTATAGAAAGAAATTCTATAGCTCAAGACCAAAACAAGATGATGATCCTCAAATTTTCGTTCTAACATGACCATGTGGTTCAACAGATAGATATCTCTTGCTAAAGTGGAAAACACTTATCAAGCTATCAGACAACATATCATTGACAATATCACACATGCTCATTCAGAAGACATCCAATCTTATATAATTAAAAGAAGTCCTTCTGATATTACAACGCTAACCAAAATCATCAGACAATATAAAGCTGCTTATCCAAACAAGCCAGTCAAACCAGCAGCAGACGAAAACTTTGTCTGTTTTTCACAAGACAAAAGAAATTCACAGAATACAAAATATGACAAAATAATTTGCAACAGATGCAACAACATAGGACATTTTGCTTCTCAATGCCGCACCAAGATTATTGAATGTTCATATTGTCATATGATAGGTCATCAAGCCCATGAATGCAGAAGAAAGCAGTTCAGCACCAGCAATCCACACCATGACAAACAAGCCACAAGAAATAAAAAATATACTGAAAGACCTCGTTACAGAAGCCACTCTCAAGACTCTAGACCACGATATGTATATAAGAAGAATTTTTCTAACAGAAATGATAGAGATGAACATTCAACCATGACTGTCATAGCGAAAACAAATGGTCTTAAATTCTATCCAGGTTTGGTAGGAAATCAAAAAGTACAAGTGCTACGTGACACCGGAAGCACATCTATATTAATCAAGAAACGTTTTGTCAAGTCAAACCAACTAACAGGAAAATCAGTTCAAGCCACAGCATTCAATGGCACTGTCAGCAGTCTACAAGAAGCCATAATACACATTAAGACACCATTCTTTAGTGGTCCAACCGAAGCCTTGGTTGTCCGCGACTTACCAGTTGACTTAATCATCGGCAACATTGAAGGAGTCAGAGACTGCACACCACAAGAACTTTTAGAGTGGGCAAACAACATTGAACGAAATCAAGATTGTTATGCAGTAGTAAGCAGATCAATGACCAAACCAAAAGAACAATTTTCATCCGAACGAGCAAGCCAAAATGAATCAACACCTAAGACTCAAGTACATATCATTCAAAATGAGACAGATCCAGTGATCAGAGCATTACCTGAAAATGACGATGTAATACCACAATTCCAACATAATGAGTTCAAATATGAACAGAAGATCGATTCATCATTGCAAAGACTTTATAAAAAGGCGCAAGCAAACAAACAATCAAAATTCACAGATGAACCATATTTTCAGAATGGTATTCTTATGAAGAACAGTCACAATAAGAACGAAACAATACAACAAGTACTTGTACCTCAAAGATACAGAAGAGAAATATTGGAAACAAGACATAATCTTCCACATGCAGGTCATATGAGTGTAACAAGTACTAAGAAGAGAATTGCCAAAGAATAGTATTGGCCTAGCATGACCAAAGATTTCAAGAAATACATCAATAAGTGCTCACATTGTCAACATGATTATCGTGAGAAGAAACAAAGTCAAAAGAAAAGCAACATAACTAAACAAAGAATGAACAAGACTACAAAGTCAGAACCGACAGCAATGAATCCCTACATCATGACTCAAGTAAATCTACAGGGACATCACTGCCTACTATATGTCCATCCCTACCTGTTACTACATGTCCATCCCTACCTGACAATACACATCATGGTGTTATCCTGATATGGGTAAAGTCAGCCTTTATTTAAAAAAAAATAAAATCTTATTTCAAGAATAAAAATGACGCTCCCAAATTCAAGAAAGATGGATTGAAAAATAAAATAAAGTGAAACATGGCCGTACTTTCACCACACCTTGGCCTTTGATGATAAGTTATCCGCTGCATGGTCATAATTATTCTAATCGCACTTCTATCACTCAAATAATTTTCACTATTTCCACCAAACCTTGGCCTTTGATCATTACGTAATGCGTAGGATAATATAAAATTACATCCCCGACATCCAATAAAACGCTATAGCAAAGTACACACCCAGATTTACAAGGTTTCTCATCAAGAATGCAAAGTGGAAGAGGAAACACTATAAATGAATTAGTAACATGTCAAAAAATATCCTAATGGTGACATTGAGCACTTGTAAAGCATGAAAAAAAAATTTGAAGTTATATCCAACATTTGTGTCCAGCCGAGACCAATGGTTATAGTAAGCCTCAACACTGACATTCGACGTCACAACCTGTGGGCAGTTTAGAACCATTAGCATGTTGCCACGTCGGTATAGACCTATGACGTGGCGGTGAGCTATTGGTCGCCGCTGCCCGCAGGTTGCTACGTTACAGGTCAGTGTTCAGTCATTCTATGACAATTCGTCTCGGTCCAGCTAGGTAGCAATTCGTTGTTGTTTTTTAAATATAGCGCAAGGTTTTGGTGCATTCTTTTTTAATCACCCTGAACTCTCTCCTTCCTAATAATGCGAAGTGTATTCAGTCTATAAAAATTCATGAATATGGTAGGCAATGTGATAAAACTTTAATGGGTATTTCTATTTCAATTACAGATCACTCGAGCTCGATAACTGTGCCTACTCTTTTGACCACTTCAGAGTTGTCTGCCGTTCAGTTAAGTTGGTCAACCGAAGCTATTACTTCAACCACCACCGTGCCACATGAATCTACATTCTGTATTACAGTAACGCCTAGCCCAACCATACCGCAGTGTCTAGACTTACTTCAACTGGACATTATCCTAGTTCTAGACGCCTCTTCTAGTATCATCAGAGATAAAGACTGGAATTATCTGACTCAAGCGGTTGGGCAATTAATTTCTTCACTTCCAATTGGTCCTCGAAATATCAGATTTGGTGTTGTATACTTCAACCGCCGAGTGACCAAAGTCTGCGATCTAAAAACTTACGACTCAAAGGAAGGACTTTATAATGCAAGTATAGTCGTCTATAAGGGACATTACTAATCAGAAGAAAGGGATGCGAGTCCAAATTTCTGCACCCCTAAATCATAGTTACTAAAAAAAAAATTTCAACTTTGAACGAAGGTTTGTAATAAATAAGAAAAGATAAATCCAACGACTTTATAGGAAACGTTAATTTAGACAGAATTGTAGGAACACGGGAAATCCATATTGGCGCTTGGCCTCGGGCTTCGTCGAATAGAGGAACTGGCGTGGCTCGTGGAATCGTGACTCTACACAAGATATGTTACAATGGTTAAACTTCTTCCAGTTGGTCAAGAGCTTTAATAGAGATAGGCTCGACTCTCAATAGACATTTTTACAAAGTCCGGTTACTATTAATGCACACCTCCTCTCACCAACCAGCAAAAAAAAAAAGGGGGGGAGCCACACCTTACAAAGCCAAAAAAAAAAAATTAATTAAAAAATACTTACTTTCAATTTGTTATTTTAACGTTCATTTTGTATATGAATTTTTTTACAATTCTTTCTTTCAAGTTGTTCAGTACACAACTAAAGAGACAGGTGATGACATGTTGTAGTGATGATAGCGTTAAGCTTTACTTTCTGAAGCTAATTTTAAAAAACAAAACATTTAGATTACTATCATGCCTGTGTGACTTTGAGTTTAAAAAGTCTTAATTAAAACTTTTCTTAACTGGTGTTTATATATGTTACACAGTCTATCAGCTTTATATCATATAGACTAAGTAAGCCTACTATCTCTGCTTACGAATTCTTTCTGGTTGCTCATCTGATTTTTACACACAGCAGGGTTTAAATATATAAGAAAACAGATGCCCAGACTACCACACTTGATGCATTTTAATCAATCCAACCCCTCGAAAATTTCACCCATACCAATTACATTGTCTCTGAGTCCGAAGATTGAAGAAGACTCCAGTATTTCACCCATAGTGCATAATAAACAGGGCCGTCCTTATGCCACTGCAACCTATGCGGCCGCAGTGAGCCCCGCACTTTCATAGGCCCGCGCTAATTCTAGGTGTAATTTTTTTAATTTAAACTATTATCACGTATATATAATATTACAGGTTTTCCGCGGCATCCTGGTTTTCCAGAACCTCCTGGAAATCTCTGGAAATTACAAAATATACGAAAAAAAAGTCCTGGAAATCTCTTAAAATTCTTAAAATATTCTGAAAACTCATAAAAATCTCCTGAAAAACTGTCATTTTGAGGTGCCAATCCCACGCGCGATAAAAAAAAAACGACATTGTCAGCTTTCCTTTAATAAAAATTTATTACAAAGACGAATGTATTTTCTAATATAAAATCTTAATTTTGACAGTATGTTTATCCCCGCCCAGACCAGGCCCCGCGCAATCCGTTTCGCATAGGGTCCGCAATAGTTACGACCGGCACTGATAATAAAACTGAGACTCGATTCTATCGAGATGCGACTGTCGACTCGGGTGTCGGAAATTGAAATTGTTCCCGAGTTGAGAACGCTTTAAAATCATTGTGTTCACATCATTCAAAGTCACTAACATTAGAATAGTTCTAAGACAGTCGTGGCTGCCCTCCTCCCTTGTTATTTATAAAACGTTTAACCTACTTTATCAATAGTAGGCTTACATTTAACTCTTTCTCTCCGTAATTATTTACCACATTCTGGTGGAATCAACGTTGGTATCGTCAGTTAGGAGAGAAAGAGTTAAAGCTGAATACATTTCAGCGTGCATACTTGTCAGTAACATGGCATGCTATCTGGTTGTGTAGTTGTGTAACAAAGCGTATATCAAGTCACTTTGTCTGTCGTTTGGTTAAAAATTGTGCAGACGATATATCTTCCATTTCTCATTCTCGAACTAAGTTGAACCTTGGCACAGTAATTCATTGCCCCTAACAAAACATGAATCAAAATCTTAGTAACAAAATAAGCTTTATTAATTAGAGGAATATATAGAAAATAAATATTTAATAATACACACACACATAAAAGGCTTAAGTAACAAAAAAAAATGCTTATATTAAAATACACTAAAAAGTAGAAAGTCGAAATTTTGCATAATTATTCATAGTCGATAAAAATACATGAAATAAAAAAAAATAACCAATTAGTTAATCAATTAGTGAATGGTAGTTAAACATTGCAGTATTGAGATATATAGCAGTAATTTTGCGGTTCTTGCCCGCACAAAAGGATTTTTTAAAAAGTATTTTTTTAAAATTTTGCTTATTTATTGTGTTGTAACTATCTCACCCAGGCGGTGACACAGATTAAGTATCCTTATGTTGCTGGGACACACACGCATCGAGCGCTGGATCAGATCATCAATGATGACATGTTTAGTTCCAAATCCGGTGGCAGAGAGGAGGCCAAGGACGTGGTTATTGTTGTCACAGACGGCTGGTCAAACTTCCCCTTAAAAAGTGAGTAGTTTCTCTTTGTGTAATGTTAAGCCAATAGGGAGCAACAATTTCCTGCAGTCTTGTAGATGTTTATATGTTTAGGAAGCGCTTGGAAGAAAGCTTTTAAGAATAAAACTTTCAAGGCATCGTGGGCGGAAGGCAACAGCAAAAAGATCATCGTCAACCATAGATCCTCCCGTGCCCCAAAAAACCTCAAGCTAACTCAACCGAGATCGGTCACTAGCGACGGCCCCAGCCTCTTTCCGTATGGTGCCCAAGGATTTGTACATCTTTTAACCCTTTAAGTGCTTAGCTGTTTTACATGAGTGCATACAAAATGGAATTACAACTTAGATGTTTAGAGGCTAAACTACCACACGCGTTTTAAGGGTTAATAAACTAGGACGCCTTTGTTCGGGGCGCCCGTTTTCATTTATTCCCCTCCATGCTGTTGTCTTTGGGGAACGTATTTCTTCGTATCTAAAGATGGATACGTCCAGCGAATCTCATACGACTATACTTGCACCCTCTCTGATGGGCTCAAGTGCCCATTTTGAGAACGGCTTGAGAAATACTAGTAAAGACCATGATAACTGGATACACCTAAGCGTTATTCAAGGTGCATTAAGGCGTTTATTTATAAATCTTAATAATATAGTACGAGCTTTTTTTGTGTGTACTTTTCTGTTTCGATTTAGGACATACATATTACCTAGTAATTACCCCTTTAAAAATAACATATATCTACAAAGTTTCTGTTTGTATATAACGTAATAAGCTAAACATTGTTATCCATTGGTAGACGTTCTAATCAGAGTTATTATCATCTGTAGACAACATATAGATATACATTATTTTTCTTTGACATTATAGGTTTACTCGTGGACAAATTTGTTAATCAGTCCACATCAGAAACTGAGTCATGTGTGTGATTGCAGCAAAATATGTTGGTCTCTATTGGGTGTTCATGTGACATAAACGCATTACGCAAGACAGCAAGACAGCAGGGTATAAGCATAGAGGATTTAACTCTTTCTCTCCGAGTGGCAAGCGTGGTCGAGAGGCCACTTGAACTTGGCTTGGAAGGGGGCTCGAGGTTCGACACCCGACTCGGGCAGAGTTGTGTTTACTGAGCGTTGTATTTAAAGGCAGCACGGAAAACCAACTCCTAGATACGCCCCCACCTCCCACTGGTCCACAAATGAGATTGGACCAAAAGCGTTCTGAGCATGCTATAAGCATGAAAGTAGCGCTACGTAAAAGCTATAATAATTAATTATTATTTTTTCACTTTTTGAAGGAATTTGCTCATTACTAATTCACTACCCTTGTTATGATTGGGCTTCAATAGCTTTGTTGTTTATCAGAAAATGTTGTATGGGTATAGAATTAAAGCTCTTTTTATATAATTCAAAGTCAAGTTTTAAAAATTAAACATTAATTTAAGTTAATGAGGTTTAAATCAACGATGGTATCGTCGATTAAGAGAGAAAGAGTTAAGCCTCTCAAGCCCTGACTCAAATGGAGTTTGATGATGATGGTGATGATGATTGGGTCGTCATAACCTCTCAGAATTAGATCTTCCTCCAACTTGAGACTTAAAATCGTGCCTTAGATAAATTTAGATAGCACATCTGGATTAAATCTTTTTCAACGTGAACGGACATTTCTTATACCATCGTAATGTTTCCCATTGCTACAGTGGCGTAGCTAGGGATTTGGGGACATGGGGGGGGGGGGGCTTGACATCAAGAGATAATATACTTTATAAATATATAAGTGTTACGTATCTAGGTAACAATGCCTAGATACTATTTTTTTTTCTTGACCTGTAGGTTGTCTGCCCCTTTGTGTAATAAGTTTTTTTTTATTTTATTTTTCACGGTGAGTCAAGCCACACAGACAGTTACCGGTCCTTGACCTTGTGTGTACCTCTGGTTGAAAGGAGGGTGTTTTTTTTTTTTTTTTCTTCTGTCTCTTTGAAGAGCGTTCTAGATCTGGGTGTTGATGACTTATTCTGTTCTAGAAATTACTAGATTTGTCTTGATATCGACGCGCGGTATATTATATAAAGACCGCCCGTGTAACGTTGACGGACAGACATACGGAGACAGCCGTGAGACAGAATAGCGGAGACATTGCGTGACCCGTGCGTGGTATACCAATTGATCGTGTAAGTTAAGATTTTTCTTTTTTCAAGGCCTTGCTTGTATTTGTAATTATATTTTCAAACTCTGGTATTGTAATATTTTTACATGCCATTTTTGTAAAAGGGTTTTGGTCAACCCTTCCATTTTGTATTGAGTAAATGTTTGTTTTTTTTTGCTTTATGTGATTCAGTTAAAAGTACTATTCGAGTTATATTTTATTAAACCTTAAGTTGGTATTTTACCTTCCGATTTCTTGTGTCATTTTTTTTTGTTATTCATTGTAAGTCTTTGATTAAATTCAGACTTAAGATAAGTGACACAACTACCTTTTTCTATTGTCACGTTCCCCTAGGCAAGCCATTTAAAAGTAGAATTCAATTTGTAATACGTGACAAAAGAAGTTTGGGGGCTCGTCCGGGATATTTTTCTGAACCTATTTTCGTCTTACTTGAGTAATTTTGTAAAGGCGAAGTTGACTTTAACAAAAAAATTTTTTTGTGTCAAAGAGTCGGAAGTAAAGTATCAATAGTATTGACCAAACTCTCTTAAGGTTTTTTTGTTGTACTGATTTTGTACTGTATATTTACATTGTATACATTTTTTTTGCTTGTAATAGTTGTTAGTTAGCCATGGATATTCAGGTTTTTCTTGCAAATCCCTCTGTGGAAGAGCTTGATGCTTTTACTAGGAAGGAACTGGTCCTTATTTCTAAACATTTAGGGTTAAAAATAAAATCAAATGCCCTTAAACAAGAAATCAGAGATAACATTGTAATCCATTATGTAGACGAGGAAGTGTTTTCTGAAGACCTTTTAGAAACCCTTAGACCCGATGAGGGTAAATCAGATTTAGAACTTCAGATAAAATTAAAACAAATGGAAATAGAAGCCCAGTTAGCTTTAAAAGAGAAGGAAATTATCTTGGGGAAACAAAAAGAATTAGAGCTTGCAGCGGCTAGAGAGCAGAGAGAAATTAAACAAAAAGAATTAGAGCTTGCAGCGGCTAGAGAGCAGAAAGAAACGGAAATGAAATTACAAATAGAGTTAAAAAAATTAGAGTTAGCTGCTAATGTAAGACCAGATTCTTCCCCTGCCAGTCATACTGCTGAAGCAACAAAATTTTTGAAAATAATTCCACGCTTTAATGAAGCCACAATTGACAATTATTTTCCACAATTTGAACTTGCTGTGAAAAATTTTAATGTACCTGAAACTTTGTGACCCACTTTGCTGCAAACAGTTTTGACTGGTAGAGCTGCAGAGGTATTTTGTTCTTTGACCATTGAACAACAAAAAGATTATAATGTTGTTAAGGCCTTAATTCTTAAGGCATATGAACTTGTTCCGGAAGCTTACCGAAAGCAGTTCAGGGATTGTCGCAAATCGGATGGCCAAACCCATGTAGAATTCCTGCGGGAAAAGGAGCGACGCTTTGAGAAATGGCTCACTTCCAGGGAAATCGGCACCGACTTTGCAAAATTCAAGAACCTAATGCTGATGGAAGAGTTCAAGAGTTGTGTGCGGCTGGACGTCCGTACGCATATAGCTGATCGTGGCGAGGAAGATGTGCACAAGGCTGCAGTGTTGGCAGACGATTATATAATATCACATCAATTTGCCAAGTATACGACGGATGTCAAGCCAAAACAAGTCAAACAGCCTGAGTCCACTGCTAGCAACTTCATCAAGAACAGCAGTACAAATGACAGAAAACCTACTACAAGTAAAGCTACTTGTTCCTACTGCAAACGAGAAGGCCATAAAATTGACGATTGCTGGAAATTGAGGAAGAGAAACGAAAAAGCTCCTTCAAAAGTCAGCGCTTGCACAGTACAGTGGTCGTCGAGGTTTACTCCCTCATCATCAAGTCATATCAAGAATACCTCGACACCACCTGTTTCAAATGTATTGACTGTACAAGACTCTCCGAAAATGTCTCCACGATGTTCCAATGACTCAAACAAGAGTTTTTCAAATACATCAAACCGATGTTCCAATGACTCTATCCAGAGTTCCCATAATACATCACCCCGATGTTCCAATGACTCTATCCAGAGTTCCCATAATACATCACCCCGATGTTCCCATGACTCTATCAAGAGTTCCCATAAGACATCACCCCGATGTTCTAATGACTCCATCAAGAGTTCTCCAAATACATCCAAAAGATGTTCTACTGACTCAAGAAAGAGTTTCTCCACTGCGTCTCCTAGAGATGTCAATGACTCCAGCGAGAGTTCGACCCAAGTCCAGTCTGCATCAACCAAAATTGATGTTTTATTAGAGGATTTTAAGCCTTTCATTTCGGAAGGATTCGTATCACTACCCGGTGATTCTACAAGTCTACGACCTATCACCATTTTGAGAGACACAGGTGCCTCACAATCGCTACTTTTAGAGGGTATCTTGCCCTTGTCAAAATCATCATCGACTGGGAAGAGCATCCTGTTACGAGGCGTAGAGCTTGGATGTATAGATGTGCCTCTACATCTAATCGACATAAAGTCAAATCTCATTACTGGACCGGTTGTTGTAGGTGTCCGACCAACATTACCATTGGAAGGCATCTCGTTGCTGTTAGGCAATGACTTAGCAGGTGGAAAGGTGATAGCCGAACCCATCGTCACTCAAACACCCGACTTATCTGCCACACCCGAGGAAGACCTAGAGTTATATCCAGCGTGTGCAGTAACAAGGGCAATGAGGTTGAAAGCATCTCAAGAAGAGAACGTCATGAAGGCCAACAGTAACCACGATGATGTGGACTTGAGCACCACATTCTTTGCTTCTCTTGAAGAAGAACCAACGCCAAATTCTGAAAAGCCGGCATCAACTCGAAAACAGTTGATTGAGGACCAAAAGAAGGATCCAGAGCTCGCTAAACTCCGAGAAACCGCAATGACATCACAAGAGGCAGAGCTAGCATCAACGTGCTACTACATCCAAGATGATATGCTCTTCAGGAAATGGAAACCTCCAGACGCATCCAACGAAGAAGAATGGAGAATATGCCATCAAATCGTGTTACCAGAAAGATACCGAGCGTACATCATGAATCTGGCTCATGACACACCAATGTCAGGTCATCTCGGCATCCACAAGACATACCACAAGATTATGTCACACTTCTTCTGGCCACGTTTGAAGAAAGATGTCATCCAGTACTGCCGATCCTGTCATGCCTGTCAGATGGTTGGCAAGCCAAATCAAAAGATCCCTGTTGCTCCTCTGAAGCCGATTCCAGCCTTTGAAGAACCTTTCAGCAGAGTACTTATTGACTGTGTTGGTCCTCTCCCAAGGACAAAAGCTGGCAACCAATACCTGTTGACCATTATGTGTGCTTCAACTCGTTTTCCTGAGGCTATTCCTCTAAGGAACATAAAAGCATCAAACATTGTAAAGGCCTTAATCAAGTTTTTTACTCTATTTGGTCTACCAAAGTCCATCCAATCGGACCAAGGAACGAATTTCACGGCCAATCTTTTCAAGCAAGTCATGACTCAGTTGGGCATCAAACACTGCATGTCGAGTGCGTATCATGCCGAGTCGCAAGGCGCTCTTGAGCGATTCCATCAGACTCTCAAGAACATGATCCGAACCTATTGCTTTGAGCACGAAAAAGACTGGGACGAAGGAATCCACATGCTGCTGTTTGCAACCCGTGAATCCGTCCAGGAATCGTTGGGATTCAGCCCTTTTGACTTAGTCTTTGGCCATTCGGTGCGCGGTCCCTTGAAATGTATAAAAGAGACTTTGTTGTCACCAACAGCCACTGACGGACTTTTAGACTATGTCAGTAAGTTTAAAACTAGACTTTATGATGCTTGTGTTCTGGCCAAAAATAACTTACAAAACACCCAATCCAGCATGAAACGCTGGTATGATAGAAAGGCCCGTGTTAGAGAATTTTCTCCCGGGGATAAGGTGCTTGTATTTTTGCCCATACCAGGTCAACCCTTGCAAGCCAGATATTTTGATCCCTATGAAATTGAGACCAAAATTAGTGACCTCAATTACACAATCAAAACCCCTGACCGTAGGAAAAAGACTCAGCTATGTCACATAAACATGCTGAAGCCTTATGTATCTCGGCCAGATCACTCAGAGAAGAGTAATTGTGTTTTAAATACAGTCAAAGTTATTCAAATAGCCATGTTTCTCCTATTGATGATGATATTGTAAAGGAGAAATTTGGACAATACAAAATACCTAATTCTTTTGTATTACAGAATTTGAATGTAAAACTGTCTCATCTGTCTTCGACAGAAAGGCCAGTTATCATGAAACTCATTAATGAATTTAATGACATTTTTTCTGATGTACCAAAACAGACTAATGTTATAATGCATGATGTAGATGTTGGCGAGGCTACTCCAGTCAAGCAGCATCCTTACAGGGTTAACCCTGAAAAACTTGCCATACTTAGGTCAGAAATCAAGTATCTGCTTGAAAATGACCTCATTGAACCAAGTTCCAGTAGCTGGAGCTCCCCATGTGTCTTGATACCTAAACAGGACAAGACTTATCGTTTTTGTACAGACTACCGTAAGGTAAATGCTGTAACAAAGACCGATTCGTTTCCTATCCCTAGGATAGACGATCTTATAGATCGTATTGGTGAAGCTAAGTACATCACCAAAATAGACCTACTTTCAGGTTATTGGCAGTTTCCCCTGACTGATAGGGCAAAGGAAATCTCCGCTTTTGTCACCCCTGATGGTCTGTACCAATACAAAGTGATGCCATTTGGCATGAAGAATGCTCCTGCCACTTTCCAGAGAATGATAAATGCCTTGCTTGCTGACATGGAGAATTGCCACGCATACATAGACGATGTAGTAATTTTTAGCCAAGATTTTTCTAGCCATTGTAAACAACTGCATTGTCTTTTTACTAAACTTTTACATGCAAAAATTACTGTAAACCTGAGTAAGAGTGATTTTTGCCAGGCTTCCATCCAATACTTAGGCCATATTGTAGGACAAGGCCAGGTGAAACCTGTAATGGCCAAAGTAGAAGCTATCCAAGCTTTCCCTATCCCTGCTGATCGGAAACAACTCCGAAGATTTTTGGGAATGTCTGGATATTATAGAAAATTTTGCGAAAATTTTTCTGTCATTGCCAGTCCTTTAACAAACCTCCTGAGAAAGAACGTCCGATTTACTTGGACGGATGAATGTCAGAAAGCCTTTAACCAAATTAAGCAGATATTATCTAGCTCCCCCATTTTGATGGCTCCTGACTTCGGAAAACCTTTTAGGTTAGCTATTGACGCCAGTGACACAGGTATTGGGTCAGTCCTTTACCAAGAAGATAATTTCCAAGTAGAGCACCCTATTTGTTTCTTTTCCAAGAAATTTAATAGACATCAAAGAAATTATTCTACTGTGGAAAAAGAATGTCTTGGGTTGATTCTTTCTATACAACACTTTGATTTTTATATCAGTGGGTCCAGATGGCCACTGGTTGTATTTACTGACCACAATCCCCTTATATTTATCCACAAAATGTCTGGCAAGAATCAACGACTTCTCAGGTGGAGTTTATTTTTACAAGAGTACAACCTAGATCTTAAACACATAAAAGGCAGCGAAAATGTTATCGCCGATGCCTTATCTAGATTGTAAAAAGTATTTTGATGTATATTTTTGTGGAAATGTAAACTTTTTATTTTTAGGAGGGAGGTGTTACGTATCTAGGTAACAATGCCTAGATACTATTTTTTTTTCTTGACCTGTAGGTTGTCTGCCCCTTTGTGTAATAAGTTTTTTTTTATTTTATTTTTCACGGTGAGTCAAGCCACACAGACAGTGACCGGTCCTTGACCTTGTGTGTACCTCTGGTTGAAAGGAGGGTGTTTTTTTTTTTTTTTTCTTCTGTCTCTTTGAAGAGCGTTCTAGATCTGGGTGTTGATGACTTATTCTGTTCTAGAAATTACTAGATTTGTCTTGATATCGACGCGCGGTATATTATATAAAGACCGCCCGTGTAACGTTGACGGACAGACATACGGAGACAGCCGTGAGACAGAATAGCGGAGACATTGCGTGACCCGTGCGTGGTATACCAATTGATCGTGTAAGTTAAGATTTTTCTTTTTTCAAGGCCTTGCTTGTATTTGTAATTATATTTTCAAACTCTGGTATTGTAATATTTTTACATGCCATTTTTGTAAAAGGGTTTTGGTCAACCCTTCCATTTTGTATTGAGTAATTGTTTGTTTTTTTTTGCTTTATGTGATTCAGTTAAAAGTACTATTCGAGTTATATTTTATTAAACCTTAAGTTGGTATTTTACCTTCCGATTTCTTGTGTCATTTTTTTTTGTTATTCATTGTAAGTCTTTGATTAAATTCAGACTTAAGATAAGTGACACAACTACCTTTTTCTATTGTCACGTTCCCCTAGGCAAGCCATTTAAAAGTAGAATTCAATTTGTTATACGTGACATAAGTCTAAATTCAAATTGGTACAATAAATAAATAAAATTAGAAAACAAAATCATTAAGACTCTTTTAATGAATAATACCGGTGTTTATTTCTGAAATTATGCACAATTGACAAATTTCGATTCATATCGTCACGTCGTGCTTTCTGTGCAGCAAAGGTCATCTATAACATTATCTAGATCAATGCAGTATAGTATTTTTGACTCCACTATAATAGCAAGATTGCATGGCAGTGGTGTAAGATTTAATGTGAAAAAATCAGGACATTTATTTGAGGGGACTTTCCAATTTGGATCACCGTTTCCCCAACCCAAGCTACGTCACTGCATTGTTATGTCAAATGTATTAATTTATTATTACTTATTACTTAGTTAAACATCTTATTTCTTGAAACGAATAGATCTATTGTTTGGAAGCTCATTGATGAATTTTTGTGTTAAATTTCAGCTCTGAAGTCTGCTAGAGAACTGAAGATATCAGGTGTTACTGTCATATCAGTCGGTGTTGGTACTGGCATCAGTATGGCTGAGCTTCAAGGAATGGCCAGTGGCCCTGATGACGTCATATTGGCCAGTAATTTTCAGTCATTGGAAGCAGTGTACAGAGATCTTATTGGGATACTATGTCGAGGTTGAAAATTGTTTTTTATAATGTGCATGTTTGTTTTCTATTTAAATATTCACTCTTATTCACGGAATTCCTTACCCAGTGAGAGTTTGTTGCTGCGTCATTGAAATCCAATGATTGATATCACCTATCCGTGTGCCATTCTGGACTCACAGAATATCCTTGTAAACATACAGGGTCGGGTCATCTGGCTCTGTGTTTTTTTACAAAGCTTTTATCAACTCACTCTGTCTGTCTGATTAAAAGTTTGTACACATTATTTCTCCTACACCCAATCTTGGACCAAGCTGAAATTTGCACAATTTTTTCTTTTACCTAATAACTCAAGAATCAGTTTTAAAAATTAACCAATTATCAAATTAACGATTGGTAATGATTATTAAGTTCATTATATCTAACAAGGGAAAGAAACAGTACTTGACTGAAGTGGTATAAGCTGAATGGGTCCATTTTTTAGATTGTTGTCTTAGGCTTATTACAAATTTAATTATTTGACTGATCCAGACTAATTGATACACTTAATATATGCTTTGTTTTTAAAAAAGTATTGTTTTTGTATTTTGCTTGTTATTTATATTGCTAGGTATTTTTGTGTGTTAAAACAACACATTGGATTGACTGTAGACGTGTGCTACTCTGAAGCTTTATAAAGAAGTAGAATGACAAACAAAAAATTTTATTTTTTTTTAACATAAAAAAGATGGAAACTTATTTTGAAGTAACAAGAATCTATTTTCCGTTATACATTAAATGATATGCTTTGAATAATGTATACGTACTACTGTCTCTTACTTCTACAGATATGATGAGCACTATAAACGCCGTGGCGTCATCGCCAACTCTGTCGCAATCATCTTTTATGGACATTGTCTTTACCCAGCCGAATTCAATAACTACAAGTATTTCAAGCAAGCTTAAGTCTTCAGAGGAAAATAATTACAGCGCAGGAACATCAATTCAGACAGTACAGGTATGCCCAGATACAGTTGAAGCAGACATCATATTGGTTTTGGACGCCTCTTTGAGTATTGGTGCTAAAAACTGGCCATTTCTGACTAAAGTTGCAGGGGAGATAACCACCAGATTCACCATAAGTCAGGAAATGGTGAGATTTGGAGCCATTTTTTTCAACCGCAAACCAACCAAACTGTTTGATCTGAAAACCTACAATAACAACAGAGATGTTTATGATGTAAGTGACATTTGTGATGTAGCATTAGGATGCAATGAACATTAATGTTGTAAGCGACATGAATAAGTGACATTTACTATGTTAGGGACATTTATTATGTTAGTGACATTGATGGTGTAATATTATGATGTGACATTTACGATGTAAGTGCTATATATGATATCAGCGCTATTTAGGATGTAAGTACTATTTTTTATGTAAATGACATTTTTTGTGTAAGTGACATTTATGTGATATTATCTTGTAGGATGTTATTTATGGTGTGCTATTATGATGCAAGTGATACTTGTGTTGTAGGGTCGATTCCCTTTTTTTGGGTCCATGTCCATACTACCACTTACACTTCTAGGTCTGCATCCCTCCTCCGTGTTTGCTTTGGTCTCCCAGCCTTTATCTTCCCCTGTATGTTATATTCCAGGGCCTGCTTTGCAATATTTTCTCTAGTGTTTTTGTTCTACACATTTCCCATTGCATAGTATGCTTGTGACGTGTAAAACCGTTTTTTGTTTTCTAACTAATTTATAAAACTTAAAAAGAGTTGAGGATTAATGCATATCTATTCATATGGAATAGTTTTATCATAAACAGAACATTGAATATTTTTTTTTTTGCCCTTCATTTTTTCAATATAAAATTTTATATTTGAACCCTTTCAGAAAAGATGTACATTTTTGTATTGGGGAAAATGCGATGACTAGAAAGTATGGTAAAAACATTACGCCCTATTTAATACAACATAGCTACTAATTAGTCTAATGGGCTGGTTAGTTAGATCGATAATAACATTAATAAATCTCCGTATCCTATTGTATCAAGTCGTTTGTCGAACTAACTAATCAACTGTATCGGCAAGACTTTCGACTCGAGCACGTTTCTTCTTTTTGTATCGACAGATGTAGGATTGTAGTTGTTGATAGGATTGTAGTTGTTGATAGGATTGTAGTTGTTGATAGGATTGTAGTTGTTGATAGGATTGTAGTTGTTGATAGGATTGTAGTTGTTGATAGGATTGTAGTTGTTGATAGGATTGTAGTTGTTGATAGGATTGTAGTTGTTGATAGGATTGTAGTTGTTGATAGGATTGTAGTTGTTGATAGGATTGTAGTTGTTGATAGGATTGTAGTTGTTGATAGGATTGTAGTTGTTGATAGGTTTGTAGTTGTTGATAGGATTGTAGTTGTTGATAGGATTGTAGTTGTTGATAGGTTTGTAGTTGTTGATAGGATTGTAGTTGTTGATAGGATTGTAGTTGTTGATAGGATTTTAGTTGTTGATAGGATTGTAGTTGTTGATAGGTTTGTAGTTGTTGATAGGATTGTAGTTGTTGATTGGATTGTAGTTGTTGATAGGATTGTAGTTGTTGATAGGTTTGTAGTTGTTGATAGGTTTGTAGTTCATAGTTTCTGATATTTTCTCAGGAAATATTGAAACCTGCCTGACCACTTTGGGGGCCCATTTTCAGTTTTTGTTTCTACACAAACTGTCTTTGTAACCTTATCGATTCTTGTTTTGTCAGGTAAAAGAAATAATTGTGCAAAATTTAACTTGATCCGAGACTGGGTGTGGGAGGGTTAACTTTTTTCCAGACAAGGAGACGGACAGAGTGAGTTGATATAAGGTTTGTATAAAATAAAACTCACTGGTCACTAGGAGAATTTCTCTTCATTCTGAAAATGTCATGTAATTATATTAAATCTGATTGCTTAACATGATTTCAGTTTTAAATGTTTAATAGTTATTCATTAACATTGGTTTCTATCACACAGGCACTAGTCTCCATAAAGTATCCTCACATATCCCGGACAGATACGGATAAAGCGCTTGATTTGATAACAACAGATCAAATGTTTTCCAGTCAGTCTGGTGGAAGGGACAGCGCTAAAGATTTGGTCATTGTCATTACAGATGGATATTCTAATTACCCTGAAAAAAGCAAGCAATTTTTAGTACTTTTTTAATTAAAATACTTAGCAAACTTATGTGAAGAAGCATAAGCACTAAACTGCAAGACATTTTTGCAAAGCTTAAATCAACTCACTCTGTCTGCTCTAATTTTTGAACACCTTATCTCTCCCACATTCAATCTCGGATCAAGCACTAAATTTACACAATTATTTGTTGTACCTAACAAAAAATGAATCAATAGACAAAAATTAACCAAGATGTGAACTAATTACTGATAATTTGTTTGATACCAAAAAAGGAAATTAATCCTTCAGTATTTAGAGGTATGGATTAATATGTGGTGTTTCGTCCTCTAAGACAATTGTACAGGCTTTTTCTCACACACCCATTCTCAGGTCAAGTTAAAACTTTGCAAACTCATTTATTGTACTTGACGAAACATGAATCAATTAAGAAATTTACCAGTTAGTCAATTGATTATTGGTAATAATTATGAAGTTTCATATCGAAACGGGAAATAAATTCTATATTATTGAGATATATATTTTGTAAATGTGGAGTTCTTTCCCTTAGATAAAAAAAATGCGCTGTTAAATACATTTGAAATGTTTCTTCAGTGAATGATATAACATGTAGTTTTGAAAAGTAGAATGAAAAAGTAACACTGGGTGTGACCTTGTACTAGGATAGGTCATAAGACCAGTGACTTTTGCTGTACAGGCAAGTTAGTCCAGTGGTACTTTGTGGTCCCAAATTATATTAATTAGGCTATTAACTATAGCCTCTAGATATACAAAACTACTGAGACAGACAAGCAATAATTCTGAGATTTCAATTGCAACTAAAAAAAGAGTTTATTTAGAAACCAAAAAAAAAAAAAAAGGCCATGTAAAGGATTGATGGATATAAAGGCTCACAAAGAAAATGAAATAATGAAACAAATCAAAATAGTAGGACAGGTTCCAGTCTACATAATTAAAGAACCACCGTCACTGTGGCACAATAATATTTTATGTCAAAAACCAAAAAGATGGTTTACAATAATATCATACCTGCATTAACAATGAAATGACGTCATCCATGAGACACACTACAGTCTCGTATCAAAACAAAAGATGTCTTTTACAAAAAAAAAACGTACAGGAGAAGAGAGAGGATAGAGACTAAGTAGACATATTATATTTACATAAACCAACTTAGTAGTAACAAATAAATAAAGTCTACTTAGCTCATTATCGAAACACTCTTCCCATAACAGTGGAACACTCCTCTTGAGTAAAACAGTAATAGTACAACAACACAAGTGCTAGTTAAACATTATAAAGATTTAGTTCAAACTACACTGGTCAGCTCAGACTCAAGAGAGTGACAATTGTAAACAGTTAGCAGGGACTTAAATCAAGCACTAAAGGGGATTAACTCTTTTTTAAAATAAAAGTAGCTACACTTATTGTCCCTCTTGTCACAATGGGGCTTATTCAAAATCTTTTCTTTTTGTATTCCTTACACTCTTATCTTATCTTCTTATCTTATATAATACAGACGTTACTTCAAAAAGAAGATAATTATTCCTATGCGTCATGCATCTAGTCATGCATGTTAACCAATCACTTCAATTCTGCCAAGTCACTGGTTTTCCTGGCTGGCTCAGGCAACCCATTACATTTTCTAAAAGCACTAGGGAAGAAGGAGCATTTTTACAAATTTGTCCTAGTATATGGAACGAGGAATGTGCCTTTATCTTTGTGTCTTTCTGAGTATTTTATTATAATTTGCTTTTGTATTTGAAGATAATGGCTCAGTGTCGGTCATACTGTGTCTTGATACTTTGATTTGACCCTGATACCGATACATCTCTGAAATGTTTGGTTTGATATAGCTAATACGTAACACAGCTTTAATTAGATAACTCTTTAATATAGAGAAGAAAAGCGTTCGGGACATTGAACTGGGTTAGACTTGAAACGCTTTTTGTTTTAAACATCTTTATCAAGAACAATCTGCACATTAGAGAATCTAATAGAAGACAGTGTATTGAAATCTTAATCATCTTCTTTTTTTTATGTAACATCTGTATTTTATAAGAGATATATATATACAAGAATATTTCTTTATTGATGTCTATTTTTTCTCTTATCCAAATTGCCTTTTAATAAAAATCAACGTATTTTTTTTTTAATTTGTTAAATATTTCTGTTTTATTTCAAGCTCAAGAATCAGCAGCAGAACTAAAGAAACAAGGTATTACGGTCATAAGTGTAGGTTTTGGTCCAGATATCAGCATGACAGAGCTGGAAGGTATGTCCAGTGGCCCTGGCCTAGTCATCCTGGCAAGTTGCTTCCAATTTTTACAGGACATTCAGACCCAACTAATCCAAAGGCTTTGTCAAAGTACGTTTCGGTATTAGCTTTTGGTCAAGTTTGCAGTTTTTAGACTACTTCAAAAAGCAAAATATAATTTTTAAAATACTTTAAAAAAAGATTATCTAATGGGGGAAGAACTTCATATTTACAGACATATTTTTCAATAATTATAAAGATTAACTTCCCTTTTTCGATATCAAACAAATTTATTTAATTACCAATATTTAATTAACTAATTTTTTAAATTTCTTTGAGTGATTCATGTCTTGTTAGGAACAATGAATAGTGCACATTTTCAAGTTGATCCTAGAAAGGCAAGCGGGAGAAATCACGAGAAGAAATGTGTACCAGACAGACAGAGTGGGTTGATGAATCTTTGTAAGAATTGACAAACTTAAACAACAATCACCAAACATAACGAAAAAGATATAACAAAGTTGTTTTAGGTTCATCACCAAGCATTTCTAACTTATTTACAGTGGTGCACATGCTAAAAACATTATGGGTTGTGTGGCTGAGATGCCAGTTGGCTACGGCTTGTCTACCTGAGTTCGAATCCCGACTTGAGCAGAGTTTTGTTTGCTTAGTGACTAAAGGCAGCGCGGAAACTTTCTCCCAGATACCCCCCCCCTTTTTTTTTTCACTGGTCAGTAAAAGAAATGGACCATAGTGCGCTGAGCATGAAAGATCCACTATTTAATTGCAATTTTTTTTTAATGGACGTTCCCTAACTCGGTGCTATCCGGTCATTCGAAACTTCTGCCCACATAAAATTAATGAAGCCGCAAAAGGCAAAAGTTTGACTTCATAGTGTAAGGTGGTGAAAGCGGCCTTAAAGACAGGCCTGCAACATCTACATGACCACAAGGTCAAAAAAGTTTGGACCTTGATGTGTGCAGATTTTTAGAGCACTGTGAAACTTTAAACTCGTGTACTCTGTTGCACTATTTATTTCACTTGTGTACAAAATGTACACACATAAAGAAAGGCATACATATATTACAGTAAATAAACACAAACAAGTCCATTTGTGTTCTGTAATTTAAATCCTTCTTATCTTACCTTATCTTTTCTTATATAATACAGACGTTACTTAAAAAAAGAAGATGATTACGTCCTACGCGTCATGCATTTAGTCATGCATATTAACCAATGTCCTAAATTCTGCTAAGTCTCTGGTTTTCCTGGCTAGCTCAGGCAACCCATTCCATGCTCTAATAGCACTAGCGAAGAAGGAGCATTTGTACAAATTTATCTTATTGTCTGTATGGCAGATGATGTAAAGGTAATCTGTTTCTGTGGCCCACGGGTAACGACCAACCGCCTTCAATTTTTCCCAAACTAATATCAGGTAAAGATCAGAGGCGCCCTTAAGATCACGAAATCAAAAAGCCCAGTTCTCACCAGGATTGGAACCCGGGAACTCCGGTTCGGAAACCAAGCGCTTTACCACTCAGCCACTGAACTTCCATGTATTTTAGGTAGCGTTAGTTAACATGCCTGTTTAATTTAGAACAAACCCATACCCTGGAAAAGCACACTGTGCTACACTCCAACGGACACAGCAACGATGTTGGCTCAAACTGTATTGTATTACCGTTCATTTGTACTTACAGTTGTATGTGGGAGGGAGAGGGGGGAGGCTGCGGTGTGGGCGGCACGTTTGGACCAGGCATTAATCTCTTCATCCAGAACATTGTCGTCTTAAGAAGGCAGACGATGAAATACATGAATACTAAAAATTAAACGCTATAATTCACGTGAGTTACATGCAGAATGTTCACTACTTAATAATTTTGTGTTTGTTTCTTTCAGTCATGTCCAGTAGTGCAATGTTACCTTCTCCGTGTTTGACTTACAGTACTTACACTGCTCAAAATACACTACCAACTGCAATGTCTACCCATCCTTCAACGGTGTATGCATGTCGGGACTTGACTTGTTCATCAGATCTCAAAGAAATAAATACTCCCGCTACTGCTCTAGTTCAGACAGAGTTAACTCCCTACAAGGTTATTTATATCACCCTGTCCTCTGAGATAATTGAATCAAATGCTGATATATTAAGTACATTAATAAATTATACAGTATCAAGTTTTTATAGTCAACAGGATCTAACAAACATATCTTCATTGCTACAGACTGAAATGACTTCCACCAAGCCGATTCAGCCCAGTTGGTCTTCTGAATCGACAGAACTGGAGAAAACCACAAAGCTAGCTCATACGACTAAGGGTTTATCAAGAAGTCTACAACATCCTACAGAATCGCTCTCCGATGATCTAGTGAAGCAATCAGCATCATCGTTTGCTTTTCATAACACCCTTAAACCAAGTTGGACATCAGAAATAACTATCCAACACGAGTCCTCAGAATCACTCTCTGGTGTTTCCCTTATCTCTACGACGTCTGCATTCATTCCGTCTTGTTCGGACTCTGTTCAGTTGGACATTGTATTAGTTCTGGACGCTTCTTCAAGTATTGGCTTGAAAAACTGGACGTATCTTACACAAACAGCAGGGGACATAATAACCAGATTTCCTGTCGGGGTCAGATTCGCTGTCATTACTTTTAATGTCAGAGCTAATAAGATATTTGATTTAAACACATACATCACAAGCAACGATGTTTATAATGTAAGTTTCTTCTTTACATATGTACAATACATTTTAGGATTTTAAGGAAGAAAGTTAAGACTTAGTCTGTAACAATTGTGTAGTCTGTAAAAATGGTGTTAGAGCATATAGAGATTTTAACCATCATAAGAATTTCACAGAGCCTCATTATAATCCTTGGGTGCCACTGAGTCCAACCAGTTCTAATGGGTACCTGACATTAGTTGGGGAAATGTAAAGGCGCTTGGTCTTTGGGCTGGCCAAATGACACCCTTGTTAATCTTAGGTCACTGAAACAGATGACCTTTACATTATCTGCCCTATAGACAACAAGGTCTGAAGGGGAATTTTACTTTTTTTTTTACTTTATAATACTATAATGTAATTTTGTTTCTCATAGAAGGTCTGAACGCTTACCTGCAACGTTGCAACCTGTGATCAACGGAGACCAACAGCTCGTTGCCATGTCACGTTGAGGCCTATTATAACGAATGGCCTCGGTTTTTAAGATTCCCAATTTTAATCTCTATAAATACCTAACCATATTTTAAGATTACATTAATAAAACTTTTGTCGCTTGTTGTCGCCAAAGTGTTTATGTTAACTTCAAAATAGTGACTTTCAAATTTCTACTTAAATTAGTTTCCTAATTGCTTAGCATGGTTTTCATGTCAATTCATTCAACGTTTTCATTTTCTATCTCCTTTCTCTCAGACAAGAGCATTCAGGTTCGTAGACTGAGCAGCATAATGCCGCCCATGATACATATTAGCACTCTAAAGAAATATTGATAATGTTAATCCTATTTTACTAGATGCAGAGGCGGGGGGTAGAATCGCTTGGGGGGGGGGGGAGTGCGATAAAGAGAATCTTTGGTCACCGTTAGCCTATCGAACAGATAGATATTCGTGGTCCTGATATACGACTCGCCTAGGGCCCAGCGCACTACTGAGACCTTCTCGGACTAGATGTCTAACAAACATTAAACTAATGCATACATATGAAACTGACATCTATACATACTACTTGATCATATATCCTCGGTTTATATACGTTTTTCTTTTCAATACACACACACAATTATTAGTTTTAAACATTTTATTTACGTATCACCCACAGGCGGCCATCAAGATTCCTTATGTGCACTTCTCTGGAACACACACGCATAGAGCGTTGGAGATGGTGATTAGAGATCAAATGTTCAGCAGGGAGAGAGGCGGAAGGGACGAAGCTTGTGACGTGGTCATTGTTATAACAGACGGGAGGTCAAACTTCCCCAACAAAAGTAAGCACTGGCGGATCCAGGGGGGGGGGGCGGTAGGGGCGATCGCCCCCCCCCCCCTCGGCCGACCCCCTTCCCCCTTTGGGGGGGGGGCGGACGAATTTTAGTATAGAATTCACACAATTTGTATACGAATTTATTACTTATGTAATATTATATACTAATTATTTATATTTCAATCTATTTTTAGATTATTTCGCCCCCCCCTCTAGTATGTTGTCTGATTTAGTGGGGTCGGGCGGGGGCGATGGTATCAATCCGGCCCCCCCCCCCCATACACTTTCGAGTTGGGGGGGCAGTCCAATTTATTTGTAGAAATCACAGCTTGCTAACAGAATCAATTAAATATCTATATGTGTAACACGTATTAATGATATTTTAACCGATCTTTATATTATGTCGTTCCCTGTTGCCGATTGTTGGGGGGGAGGGGGGCGAATACCTCTACTGCCCTTCCCACCTAAACCCTTTGAGTAGGGGGGGGCGGTCCTTTTTTTATGGAGAAATCATAGTTTGTGAACAAAATTAGTTGAATTATTATAGAAATTTTATATTATGTCGCTCTTTTTCTGGTATTTTGGCAGATTCGGAGGGGTTGGGGGGGGGGGGGCGATTGCATGTACTGCCATCCCCACTCTATTCCTCTGAGTGCTCGGGGGGGGGGGCGGTCCTATTTTTGGGGAGAATCATAGTTTGTGAACAAAATTAGTTGAATATCTATATAATATAAACTACGTATTGATATGTGACCCCATTGTATATTATGCCGTAACACACTCTAATCTCAAATTGTATCAATAGTAAATTTAAATGAAAAAGGGTTTTTCGCCGAAGGTTGAGAAATGCTGCTTTTTTATTCTCATATGTATGTATATATGTATGTGTGTGTGTGTGTGCATGCGTGTGTGTGTGCGCGCGCTGATCGCACTTTTATGCATAGGGTTAGGGTTTACTGGGCGTTAGGGTTAGGGTTTGGTAAAAAATCGTCCCCCCACCCCCATGTTCTGGATCCGCTAGTGAAAGTAAGTCGTATTGCAAATACCTCTATTCGACTCGTAACATCGTGGAACCTTATGGACATGGATCTCGAACACGGCTCTAACGATTTTCCTAGAAATTTGGTGTATATCGTCTGGAAAACAATTACTAGCTCGTTGACCTCACTAGTAAAACTGTAGTTTGACCGTTACAATTTTTCAAAGTATAAAAAGAAATACATTTAAATTTGACTAGAGAATTAGAAAATAATTATATATCTTTGGGTAATTTCCCATTCATCTCGATCGAAATGCGTTTTATTGGATGTCATAAAACGTAGTATAGTACCATACTATTCATTGTTTCGCTTAACCAGATTTCTTTCTCGGGGAGAAGGGGGGGATATAAAAAGAAATGTCCCAATGTTTACCAATCTAACATTCATTAGTTATTAAGACAAACATTATCGCACTATAAGTTGTATAAAGGAGGTATTGTAGTTTAACTCTTTCTCTCCGTAATTATTTACCACATTCTGGTGGAATCAACGTTGGTATAGTTAGTTAGGAGAGAAAGAGTTAAACCAAAATTGTTTATTATATTTTTCATTGTTCCCTATTACTGTTCCATGACAGACAATTTTTCAAGTACTTTTTAGCTGATACACTTCTCTACGCTTCTCTACGTAGAAATAGTGGGTAAAAGTTTTGAGCGCAAGATTTAGAGCGATTCTTCATAAAAGTCAATGTGTATTTGTTTTTCCTATGACTGGAAAACCTTCTCGGGCACACACTTTTTCACATATACAACTTAGACTTAAAGTGGCTTGTTTATAGTGTATGGGTCTCAATTAAATACCATAAAACAAATAATAAAAGAGTCGCTTTTTTTTTTCAAGTTTCCGCTGTTAGCCTATCTAGTTCCACAACTGGACGTTTTCACGGAGGTGCCACACTGAGGCAACGGGGTGCTGAATCTATCGCCTCATCGCCATCAGAAACGACTTCATTCCGTCGCCTTTTAATCAGCCGCGTTTGTCTTAGCCTAGTATTTGTGCCGACACCATTAAAGTTTTTTTAAAGTAGCTGCTATCATTTCCAATTAACAATTTAAATGTGTGCATAGGACATTAAATATTCTTTTTTTAATGTGGTTTAGCCCTTCCACGAATGGCTATAGCCGCAAGGATCACCCGCAAAAGTCAAGAGACTGCTATAACTGTTATTTCATTTCAGTATCTTATTATTGGTAATGCTCAACTTTGTGTTGTATTCATATATTCTCATTTCACAGCTTTATTTATGTTGGATCCTATATATATTTTTATTCAAGTATCAAAATAGCTTTTCCTAATTAAATAAATAAATTAATGTACCGTTTACAGTTATTCCTTATTCAATTAATTTCTTTCTCAGCATATGAAGCAGCCTCAGAGCTGAAGAAGTTAGGAATCACTATCATGTCTGTTGGTGTTGGTCAAGAAATCAGTATGACTGAGCTTCAAGGCATGGCCAGCAGTCCTAATCTGGTCATCTTGGCTAAAGACTATCCATCTTTAGATGTAATCAAGTCAAAGTTGATTCAAAGAGTTTGCGAAAGTAAGTTTGTTTTTTTTTTAAACTCCTTTCAGGCACTACGATCAATGGAAAACAAAAGGGGGTTGGCAGATTCAAATGTCGTGTTACTATGGTATAAGGTTAGCAACGCTGTCATGTCAGCACAACCACCACCCGCCTTTTGCTTCCCCAATGTTTCTGAGGTATTCATTACAGTTGGGTGCGTTCTAAAACAGAAGCTCAAAATCCCACTCGTCACTGAGAATTGAGCTAGAGGCCTCTTGGTTAAGAAGCATTGCGCTTACCACTCAACCAGCAAGCAGTAACTCTTAAACAGGGTGAAGTAAAATACTAGTATTGTAATAAAATGTATTTAATATAAGATGTGACTTAAAATTAAAGCTGTGAAGAACTAATTAATATTGTCATTGTAAAGAACTAATGGATCTTGTCATTATAATGAACTAACTGATCTTGTCATTGTAAAGAACTAATTGATCTTGTCATCATAAAAAATAATTGATCTTGTCATCATAAAAAATAATTGACCTTGTCATTGTAAAGAACTAATTGATCTTGTCGTTGCAAAGAACTAATTGATCTTGTCATTGCAAAGAATTAATTGATCTTTTCATTGCAAAGAACAAACTGATCTTCATTGCAAAGAACTAAATTATCTTGTCATTGTAAAGCACTAACTGATCTTGTCATTGTAAAGAACTAATTGATCTTGTCATTGTAAAGCGCTAACTGATCTTGTCATTGTAAAGGTCTAATTGGTCTTGTCATTGTAAAGCACTAACTGATCTTGTCATTGTAAAGTAAAGAACTAATTGGTCTTGTCATTGTAAAGTAAAGAACTAATTGGTCTTGTCATTGTAAATCACTAACTGATCTTGTCATTGTAAAGCACTAACTGATCTTGTCATTGTAAAGCACTAACTGATCTTGCCATTGTAAAGAACTAATTGATCTTGTCATTTCCTCTAGTTCCAGAACATATGAATTCTACTGTATCAGTTGGATTAATGACGAAAAGTACAGCGCTACAAAGGGAAGAAACTTCTGGCAATCTTTTGGCAGTACCCTAACAATGCCAGCCGTGTGTTTCCATGGATATTATAAACTTGAAACAACAGTGTCACGAAAATGAGACTGACTTAATGACTTAACATTTTTAACTACATTACAAAAATGAATTGTATTTTCATGTGAAGACATTCAGTTAATAATTGCAACAAAAATTGAAGAATTATAATAGCAACACGCACATTAAAATAGTTAATACTGCACATCTAGCTACAGTGTAAGATTTGAATGTATAGATCTTGTCTGAGTTTAAAAAGAAATTACAGAAGATTCCATAATTCGCATACACTAACAATTTTTCAAGACTAACCAGGTGTAATTGGATAAGGTTTCAAACATAGACTTGCATATTATATCATAGTATATATAAGTCTATAATTTCAAATATACAGATTAGGAAAGGGGAAATAACAGCATTACTATAAAACAGTAGACATTCTATATGTAATTTTACAGTCGTAAGAAATACAATTGCAATTTGGAAATGTTTACGTGATTATTTTGTGTCCATCTCTATGTTTGTTTTGTTGCTAGTTTCGGAACTTGTTTAGTTTTTTAAGATATTGCTAACGAGTAGCATTAGTTTGTTTTCTGTGTGTGGATTCAAATATGCTAATTATTAAGTCTGTATGGCATAAACCCTTCGCAACTACAAATGATGGAAACATGTACTAATAACATGATGTTACTACATATACTGACAGTGAGATGTGTGGCCTAGTGGAACTATTCACTTGATTACCTTGAGATCGAGTTCTAGTGTTGAAAGGATACTGTTAGGTGATCACCGATTTAACCTTCTCCAAGATACACCAGCACATCAAATGCGCACAAGAGAGATAGAACAATTGCACACCAATAAACAAGAGAGATAGAATAATTGCACACCAATAAACAAGAGCGATAGAATAACTGCACACCAATAAACAAGAGAGATAGAATAATTGCACACCAATAAACAAGAGCGATAGAATAATTGCACACCAATAAACAAGAGCGATAGAATAATTGCACAGAAATAAACAAGAGAGATAGAACAATTGCACACCAATAAACAAGAGAGATAGAACAATTGCACACCAATAAACAAGAGCGATAGAATAATTGCACACCAATAAACAAGAGCGAAAGAATAATTGCACACCAATAAACAAGAGCGATAGAATAATTGCACACCAATAAACAAGAGCGATAGAATAATTGCACACCAATAAACAAGAGATTGAACAATTGCACACCAATAATGCTATTCCATCAAAGATGCACTATACAAAACAATTTTTAAGTGCGGAAAAAAAAAATTAGTCATACTAACACACAATGGCACGATGTCCAGTTTTGTTACTGTAGATCGCTATAAACTACCATCACCTGGCATTAACACATGCTAGGTTGACAAAAAAAATACGCTTCGACAAGAGTTTCTAGAGTTGACGAACTGTTAATATCAAAAGGGTCAAACAATAGGTATTATTTGAATACATTCACTATCTATAGACATGCCTGAAAAAGATTTAAACATGTAAACTATTTAATAGTGGTGAAACATTCAAAAAAATATTTAATGTGGTGAAACATTTAAAATATTTATTAGCCTAGTGGTAAATCACATTTGTGTAGTGATAACGGTGAAACATTTACTTTAATTTACAAAGAGCTGTCAACAAACGTAATGCAGGTTCAGGGCTCTATGATTACTTGTGTATTAAACAAGACATTTGAAAAGACCAACTAATACAAACAAATTATTAAATTGACATAGGTAAATTATTTTGTTTCTCCAAACAAGAAAGAACCAATCACTCAGTCAGTGATGTATAAGACAGTTAGACACAACTCGCTGATATAACTATTGTTCAAGTTACAGAAGTGAAAAAACTACTAAGACACCTACATGAACAAATTAAAACAATGAACCGGTCTATCTCTTGATTTTCTGCTAATAATATATCTATATCCAGGCGAAATTATCTTTTTTTTTTTTCAGTTTATCGTAGTAAAGATATTCATTTATTAAAAAAAAAAAAAAATATTAAAAAAAAAAATAAGTTGCACCCAATGAGAATTTAGGTATGCGTGCTATTGTCTGTAAAGCCGGCATGCAACGCCTTAGCCACATAACCGACAATAATATAGCCTGATTGTATATACATATATATTTTTTTCTTTTCGAAAGATAAATATAAATCTTTTTTTTTCACTTTTGTACAGTTATTTCTTCAAAATTTTAAAATGTATATGAATTCAAGAATTATATAGATTTTAAAATAGTTTTATTAAAACAAAAACATTTTTTTTAGCGGTTGACTTTTACAATTGTAAGTCTAGTAATTACCTAAATAAGTTTAAAATGATAGCAGCTTTTCCAGCAGTTATCTGCCTTTGGCGAAGGATCTCTCCGAATATTGTTTTCTTAATACAGTGATGTAGAGAACTCTATTGATAAACAAATTTTTTATTTTTGTCATAAAATTTATATTTTTAAGTTAAAAAGAAAAATCGCAATAACATACATAAAATTATTTTATAATTGAATATTTAAAAAAAAACATTTTACTTTATCTATTTAAACACTATTAAAATGTTTAAACATTGAACATTTACTATCAGAAACTGATATTACATTTAATATGTCTTGGATAAATTATTAGGAAACTTATCCTTTTAACTTTCAGTAGCATGCAGTAATGGTAACATAGTATGCCAGTGATTCAACTTTATTCATCCAACGTAGCTATTTCATTTCTAACACTCGTGTTAGATAAAAGATATAGAAATGAAATGCAATTAGCCTGAAACTATTTGAAATCAGAAACCCGTAGTTTAACCATCATTTATTTGCGGCTCAAATCAAGAATGCAAGTTATACTAATTTTTTTTTAAACACCCATAGGAAGCATATTCTAAAAATAAATATTAATGCATACAAAGGCAATTAACTATAAGGGTTGGAAATTAGTAAAATATAAGACAATATTACAAGTCAGGCGATCAAGCCCATGAAAATCTATTAGTTTCGTAATGTAACATTCGGACAACAAATAATGACTATACTCTTCAAATCCTAATATAACATTACAGAAAAAAGGTATAAACTGTGTCTGTTGAAATGTTAAAATGGAGATACAAATTGACCTAACATTTAGTTTTCAAGAGATATATTTATCAAATATACTGCTTTAGATCTCGTCGATAGACAACTTTTGAAGACTGTAACTTAATTTTTTTTTCATGTCCCTTTTTTACAAATTATACAGGTGTCATGTATGTTCCATTAACACTGTAGTTCATTGTAGGTGTAGATCATTGTTACAGAGAGGTGAAACATGTCATACGTTTATTTACTCACGCGAAATGAGCTTAAATGCATTGAAAACTGTCTAATATATTTAGATGGATAAGATAAGATAAGATCCAGTCAAATGGAAATTCAGTTTGACAACAATTGCAACCTCAGCGTAACTACTGTAACAATAACAATATAGATGCGAATACAAACAACACTCACACACGAAACACATACACACTCACAACCAGAGCTTTATGAATTAGACTTCTATGAACTTCTCGATGACGACAGCTGATCTTGTAACACTCTGACCGACAGTGGGATGAAGGAGTTTTTAAATCTTTCTGTTTTAGTTCTAATGGAAAGGAGACGACCACTTCGTTCAGATCTTATGTAACAGTGGTTTAATGCAGGGGTTCTCAACGTGGGGGTCGAGACCCCCTTGGGGGTCGATTGACGATTGCTATGGGTCGCCTAAGACCATCGAAAATATGGATGGTTATTGTCTATACTTCTATTGCTGTGTGGGGCGGGGGGTTGCGGCTGAGTGGGGGATTGTAAAAAGGGGTCGCCAAGCTTAGAAGGTTGAGAACCGCTGGTTTAATGGGTGCAGGTTGTCTTTAAGAATCGTGAGTGTTTTGGAAAGGCATCTTTCATGAAAAAGCTCTTCAAGAGATGGTAGCTGTGTTCGAGTGATATACTATGCTTTTTTAATTAGTCTGTTTAGTCTAAGTCTTTGTGCAAGTGAAGTATTACCATACCATCAGGGGATGGCAAAGTTAATTAGACTGCTGATGGTTGCTGTATTAAAAAAAGTTTAATTATTGTTTTATTTGCATGAAATCTTGTATTATCAGAAGGATCTGTCGGTTCAATCAAAGGGTCAGTGTGTGTAGCCTTACCTTTGTGTCTCGCCTCTCCTTTGTGAAACAACTACAGTACACAATATACTACACATGTGTGTACCTATTTAACATTGTTTTTTATAAAAACCCATATATAACTTTATTTTAATTCATTTATTTTCAACTTGTACAAATGTTGATTTATATGGCATTATATACAACTTGATTTGTACTTCAAAAAATACAATACGATAATTAAGAGAGTTTGTGCTTTCACACAAACTCATAGGCGGACCCTTTGCGACCGCTATTAAAAGTACATATTCATATAGGTCCAGGCTTCGATATTGTGAGCCCTACAAATATAAATGTAAAATTAGATTTCAATTGCGCTTTTCGTTATTTAAATAGGAATATGTCCATAGTTGCCTATTATTGTAGTAATTTCTAGCATTAAAAAAAAAACAAAGCGTACCCTTGCTTGAGCATAACGACATTGTCATCTGTGAATATCATTAACTATGAACTACAGATAATCAATAAACACAAGGCTTTCCACTTAATACAAAATGTGAATTGAAACCATATCAACCTGTGATCACTCCCTCCTCTGCAGTATAGAACCACACCAGTCTGAATCGGCGCCTTCGACATTCGTCACGGAGGTCACGTCTGAATACTGCTAACTTTAAAATTGCATGATTTTCAAAAATCAGACAAAGAAATGGAACAATCACAAATGATTTTCTACTTCGTAACCCAGACCTTCTGCAATATAGCAGTATATAGCATTAGGAAGGATTTAAACTTGTGACTATCTATCAACAGTCCGGAGCGCGAAATCGTGCCAACAAGGAATCACCCTGAAAACTAGACAACTAGAAATGGCCTAATTCTAATGTATATTACTATCTATTGAATCTTGTTATAAACACCTCTTTGAAAATGTGAGTACAGGTTACAAGATGCATTAATAGTATTTAAAGTCAATGTGATTTTGATAACCTATTAGTAGCTTAGACAACAAAAATGCAAATACAAATTTTTTATTCAAATTTTTATACAAATTTTGTTTAATCGTTTGTTCATAAATATCAAAACAATATATACATTTTTTTAAATACAAAAGTATCATTTCAATTGTTCCCTTCATTACTATTCTTAATCTCACACTACGGTACGGTGGTTTGTTCATAAATATCAAAACAATATATATACATTTTTTAAAATACGAAACTATCACTTAAATTCCTGCTAAATTGTTTCCTTCATTACTATTCTTAATCTCACACTACGGTACGGTGGTAAAATGGAATTTTCGATACATGTTAAGTTGAAAAAAACGGACGAACAGACGAACGGGCAGTCAGACCACATAAAGCTTAATTATAACGCGTTTTCTCAAAGGACGCTATTAGAACTTGCTGATACCAAAAGTACATGTAATTGATCGCGAAGAAGCGCTGTCTTAGATAATCAGTTTCAAAGTGTTGACTTTAAAACAACTAAGAACAGGTCAGCGATGCATGAGTTAATGTTTAGTCTCTCGGCCAAGTGCCAAGCTCGTCATTATGTGAGATCAACACAAAAAAAAAAAATTAAAAAATCGAAAAGGTCGAAAAAGACGAGCTCAAAACGATAACAACAAACATAATGAATGGGATCTGGATCAAGGAAAGTATTTAATTGATAGGAAGAAAACATAGGATGCTCTATTAAACAGTGTGGTGTTTGTGTTTATGTGTTTAGTTTGTTGTGTAACTTTTATTGCAAGTGTTATATGGCCGGCATTACTCCTTGGTGAAAATTAACAAGTGTTTATTTATGGAAGAAGCAATAGTTTTAAAATGAGTTAGAAGAAATTGTTTAAATTATTTCACATTCTGTAATTTAGTGTTTTTTGTTGTTTTTTTTATACATATTTCTACATTAAAAGCTGTGAATATTTATTTAATAAAGTCAAATTTTTTTAGTTTTATTGACAATGTATGTAGTAGTTTAAGTGTATACACCTAAAAGTGAAGCTTGTTTTAGCGGTCTGGAGCCACAACACAACGAACAACGAACGAACATCCTCACATGAGTAAAGAAGTATGGAATTGGCAAAAGTCCGAGTCACAAGTTCTATCAGAGAAAACAAGTTATTAGGCGTATCTAGAAGTCTTTGATAGTCAAATATTGACTTCTGTACTGCATGCGTTAACCTTTTAACATATGAAGTCAACAGCCCGTTCTAACCGAGATGTCCAAACTAAAGCACGAGGGCAAGATCCGGCAAGTGATGTGCTACCATCCCGGTATCGAAACTTTTGTCCTCAGTGCACGAAGCCGAAGAGGCTCGGTGCCATTAAATGTGCCCCGTAATTCGCGTGTCTAATTGTTAAATGTCCCTCCTCTAGAGCGGACAATTTGGGGCACCTATTAGCTAACCAATGGCAACTATTAGGAAAAAAAAAAGAAAGAAAAGTCAAATATTCGAAGGTACTCTTGGTTTTAATATATCTAATGTAAGTTTTCTTTGTAAATAGATTTACTTTATATAGAAATTCATTTAGGCTAATTCAAATCATTTTTTTAAAAACTGTTGCGTTAATAGAGATTTTAAATACATTTTGAAATGAATTGATATAATACTTCTGTTAAAACATTTTGAACTGAAAACTAAAATAATTGAATGAGCAATAATTGATTCAAAGTTCAATTGATGGAGGGCACTTCGAGGCGCATTGTTTGGGCACATCAAAGATGTTGGCTTGTGTTATAGTCACACTTGGGTTGAGATACATGGTGACAGTGTAGTTTCCATTCGCTGTTGTTTAGGGATAGACAAATTGATGAAATCAAAAGAGTTATTAGACTGCAGAGCATGTCACGTGAGTAGAGGCATTTTGATCTATATGGAATCTACTATCTCTCTCCTTTTCTTTCACTCTTTTTTCTGTCATTCTCTCCCTTTCTCCCTCTCTCTCTCTCTCTCTTTAACGTCCTCTCTCTCTTTCTTTCTCTCTCTTCCCCTTTCTCTCTCTCTTCCTCTTTCCCGCTCTCTCTCTCCTCCTCTTTGTTTCAAAATAAAATGTGATTATTCAACTGACCTTCTACAAACTTGGACATCATGATGTAACGAGGTTGACCTGGCTGCTTCGTCACCAAAACTCTAAGCTCACCGCCGTTGTAGCTGAACTGCCAGCCGTCTTCTGGGAGAAGGTTAGGTCCGAAGCCCCAGTTAGCCTCACCTACAAACACGGCCCTGGCTGGAGGAGTAGAAAGTATCAGCAAGTTATTTTTTTAGAACTTTTGTTATTGTTTAATTACATATCATCGATATGAATATACTAATAGCCCATTTAAAACATAACATTAATAAACACTTTGTATATCTTGTATGTAAGCATAAATTCATCTTTATATATCACTCAGTCTGTTATACTATTGGGGCATCAAATATGATCTGTCAACACTCTTTCTCCATTTCTACTTTTTATCTTAACTCTTGGGTCTCTTTTAGCCCAGTAGAACTATCAATGATGAACTTTTCACTACTAGTCGACCGGCGGCGTAGCATACGCTCTATTTTTCAGGCCCAACCTAAGGCCACTGCAACCTATGCGACCGCAGTGGGCCCAGCACTTTTATAGGACCCGCGCTAATTTTAGGTGTATAAATTATTAAATTAAACCATTTTATAACTAATAACAGATTTCTCGCGGCCTCTTGTCGATTTAACAGGAGGTCCTGGAAATCTTCTGAAATTGTAAAATATACGAAAAAGTCCTGGAAATATCCGGAAATTATTAAAACCTTTTGAAAACTCATACCAATCTCATAAAATATACAGATGAAAATTGTCTTTTTTTTCACTCTAAAATTACCTAGGATAACTCCCTCCGTCCGAGTTGCAAAAATAAAAGAGTGATCTTTCCATTGTGTCCAAACTCTTGATCGTGCTCTGGCATCGATAGTTACTACAGTGTAGATTACTCCCCCCCCCCCCCACACACTTTTTTTAAACGTGAGGTAGAAATAAAAAAAAAGAGTGATATTGCAACGGTCCTGCCCTGCTATGTTGTGACGACGTGTTCTCTCCCCCCCCCCCCCTCAATCTTCTTGTTTTCTCGTGGACTATCCTTTACTCCTTACTACTCGTTTAAACTGTTGAGGGAAGAAGAGAATTATATATATATATGTATTCGATTCTTCCCCAGCCACTAGCTACACATACAAAGTTAGAGTGTCTTCACATAATTACGCAACTTAGATACATAATAAAAAGAACATTTTACCTGGTAGACATTTTGTAAAAATTGTATCCTCTGGAATGTCAAATACTTGACAGTTGCCGTCAGCGCTTAGTAGATATGTTTTCCTCTGCCATATACATAAAAAAAAAACACTTTTTTTTTTCTTTTAAAAGAACTATTGGTCATATTATATGTTGTATAAGTGAAATTTTCGATTTACACACAAAAAAGTGTCTTTTAAACAATGTGAAGTGCTAAGCATTGAAAATTTAGCCTAAACATTTCCCCTTTAATCAATCAATAAAAGGAGGCTAGGCGGCTGAGTGCTAAAGAGTTTGGCTTCCTAATCAAGGTCCCGGGTTCGAATCTAGGTGAAGCATGTTTTTTTTTTTTTTTTAATTTTGGGATCTTCAGGGTACCTGACAACACTAAAGGAAAAGTAAAGGCTGTTGATCTTTATGCTGGCCATACGACACGCTTGTTAACCGTGGTCCATAGAAACAGATGACCATCACGTCATCTGCCCTTTAAACAGCAAGGTCTGAAAGCGAAGCTTTTAATTTTTTTTTTATCACTATCTTACTCAAACACTTATAACGAAGATACCTGTTGAACGGGCAGGAAGACTTCCTCTCCCCCCAGTCTACGACTTTACGTTATCCATATTAGCATAGGAACAAGCACATCAGTAAGTACATGAAAACGTTCAAATTAATGAAACCAGAGATGACCATAGACCATATAATTTCTGTAGCGATGTGATACCAATTTTTTTACCCCCTAGCTCCGGAGTCGAGGTGGCTTAACCTCAATCCCCCCCCCCCCTTCCAAACCTTTCAGTACGTTTCAACTTATATTGTGTACATACATTGGTCAATCGTATGAAAAAAAAATCATACGATTATTTACTTGAAAACCATGCCCTATTTTAATACAGGGGGACTATACATTCATATCGCAATTAAAATAATTCAAATATTACGATAAGTTCCCTTAAACAGCAGCGTTACCGGCATAAACTGTTTTTGTTTAAGCAAAGTTCTGATGTTCCTTCAGATTTGAAGATAATTACATCCTAGCCCAAACCTCTTACCGCTGGACGGCGGGGGGATGGCGTCGGACAAGATTCGAACCCGGTACCATGGTAACCATCGAGCGACAGTCTAGAGCGCATGCCATTCGACCAGGCAGCCATCCTATAACTGTCAACCAGAATAATACAGTATTATCAAAAGACCTGTGATGTAAACTTACCGCATTGTAGTCCTGTACTAAGGTCCTGCTCGGTGTCACACTTCCTAACAAGTTCCGCTTAAAATCAACTGCTTCAATTCCTCCTTCCTATAAAACAGATCCCTAAATTAGACGACTCATACAAATAAAAACATACATAATTGAGTATTAGAACGAGCCCTACATAATGAGGCTCTATTAAGCGATAAAATGGTCAACGATTTTCACGAGACATTCTGTATGGCGATCAAACAGAAGGCAGGAGAGCCGCTGGTCGCCCACTTTTACGGTATACGGATGTATGCAAACGCGACATGAAGCTCTTCAAAATCGACGCTAGCAGCTGGGAAGAAGTGGCACTGGATAGATCCACATGGAGAGAGAGCATAAAGGAAGGATCTCGGATTGCAGATGTCATACACAACAGTACTAGAAAGAAGGATGAAAATGCAACGGCGCCTGGTGATTAAATATGCCCTACCTGTGACCGCAGCTGTGCATCAAGGATTGGCCTCTTTTGTCACACAAGAAGTTGCAAAGGGAAAAGATTGTCTCTCGAGACGTAAAATGCCACAGAGGAGATAAGTGATGAACTAAACAAAAATATTCTAATATTGCAAGACTTGACGAAAAAAATCGATTTGGTTGCTATGATCTACTCTCTAGCCTAAATGACTTTGTTTTCTAATTATTTCACGATTGGAGATAACAACTAGAGGCAGAGTGCCAAATCGTTAGACTTTCGAACCGAGAGGTTTTGATCTCGAATTTCTGTGAAGATTTGAATTTCAAAATTCGGGATTTTGAGGAGGCCTTTGAGTCCACCCAGCTCTAATGGATTCCTGATATACGTATGGGAAGTAAGGGCAGTTGATAGTTGTGCTGGCCAGGTGACAACCTTACTTCTCGTAGGCCATAGAAGAATTGGTCTAGATCGCAAAGTTTGAAAGGGTTATCTCTAGATAAAATTTATTTATTTATGTTTTTCTGTTCGATGGGTTTCAGAGAATGTGTTTTCAAACTACTCTGTTGTTTATCAATAGTATTTTTTAAAATTATGACTGTTATATCTAAATCATTGAGAAATAAAAAAATTATTGCATTATCCCACTATTTAAATGTAATTTATCTTTATAATATTTTTTTTAATTCAATCTTTTAAAAGTTTTTTTTTTTACATATTTAGATATGTTGTTTATAACCATAAGAAAAAAAATACGTTTTAAAATGTGTAACTCTCTATAGTTACCTAAAGTTAAGCTCAGAGTACTCACATCTGTATTGAGGTTAAAGGTCACGAACTGAAGCGTGTCGGGAAAGCAGACCTTGGTCGGGTCCTTCTCAATGGCAGTCTGACCATAGGTACAGGATAGAAGAACGGCTATCAAGGCGAGTGGCAGCATTGTGATAATAAGCTTATCTCACAAAGATAAGCAGTTTGGATAAACAATTTTTTCTTTCAATCCGTTTTTATACAAGTTTATAGTCTTCACAGAAACAGGCCGAAGTATTTGTCTGAAAGTTATGAAAACTTTGGGCTCTTTAAGGCGGTGTCACGCACCGTACCGTGTCCCACTATGGCCCACCACTGAAACTCTTCTTTTCTTGTACTATTTGAGCACGCCCCCCCCCCCCCCACCTTATGAAGTATTTTTCTTTTAAAATTATATTTATTAATTATACGTCTCTTTATAGTTTTTTTTTTTACAAGGCTTATATCAACTCACTCTGTCTGTCCTTCTGTCTGTCTGTATGATAAAAAGTATGTACACGTGATTGCCCCGACACCCAGCCTCGGATTAAGCTGAAACTCTGCACAGCTAGTTCCTTTACTCGACAACGACAACATAAGAATCAATAAAAAAAAATTAACCAATTAGTTAGTTAACTATTGGTAATTAATTATTTTGTTTCGTATCTTGAACAAGGGAAGGAAATCGTACTTGAGATGTGGTGGTATAAGTTGACTGAGTCCCCTTGAGGGCTCTAGAGCCGTAGGGAACTTTTTTTATGCATTTAAAAAACTATCATGTAAACATTCACCTAGATACCCCCTTCTTCCCTCCCCCATTCACTGCTGGTTTAGACAAGTGATAGGATCATGGCGCATTGAGAAAGCTGAAAGTTAAACAAACAAATTTGGTAAAAATATTTATAATCGCACAAATGTATGTCTAGGTTGCGGACATATATAATTGCTAGACTGATCCAAACTACTGTAATTGATACAAGTACACTTAATATAAGCTTTGTGTGTTGTTTTTTCTAAAGTATTTTTATGTTTGTTTTGTTTTGTTTTGTTATTAGATTCCGTTGTGAACTTGTCTTTATTATCCCTCTTGATTTAAATTTGTTATCCATTATCCGTATAATAATTTTCTATTGATTCTTGTATGGAGTTGCACTCGATGATATACTGATTAAATTCCATTAATTATGATTTTTTTTTATTTCGTCTATTGGGTTCCCATCTTTATTAACTTTATGCCAGTGGTTCCTAAAATTTTGTCTCGTAGACCCCTTGCCATGTTTTGGGGTTTTTGGTAGACCCCCTGCTTAACTTGTATTGCATTTTTGCAAATTTATCTTTTAATAAAAAGAAAACTAATTAGTAATTAGTAGTAAGTTGAAGAGTGGAATGCTAATTTAAAGTTAAAAATCAAGTTATACAGATCTATCTTTTTTTAGTGCAGTTTCTTGTTTCTTCTTTCTAAACCAGTAAACTTTGAACAGGAAGGGCTGATTGGCCTTGGTTTGGTACCCCCCTGAATTCAAAACTCTGCTTCCTTGCAACTATACCCAAACATGGCTTTCGTGGGTCAACTCTTAATAAAAATTAGGAGCCGGCGGCCCTTAGACAGTTCGCAGCGCTACACCACTTTGGGAATCACTGCTTTATGCCTTCTCTTTGCATTGTTTTTATTATCTGTAATACTTCTCGGTATTACATACCAGTATTATACCTCTTTACAGCTTTCTATTACCTCTGTTATTTCATTTACTACTTTGTATTATTTCTCTCTATCACATATGTATATTATTTCCCTTTACTAATTCTCTTCCTTATGTTACATTTATTATGGAACGTAAAGACAGCTGGTCATTGTGCTGGCTACTTTGTATCCTCGTGAACCGTTGAAGCGAGTGAGTATGTCCTCGTGTTGCCCTATGGGCGTCTAAGTCTTTCATGCTTCACGTGCCAAAATATTTGCCGAGTCAGTGCTTCGTGTCGATAGTTCTGAAGCCCAATACAGGTAAGTTTTGCGGGTGCTTAAGCTTAGATTTACAGTCTTTGAGAGCTGTATGATGAAACAGGCTGAGGGGAGCATAAAACATATCTTGAAGGTAGGAAATACCGATCCACACAGGTGCGGTCAGAGTAAAGAAAAAAAATCAATATTAAAAAACCTGGTTAGGATAAAGACATGATAGAAGAGACCAAATAGGATAGCTGTAACATTTTGGTAATATATGTACATTTGCACACTTGCGCGTCCGTGCAACACCGCTTGTGTTTATGTAATAAATGGAATTCCTAATGTGTATTCCCACATAAACACTAGTTTGTTATTGGTATAAACACAAATATTCTACGTAGTGTCATAAGTGGGACTTCATGTATATGGTTTCAAATCTGTGTTCCAACTACTCAATATAGCCCACAAACTATAACTTTTAAGGGGAAAAGGTTTTGAGGCAAAATATAAAAATTGTTTAGACCTCCGGACCAAGTTTAATTATTAAATTGTTATACTTGGAAAAATTATATCATTCAAAGGAGGATTTTCTCTGAGAAGCCAATCAACTAATAATTCTTTTCTCAAAGGCCTACATAAACTGTCAAATTTCTAAGAAAATAGCTTTAGCCATTTTCGAGAACCATGCCCAGTGTCCTCCCATGAAGAATTCGCAAGCTAAAAAGAGGAACTGTAAGAATTACTTTGTTTTAGAAGCGTAAAGCTTAGAAGTTCAATTCTTCAGTACTGATACATGCAGGATAATTAGTGTATAGTGTATTGAAAGGCTTCACTTATCAGCACATTTATGTTCTGTACACCGGATACAACAAAAAGCTTGCTATTTATGGATTTATCTCCATCTTATGATCATGTCCTATAGGCCTGTTATAAAAATGTCTCTTTGTTTGAAGCTAATCATAACGCTTTAATAATTCCTGTTTCGTACGTTATACACCTATTTCTTATTTTGTAGAAAAACGTCAACGCTTTATAAGTTTGTATATTCAAAGAATCTATTATATAAAGTAGAAAGTAAAGGTTAGGATTAGGGTTAGGGTCAAAACCGTTTAACATTTGACCAATCATGATAAAATAGACCGTAGTGTTTATTTAATGTCCAACCCACAACAGGAAAGCTCTAAAAGTTAAAAAAAAAAAAAAGAATACCTAAATATATCTCTAATAAAGAAAGAAACTTATTAACAAGTCAAATAAACTCTTTATCATAGTATTTTATATTTGATATTATTATGTCGGCTAAACTGGTAAACCCATTTTCACAAGATATTTTTTTTTAAATGTGAAGGGAACATTCGCCATGTTTGACACAGATCTAAATTCAATCCATTAGATCAGTAATACCCAAAATAAGGCCGCCAGGTCGCGGGTTATATCCGGCTAATATAAAATATACAATAATTCTTTTTTTAAATGATATTATATATATATTACTAATATGATGTTGGCATTTCTAAAGTAATTAATAGTCTGGAGTTATTTGGTTAGTTACTCCTCATAGGAACGTACTTTCATTTGAGACTCAGTTTACAATTGCTCATTGATCACGACTAAGTTTGCCAAGTAAGTTTAATCTACTTCTGACTTAAGAACGCTCCTGAGTTTCGCAGAACTGACATCATTGCGACAGAATGTCATTGGCGTGGATGGGTTATGGGAGGGTGGGGGGTTTCTGACAGGACAGTTCTTTGATTAACTGTTAGTCATTGCTAGGGAAGTAGCGGTGTAAAAATATTTAATGAACATAAGAACAGAAGTGTATGGTGTCACAATGGTGTGCATTGGTCTGGGGTAGATGTATATTTAGTTAAGCTTAGAATTAATACAAGTATTCCGGACCAAGTTTAGTAGGTCGACTTTTCAGTAAATATTGATATCTTAAAAGCTATAGATTTGAAAACGTTTTAACTTTCGTGACATAAATCAGTTTCTTTGTTAAGCTATGTGGAGTTAATATAAAAAAACATTTGACATTGGTCCTAAATATCTAAGTGGAGGCGCGGTGTAGGAGCGGTAAAGCGCTTGGTTTCCGAACCGGGGTCCGGAGTTCGAATCCTGGTGAAGAATGCAAATTTTAATTACGGGATCTTACGGCACCTCTGAGTCCACCCAGCTCTAATGGATACGTGACATTAGTTGATGAAAAGTAAAGGCGGTTGGTCTTAGTGCTGGCCACATGACCTTTACATCATCTGCCCTATAGACCACAAGGTCTGAAAGGGGAACTTTTACTAACTATCTAAGTATTTGCTAACAGAAAGAGACAGACTGTGTGTCGAGTCTAAATTGAAACTGGTTGAAAGTAGGTTGCAAGAACTTAAATGTCCTATTTAAATTTTTCAGACATTGGACTTAGATCCTCCCGGTCAGATTGGAGAACAAGCTGTCTGCACAGATATCGGAACACCAGAGATGTTTGCTGCCCGTTCTAACAGGGGTGCCAGGCTTTTCGGTGTTCCTCGAAGGTACCACATGTTAAATAAGGACGGTCTTTGTTGTTTTGTTTTTTTTGTTTTATGTTTTTATGTCTACGTGGCGCATGTTTCAATTTTTTCTGAAAAAGCATTCGTAGATATTTCTACGTTTGATATTCTGTTTGTTTGTTTGTAAAATGTTTTACCTGTTTCGGATGTTCCTTCAGAGTTGAAGATAGTTTACTTCCTAGTCCAAACCTCCCTCAGGACGAAGGGGGATGGGAGCGGGCAGGGTTTGAACCCTCGACCGTCGATAAATCCGAACGACAGTCCAGCGCGCAAACCGCACGACCAGGCAGCCATCCATTCTTTTGGTTTTATATAAGTTCCGACAGTTCTTTTAGAAATTAAGGATATTACGTCATAATTAAAAGTTTCTGCAGGAAGTTTGAAGACTAGACCTTTATGTAAGGTTAAGTCGCCATTGACCCCAATCTTTTTTTGCTCATTGAAAAATTAATTTTATGCATAACAGTATATAAGTCATGGCATAAGTCAATTCGCTGTGCAATATAACTGTTTTGTTAAATTAAATTAAAATTTATTTGATCAAAAAATTATGTATATAATTATTGTAGAAAAGACATTTCAATTTCTTCGCCAGGATAAACATTTCCTTTTTTTTTTTTTCAACATTTTAGGACGTTTAGTCAAACAGCTCCCTATGTCTTAGGGCAGAGGCGTTACGCACAATCGAACTTCTTTTGTCTTATGTTAGTTCGGTTACCTTGTTAGTCTGTAATCCAAGGTAAACCGCCTTTAATTTCTATAACTAATGTCAAGTATCTTTAAAAGTCTGATGTCCCGAAATTCCTATGTTTAAAACCCCAGTTCACATTGTGAAGAAAACGCGAGAACATTGGTTTGGAAGTCAAGTACTGCACCCTACATTACACCCTATTACCTTGGTCGATTTGATATGTTCATCTCAAAAATCGTGATGTGCATTGCGTCTTTTCCCTTGCCAAATATTCGCAAATACAATTTAAAGACAGCAAATATAAATAATTAATAGATTATTTCAATCTCTACCCTAGTAGCTTATCAACAAATGAAAACAAGCGATTACAATAATATCATTGTTTATTTACGTTCATAATGCGATATAAAAATTGACGCAATAATAACAAGGATATAAATAACAATAAAAACAAATTAAATGTATTTAACTCGCAATAACAATGGGTTGACTTTCTCTGCCTGGGCACCGAAGTGGGCTAGGATGTAATACATTAATAAATATATTGACATAGATAGGCATATAGAATAATATAAATAATCAAAAGACATAACAATTCAATAACGTTGGCATATTAAACAATAGTTGAAGGGGTGCAAGTCTTTGGGATGTCAAAGATATTTGCCTGGGTGATGGTAACACTTGGATTTAGATACATTGTGACTGTATAGTTACCATTACCTGAGGAGAAAGTAATTATAACAATCAGTGTGCAGGTTAATGCTACATTTTTTTTTTAAATTCTTTTTTTTTTAAAAAAAGAAATTCCATATTAAATGAGTTGAAATATTACATTAAAAAATAGACAAATGTGAAATAGAAATGTATGTATAAACTTTAAGTTATAAGATCGAAATTATTTTCAAGTCTTCTCAGAGATCATCATGTATTACTCTCAAGCAAATAATTTACAAAACCCTTACAGAAACGCATCATCTTGTGAAGACACGATTTTTGAAGACCTTAATGCCAAAACATTAACCAAAACAAAACTGCGCCTGAGCACTGGACCATAAGACTTTGTTAATTTGTGGAATTTTAAATGACGAGACAGTCAACACTAGGGTAAACTTTATTCAGAGCTGTAGCTCCAGCGACCTGAAGTGTTAGGGGAAAATGATGAAAAGAGAACATCAAGAAATGCCCAAGAATCTGATTTTTGGTGAGCATGAGGTCGAGCTTGAGAACTAGAACATAGCTGCAAATGGATAAATGATGCTAGAATGATCTAATATTGATTACTACTTGTATAAAGAGTTTGATACGGACAATGAAGATTCTTTGAAATGCACACGCTAAGAAGCCATGATTATGTTTTTCATGACTCAGTACATGTTAGTGTGTTTATATGTAACTTACATTCAATAAACTTTGACAACATGATGTATCGAGGCTGACCGGGCTGTTTCGTGACAAGAATTCTGATTTTGCCTCCGTTGTAAGGTACCTCCCAGCCATCCTCAGGCAAGAGGTTAGGTCCGAATCCCCAGTTGGCCTCTCCTACCCATACAGAATTGGCTGAAACAGAAAAATGAATAAAAGAACTTGAGGATGCATAATATTGGAATAAATTGCATGCACTTTTACACACTTTTCATTTCGAAATTATTTTTTTTTTTATGTTTTACTCAATGTCTTAATTTAATGGTGCAAATGTATTGAAAACAGGGGAAATACAATAAAACATATGATTATCTCAATCATTCACCTGGTAGACACTGGGGGTAGATGCCATCATCAGGAATGTCAAAGGTCTGACAGCTGCCATCAGTGCTAACAATATAAGTTTTTCTCTGGAAAGAAAAAGAACAATAATACTAAAATTGTCCTCTACAAATGTTTGTCAGTGACTATAAGGAACAAACTATTTCTTTTTTATGTCCAAACTGTATGTTGACTAGTACGCATTCTTTACGGTTAAGTATACAAGGTTTTATTTTTTTTTCGGCTATAATCGTAAAGTTATATAAAAGCTATTTTGTAATGGACATTGATAATGTCTACCAAATAATCAGCCGCCATTTCCCCATTGTTTACCATCCAAGGGCAGAGGCGGCTTTTGGAGGAGGCGAACGGGACAAACACCCCAGAAACATTGCATAAGGGAGGGAGACTTTAGTCCCTGTCAGAAAAAAAAAAGTAGGATCTCTATCACAGTTCTAAAGTACAATACCAATACATCAAAGACTGAATTACGGCGTGATTAAAGGGAACTAATCCTTATAAGTAAATGCACAATTCAAACTTCCGAGGGTACATGTTTAAAGTATTAAGAAGTATTTTTAAAATGTTTAAAATTACAGGCACAGCATTAAAGCCCGACTTTCTTATGAGCGTTGATGGTATGGTAAGTGTTAATTATGTTAAAAAAAAGACTTACGTTGTTAAAAATTAGTTACAATACAATTTTTTTCAGGTTATCCAACAAACTTACAAACCGATCATCAAATACAGAATTCACTTACAGCATTAAAGTCCTGGACATATGTCTTGGTTGGCGTGATCTTTCCCAGCATATTTTTCTTGAAGTCTACTGCTTCCACGCCTGCTTCCTGTGGAACAAAAGCTCAAATTAGTATATTTACTTTTTCTAATACATTAACTTACATACATACTCTCTCTGAAGCCATGTATTTCAATTTCCCCACACTCGAGGGTACCATTAATTTTCAAGCTCAGTTGGAATGTTTAATTCGACTCAGTGGCGTAGCTAGGGTGGGGAGATGAGGGGGATAAATTGAAGATCTACCCAAGCCCCCACTAGAGGGGGGGGAGCCTAATGAGTATTTTTTTACATTAACATTAAATATTACGCAAAAAGCAGGGGCCCCCAAACGATGGAAAATTTCTATCTACGCGCCTGATTGGACTTAAAACATTTGTTACTTGTTTTATAGTGTTTGAAATGTTTCAGATGTTCCTTTGGATTGAAGATTATTAGCCTAAAACTCCAGCAGAAGGATGGAGGTGGCAGGGTTTAAACTCGAAACATCCAGACAACAGCTCAGAGCACATACCAGCCAGACATCCTTTCGGCAAATGTTATCCTATACGTTGCAGCAACTGCTATTGCTAATTGTAACTTTTTAGAAAAGTTTGTAGGTGACTTTTCTATTGACTACCAAATGTGTACATTGATGTACGTCATCAACAACCCTTTAGAAGAAGCTCAACAATGTATGGTATAAAGTTCAATCTTAAGTTAAACCAATGAACGTCGGATATTTATGCAGTCAGTCGTTACCGATTCAAAGTTATCAATCAAAAATATAACTATTAACATATCAGATTATGTTACACCCTATAGATAATGTGATAAAATTTACAATTATTGTAGTACTCTTTATAACTCTATTACTGAATATTATGTAGCCCTTTTTTGTACGTATGAATTTTAGACAACAATTTAGTTATCTAGATTAATTCATTCATCCCTCAAAGCCATATTTCAGTATAAAATTAAGAGACAAAACTTACCCTTGTGTGGGGGTAGAGAAATTATAAGTCATTAATATTGAACTAAAACAAAAAAAAAGATAAACAAGTTTTACTCACATCTGTATTGAGGTTAAAGGTCACGAACTGAAGCGTGTCGGGAAAGCAGACCTTTGTAGGGTCCTTCTCTATGGCAGTCTGACCATAGGTACAGGCTATCAATGCGGCGACCAGGGCGATTGGAAGCATTGTTCTGTATTGTTTGAAGATTCCTAAGACTTTGTGTATCGTGTTGCGAACAGTGACTTACAACTGTTTATATACAGAATCTAGAGTCACTGAAAACAAGACCAAAGTATTTCTGCGGGTTTGGGAGGAAAACTTCGGTCTTGAAATCTGGGCACGTGACCTGAAGTTGTAAATTCACGTTCATGCAACTACATTAAATTCTAGAAGGCCTGGTTTGAGCTCAATCACAAAACATTTTAGTTATTGACATTACCTCCCAACCCGTTTCCATTTTACCTGTTCTCCCATTGGTCAAGAAATTAAAATTCAGCGTTTCTCTTTAACGTTACATCATTCGACCCCCTCCCCCTGTACTGTATTCACTGTTTCTCTGTACTGTTACATCATTTGACCCTCCTCCCCCTGTACTGTTTCAACGTTTTCTTTTTTACTACCTTAATTACCTGTACATTCATTCTCATAGAGAAGAAATCCGTTGATCTAAAAAGTGAATTTATTGGACAATCTCTAACGCAAATTCAATTAATGATTCAATCACTTTTAGTTGTTAATTTTCTTTTCTTTTGTATTAAATTAAATTTAATATATATATATATATAGTCTGGTTGGTCGTGTCGTTTGATGCGTATTGGACAGTTATTTTCAAACATTTCTTGAGGCTTGGACTTGGAAGTAACAGACTTCATTTCAGTTTCAAACAAGAAAGCAAAACTATAAAATATCAAGCTTTTTGGTGTAACCGGTGTAAAGAAGTCGAAAGCCTATGTCTGTTTATTCCAAAGTCTCTTCTTTTCACTCTCCTACGTTTTTCTTAAGGTTTCATTACATCGCCACCACATTGCTTCATGTCTCAGCGTAAACATGGGAACATTTAGGTGATCAATTTTTTTAGCGTGAAAATCCCCCATAAAAAGCATTTCTAGAGTGCTCAGCGTCTCAAGATAATTCCTACAAGGCATTGTAAAAAAAGAAGTAAATTTCCCCTTTCATACATTGTAGTCTATTGGGCAGATGATGTAAAGGCCATCCGTTTCTGTGGCCTACGGTTAACGAGGTTGTCAAGTGGCTAGCACAACGACCAACCGCCTTTACTTTTATCCTACTAATGTTAGGTACCGATTAGAGCTGTGTCTACTCAGAGATCCCGCAATTAAAAATCCCAGTCCTCACCACGATTCGAACCCGGGATCCCCGGTTGAGAAGCCAAGCGCTTTACCTCTCAGCCACTTCGCCTCCACAAAGCATTGTAACAAACAGAAAAGAGTGAAGATAATGAAAAGATGGTGTGTACATGAGATCAATGTTTCCTTTTTATACTCTCTGAAAAACAATGGAAAACAGAAGCAGAAAAATAAGTCATCATCAGTGCACTAATGACTTCCTGACACCGATATATAAATGAATATGTCCATCAACATGTACGACATAAACAAACAAACAAAAAAAAAACAAAAAAAAAATGTTTCGTTTTCTCTGAGCTTCAGGAAATAAGTTTAGTTTCTCCTGTAGATATTGACTAAGTTCAGAAATGCCGAGTCATGGTGGCATGTCGTCTGCCGCGGCGCTCTGTGCAAGTGGCGCGTGGTGCTATATTTAGAATAGGGTTGTGGGGTTCTGCTCTGTCATTGGATCATGCCGAAAGATTTCGTGGCAAGAAATTAAAGTAAATTTAAGTGATTTATTGGTCTGTTAAATTGATAGCCTCCATATACGACCCCTCAGACCAAGCGACAACACTGTATTCGATATCAAATTTTTCTCATGTATTATATTATAAAAACTAGCTGAATATAACCCACGGCCTACGGGCCTTGGATATCACGGGTCTATTGATTGGATTTAGATCTATGTCAAACATGGTGGATGTTCCTTTCACATTTTTGTTATAGTTTTTGCCACAAAAATAACTTCAATGACTCTTGTCAAGGCTAATACAAGAAATTATAGATTTTCAACACTAGAATAATAAATACTTTTAATTTTTATAATTACTGTAATAACTCAGAGCAAAACACGTCTGCCTTCTATCATGGAGGCTTGAGTTAAAATTCAGAATCGAGCAACTTTTCCATCTTTAATAGCTTTTAAAAGGGCAGCTTTCTCCCAGATAGCCTTTTTAGCCCACTGGACTGGAAAGTTATCGACTGATTGTGTATCGACTATGCTATACATTTAAAAGTTGCGCCATTTTAAATGTTAATACAAACGAGCCGATCCGCGGCATAGCATACGGTCCCTCTCCCCCCTTTTTTTTTCTTAGCCTCGCTCTCTGTCACCTTGAAAGTTACGTGTGGTAACTCTAGTCCAAATTGTAGAAATAAAAGAGTTATCTTTCATCGTGATGGTTGGGCCACGAAGAGAATTATATAGATAGATATTTCCGATTGAAAAAAATTATTATTGTTAGTCTAGATCAGTGATTCTCAAAGTGTTCTATATAGACCCCCATGGGTTTACGAAGATTTCCAAGTGGTATTTGAAAGTGGAAAAATAAATAGCGGGCGGGGTCTATGAGATGTCCACGGGGGTCTATGATAATGGATTTCATTTAAGCAGGTCATGACTCTAATTTTTACATCTCATTAATGTAATTCTTTCATTAATGGTATTTTAAGTTCACATCAGTGATATGAGTTATAACATTAAAACTTCTTGTGTTATTCTTTGCAAATGACATACAGTTTGGGATCAGCGGCGTCACAGTCTATGACAAAGTGTGGCGCTGTGTGCTGCTAACTGCCTAAGGATTGCCGAAATTCTTATTTTTCTAAAGGTTGACCCACAAAACCTTTCCCATGTTTGGGTCTAGTTGCAAGGTAGCAGAGGTTAAACTTCAGAGTTTTCTTCAAGCCAGCCATGGCTAATGAGTCACCCCCCCCCCCCCGCTCGAAGCTTGATGGTTTAGGCGCCAGTTACTCGCCTTCACCCCTTCTCCTGTTAGTAACCCAATATTTGAGCCAGACGTGAAAGTTCAAACAATGCATGAGAAACTCTTGGTGAAAACGTTTACAAAGATACTTAAGGCGAATTAATTTATTTATTAATATCTAATGTTTGAAGGACTACTTCATATAACAACGAATTCCTGTATGTAGCATAATATCCATATTAACGTATGGTACATGTGTATAAAAAAAATCCAGTGTGTTTGGTGTTACTAGTATAGGAATACATAATTATTATTATTTTAATTGGTTTAAATTTGAATTTTATTAATTAAAAAAGATAGACCTTTATAACTTTAAATGTAGCTGTAAATTACTTGTTCATCCTTAGACTCACTACAGTTAGAAATAAGTCTTAAAGGAGAATATCGTTGAATGTGCAAGAAGGCCATACAAGTTAAGCAGGGGTCTACCCAAAACCAGAAAACAAGGCAAGGGATCTGTGATACAAAAAAGTTTGGGAACCACTGGTCTAGATCTATTAATAATTAATTACATTATTGATTAACAAATAATTAATATATAAAGCGATTTTTTTAAAAATGGGTATTTTTATATTTAACTAGTTTTCTTTGTACTTTGTGTCGAAAATCTCCAATCATAAAATAAGAAGAAATAAATACCAGGAGCTCCTGGTAAATCGACAGGAGGGCGCGGGATGGCTGCCTGGTCGTGCGGTTTGCGCGCTGGATTGTCGTTCAGATTTATCGGTGGTCCAGGGTTCAAACCCTGCCCGCTCCCATCCCCCGTCGTCCTGCGGGAGGTTTGGACTAGGAAGTAATTATCTTCAACTCTGAAGGAACATCCGAAACATTTAAAACAAACAAATCTGTTTTAAGTTCTAAAATGGTTTAATTTAATAATTTATACACCTTGAATTAGCGCGGGTTCCATAAAAATGCGGATCCTTCGGTCACATAGGTTGCAGTGGCCTAAGACCGGCCCTGCTTAATAGCGGCGTATGCTATGCCGCCGGTCGACTTGTAAATGTATATTCCGTTAATACCCAAGCTAACAGACGATCAATAAAGATAATTGAATCAAGACGTCTTTGGGTAGCCACTCAATAAATTTCTTTGTGTGTTGTGTCTGTCCTCTCTTGTGGAATCTTGTGTTTTTTAATTTAAGAGTCCTTGAAATAACAATAAATTTTCAATTAGAATCAATGAAGCAGTCTTACTTTTAGTTTAGTCTTACTTTTTGCTTAGTCTTAGTTTAGTCTTACTTTTAGCTTAGTCTTAGTTTAGTCTTACTTTTAGCTTAGTCTTAGTTTTAGTCTTACTTTTAGCTTAGTCTTAGTCTAGTATAAGTCAATAAAGAATTGTCTTCGATTCCGATGTAACTGAAAGATGAAAAGGAAATGGGAAACTTAACTCTATCTGGATAGCTGATTGGGTTCTATACAGACTTAGGTAATAACTAGACTGAAGACACAGAAAAATTACATAGTAAGACAAATTGAAGTGTTATTTGATAGGAACCCTCGGGTTAAACACAGGGTGTCAAAAAGTAAAGTATTTAAAGTGTATTTATTATAGAAATAGTAATAAAATAGCCCGACGAAGACATAACGATTTTGATAATATTGAAACTTATATAAAGGCTGTCATATAATTGAAGAATACTTCTAAATTAATTTAAAATATCCATATAATTAAAGATTCTGTTATGACCCTATTGGCGGCGCTAAAGGGTTAACTATAGGTTCAGCTGACACACACGTGAATCACTCAGGTCAGCGGGGCCATGGACAAGGGACAGTACTACGATTACAATTACACGCAAATATGACCAATGTTATGGTCATGTGATTGAAATCCTGCGTGTACGAGTGACAGTGTGTTGTATTGACAGTTCAAGACCGGAGAGCGTTGAGACCAGGACTGTAAGTCGGCCATGAAGTCGGTCATGGTCGAGTCCTCAAGTGTTATGTACGAGTCCAGGAAGAAATAGAGACAGTAGAGGTGATGTACAATGTAACATTTTAGTTGTTGATGTTTTGCCAATTGTGTCATATTGGCTGTCTTCTACTTATTCACTCATTATTAAAGTACCAGATTATTGTGGAGCTCTTGTTGTCAGGTTCTTGATGTGTTGCTGTGTTGTGTTGTGTTTAGCAGTGTTTACAGAACGGCCGGACTAGGAGAGAACCGTAACAATACATACAATGCTACGCTACTGTTGATATGTTGATATATGTTTGGTATATATGCGTATATGTGATTTTCCCAGGGACACTTTTCCATCCACCAATATTACACAAGGCTCGTATTTCAACATCCCCTCTCCTACCCACCATTTTACAATCACGAAACTGATTGAGCAGTACAGTATTCCACGTGGTTACGCAGTCCCAGCAGCTATCTATACATTTTGCAACATCCAACTGTCCAGATGTGTGCTCGATTTAGGTTCTCATAGACACAAACAAACACACATAAACACAAACACGCGCAAAGACACAAAAACTCTTTGTTTTTTTAGCTATTAAACTATCGAGTATCGAATAATGGACAAGTTTTGGACGTAAATTTATCATGTAGTGTTTTAGTAAAACCTTGGTTTGACTACATATTTCGTTGGATATCATTGTAATATCTTTTTAGGTGGAAAACTAACTTGTTTCACGATACCAAATATTTATTCTTGCCTTAATATTTAATGCCAAATAATATGCCAATGGACCAATTAATATTGATTGCTGGATATTGTATTGTTTTACAGATTGTAGATGTCGTAGCCCTAATCTTTCTGCAGGATGACAGGGTTGGAAGCGGGTGGTGAATCGACCCTAGACCAGAGTGACTTTTGAGTACACATTTACCCTAACCTAGAGTCGATTCCAGTAAAAGGAGGCCTCGGGCAGAATTTTTGTGACGTTTTCGAAAGCTTTAATAAAACATCTTTTTAATAATAATACTTATATGTAAAATCAAGAAGAAAAGAAAGGGAGTACTTAAAAATTTACTATCATTTACATTCTACTTTAGGTAGAAGTTGTTGTCAGTAAAAATTCGAAAAAAATATACATATTTAATGATGAAACTAAAAGTGGATAACCGGTACAAATTTGGATATTTTTCAAAAGTCTCTATTGTGTGGGGTCTCTCTCTTGTGAAGGCCCATGGGCAGTAGTGCCCGCTGCCCTTCCTAAAATTTGGTCCTACTTCAGCCAAACGAAAGGGCAGTCATCTAGGATATTCATTTTAACACAATATGTAATATTTCATATATTATAGACTTAACAAGAGATTTAAGTTCATCATAATGAAATGGTAGAAACTATAATAGTGTTTGTGAATCCCAAGGCATGTGTGTTCAATTTACTCTGCACGGAAGGTAGCTTTATCAGGCTAATATAAGAGACATATCTTGCCCTTTTTTTTTTAAAGACGGATTGAGTTTCTAAAAGATTTGTTGACAGGACTGAGTTCTGGTCAGCCTGGGTCTACTGCTTACTGTAGAGGAGAAGGGGGGCAATTCAGGTTGTTGACTTCAAAACTGTTATTGTTTTGGATTGTTTTATTTGGTGAGATGTTTTTGTTGAATATAATGTAACTTATAATAAGGCAGTGTGGTTTTGTGCCTAGTCCAGGACAGTTGGACTTTTTGGATATAGATGTAGTCGAAGTGTAGACTCTAATTAGTTTTCTGTGTTGTCACTATTCAGTCTTTGGAATATTAAGCTGTTATATTTTTAATTGATACTGGATATTTCAAATGTTTTAACTGATTATGTATTATATTACAGATAATTTAATAAACATGTTATATGTCTGTGAATTGGCATTCTGAATCTTTATTCTGTCGTTGTATATGTCGTTATGGTATTGCCCAGGACATGGGTACATTTAGTAATACACATACGTTTATTAGAGAGGAAATGAATGCAATTTACTCTGCAGGGAAGATAACTTAATCAAGCTAACATAAGGGACATCTCTAGCCCAATTTTTTTAAAGACGGATTGAGTTTCTATAAGATTTGTAAAAAAGTAAAGTAAAAAGTATAATTCATATACTGTTGGAATTTTCTTGTTTCGGTAATTTCTATAAATGTATAGTAAACTGGCATTGAAGATTCTCTTCGTGATAGTCTATTTTATATTCTCATTACGTTTCCTATTTCTAAATTGTTCTACACTTTTAATTATATATATTTTTTTTTGTATGGGTACCTGACATTAGTTAGTGAAAAGTAAATGCGGTTGGCCGTTATGCTAACCACATGACACCCTCGTTAACGGTAGGCCGCAGAAACGGATGACCTTTACATCATCTGTTCAATAGACCACATGGTCTAATAGGAGAACCGTATCACTTTTATTTATTGTATGCTACTATTTCATGTGTCTTTCGCTGTATGTATTATTTATATGTTTGATAATGTATATATGTTATGGACTTGACATATTTTTTTATTTGTATTGTTCATTTGTATATTTATTCATTTGCAAGTTCAAAATTATTATTTTTTTTAGTTTTGTAGATTATGTTTGTAGAGTATGTTTGTAGAACTGTTTTTCGTAATCTCCTGTATTTGTATTTTGTGTTACTCTGTGTTGAACTATTCGACAATGAAGTGTAATATTCCTTCTTTGATCTTTTTCTCTAGGTGGTGTATTATTGTCATGAACTGAGAACAGTTATATACATAGACAACACCACACAATGTATATGACTATATTTCTTCTGTGTTCTCGGCTATTAAGTTGTATACAAATATCTGAGATGAACTGCCCAGTGGGTTCCAGATCATTCATCTCTCCATTTAGTTTTTCATCCACAGGGGATATATTTTTACAATCACGGACATTAGCAAAGGTAGGTAACTATTGTTTTGAAGTATAAGACTAGTCGGCATGCGTTAGTTGCTTCCCTTATTATAAGACATCAGAAACAACCTCTTAGTAGATTTAAGTTTCTTTTATTTGTTTACTTTTACTCATTCAAAGGCATAATCATGTATCAGTATTATACATGATGTTAAAATAAATTGAGTTACAAAAATGGCATTAACAAATTATCATTCAAAAAAAAAAAACATCACATCGATGTTAAGTTCCCACCAACTTCATTCACAAATCACAGTTGGCCATAAATATAAAAAATATCAGCAGAATATCTACATAATGGAAACTTATAAAATACATTCATATCACTTAACATCAGCCATGAAGAAAGCAAGGTCATAGTGACATATGACAGAAACAAATTTCTAACATTAAAATGTTCACAATACAAAAAAGTACGTTTCAAAACATATCCCCTATAGTAACTAGTATAACCATCTATAATATCAACATAATATATATTGATTTTTAATCATTGGGGATGCTTGGATCAAAATCTAAACCCCAAAATAATCTCTCTTTACGAAATTTCAATTCTAATTACCAGTCGGTTTCTTTTACTAAATAACTGGTATTGTATAACTCCTCTGCAAAAGTTTTTTTTCATTAATTAACATATAATAAATATTATTTTAAAAGATATATCACATTAATACACACACAGATACTAAGACACACACACTCTCATTTCTTTTTGCTTCAATTTATTATTGTCGACATGTTTTGGGGATTTATTTCTTACTAAAGTTTTATGCTAAAACTTTGATATGCATGTCTCATTGAGCAATGGGGGTTCACAAGTCACAAATGCAATTCTTGGGTAAGGGGAAATTCTAATGGCGTGACGCCTGTACATGCGGATAAGTTATCGTGTGAAAAATGTACATCATAATATACGTCCTAGCAACTCTGTTTTTATATCAAGAAGTGAATTGTAAAAAAAAAAAAAATAGAGAAAGTATAAAAATAGGTGGATGACCTTGACCCAATAATCCGCTGGTCATGTTAGTCAAAGTTTGTGGGTTCATGATCAGCACCAACGCCTCTAATGGTCTGGTAGATGAAAAAAAAAGTTGTATTTAACTAGATCTTTCCGGGTTGAAGCCATTGTATCCTTCATTGACATCATGGGACCTAGCACATCGGTCTAACATTGAAGGGTTAGTTTCTATGACATAAGCCACCACATTGGAACTATGTTTGGGCAACCAAAAAGTTTGAGCTCTATCACATAAGACAAGTACTCTAGAGCTAAACTCTACAAAGCTACCCATGGGGGCCAAGGCTCTATCGGATCATGTAACACATTGGTGCCTTGCTCTGTCTATTTGGGTTGACATTAGCTACCAATGACTGCTATGTTCTGCTACAACAGTTTACACACTAGAACTTGGTCCTTTAATGTGTATACATTTCAATGCGTCCTCTCTTGGTGTCGAACGAAATTTTATCTTTGAATATTATCCTATCCCATTCAAATAGACAAAATTTAGAATCATGTCAAGAGTTGTTCCTTTGTTCAGCCTTTAACTTTTTCAGTCTTTTGTTCAGCTTTTTCAGTGATTGAATTTGATCCGTTTGTCTATCGTCAAGTTTCTTCAACTCTGAAATGTAGTCAATAGTTTTGACAAGGATTTGCTGCCTTGGGGTATAATCCTTGTTAGCTATGCTGGGTACATGAATTTTCAGTGCGGCGTAAAGATCCGCTATATTTTGACGCCTCTGTCTCTCCATTTCATTGAGCCAATATTGCTTTGTGTAGTATTTTGGTGGAGGACATATTTCTGTGGCACCGTGGTCAGACGAAGTACTTGGAGATGGGTTCATGGTAGTTAAAGAGCTACTCGATGAAGCAGGAACTTTGTTGACTCCCTCTGTTACAGGATACTTTCGTGGTCGGCCTCGTTTGCCTCTTTTGGCGGCTGGAGCCGTGCCAGATTCAGGATTTTTCTTATCATGGACTACTGATGTAGAGGCGGCGGGCTCCGTACAAGTTGGCTTGGCACTAACCTTTTGAGGAACGGATGTGTTGCTTTTTGAAGAACTAGACAAGGAAGGTAATTCTGATGATGCAGATAAGACTTGCGATGATGTCGAACGAGATTCAGGCTGTGTTTTCCTTGCTGAGGTTGATGAAAGTGTGTTTTCACCAACATCTGATTTTGAGGATTTCTCTTGCGAGGGAGTAACAGTCTGAGAAGGCGGCTTCATGGCGTAATCGTGCATGATACTGATAATTTTTTTTATGACCTCAGTGTCCAACTTTTGTTTTTTAGCCATGGATCCGTATCTGGATCCTATTTCAGCTTGTCGTTTTTCGCCGTCACGAGCACAAGGGCTGAAGACTTCGCATTGAATGATCTTTTCAAATTCATGTTCAGAAAGGCTTTCTGAATCTAAAAAAAAATAAAAAAATAAAAAAATATTATTATGAATAAACGTCTCTAAAAATAAAGTTTTTGTATCAATTTCAGAGTCAGTGCGCGAGTCAGACATCCTTTAAAATTCAATACAACACATCGTACTCAACAAGTAAACTAAAAACCTTATCTAATGAGAAAATCCATATATCTTAATACTTCATGAATAAGCTCCCTTTTTTTCTATGTAGAATGCAAGTAATTAATTAATTACCACTGATTCTTAGTTTAAAAAACACTACAGTGTATTACAATTATAGATTTTAATTTTATCTACACCGAGATGCAAAAATGTGTGGCACATTTAGTGTACAGGAAGTTAGGACTATCTGTTTTGTATGTTATTTATTTAGTGAATAATTATTATGCTTACATTTAACTACGTAACTTTTTTATTTTGTGTAAACTTTTAAATACCTAAAAGTTTTAAGTTAATTATAATTAAATGGTCAATAAGTGCTGGACACTATGCTTTGGTTTAACGTTAACTTACTATTCAGTGCACGCGTGTCATTTTTTATGCCACGATAATGAAAACGTATTATGTACTAATCGTTGCTATCAAAGGGAGAGAACCATTCCAATTCACGTTATGCTTTAGAAAGTGATTTCAAATTCAACAAATTTTAAAGTCAGCATTTTTTAAACACATTTAACCTGCAATCATCGGCATTTATAAAAAAAATATTAGATCTTAAAAACATTCTTTGTACACATACATATCAAATGAATAAATTAATTTAATGATTATTTATGAAATGTATTTAGCTTAAACTTACCAAGTTATTTGTAACTTTATTTATGATGTTTTCCAGTTAAGTGGCTACAGCTACATAGTAAATATCAATATACGGAAATAAACGAAAACGTACCCATAACTATTGTTCCCTAAGACCATAAACGGCGAAGTACAAATCAAACTTCCAAACGAATTTTCCTAAAACAAAAACGAAACATCTGACGAGGTCGCCTCCTCTCCCCTTTCCCCAGTTCACGAGCTTACCTGCCAGCGACACCCCCATTGTTTAGGTCAACACAGTTTCCCTTAATGGTGCGTGTAAAGCAATCCCCGGCGTCAGTTGGTAGGAATGGGATCACAAAAGTGAGGAAATTAAATCCGATTATATGCTTTTATTTGTAAACGTTCAACGACGATTACCTCGAGGGAAAGGGGGGGGGGGGGGGGGGGGGGAAGCCTAAATCGACAACTTCTTGATTGATCAAAAAAAAAAAATCCCCCCACCTCCGCGACCCCCAATTTCGTTCCAAGGTTGTGGATCTACTGGGAGGATAGGAAAGTCCATGTTTTGCTAGCACAATAATTATTAGAAGAAAACTTTTTTTTTTAAGGATTTATGTTGTATGTTGTTGTTTTTTTAATATATATAAATACATTGTCCTTGCTTCTACCGATTCTTTTAACGGGTGAAAAATTATATTTAGCAAAGGGACTGCATGGCAGATAGATTTGATTAGATAGATAAATAGATAGATATATAGAGAGATTTAAGATATCTTTTTAGACAAAAATTTCTAAAGCGCATATCAAAATGAAAGATGTATAAATAATGATACTATTTCCCTCACATTTGACAATTTACCAGCAACCAATAATATCACCATTTTCCCGTGTTTGATTTGTGAGTCTTCATGCTAGTTGCTTCTCAAGTATACTATTATATTTTATGTGACCTTTTAATGTTAACCCACTACAGTCGTATGTAGTAATGTTCTACGTCACATGTTTATATACAAGCCACTACAAAGTAAAATACGGATAAAATAGAATAAAATGTAAAGAGAATAAGTACAAGAAAAAGGTACTTTAAAAAAAAAAGCTAATAGAAAGAACAAATAATTACTGCCATTCGTCCCAATATGACAGGGTTATGCCCCCTTTCTGCTACATAAAAAAAAAATTATTACAACAAAATTAATTAACTAATTTGTTAAGATTTTAAAAGGATGACTATAAATAATCATGCAAATTTTCTACTGGATCGGAGATCGATAGGAATAGCCTCGCAATGAGAGGAATATATCATTATATACATCTACATCTTTTTAAGTAGCATTTAGTTTTTATGATTTCAGTATAAAAAAAATATTACCAATAATAAATTAACTAATTTTTTTTTTTTTTTTTATTTTATCAGGTACAAATAATTGTGCAAAGTTTCAACTTGATCCAAGAATGGGAAGTGGGAGAAAAAACGTGTTCAAACTTTTTACCAGACAGACTGACAGACAGACTGACAGACAGTTGATATAAGCTTTCTAAAAAGAAATCTTACCCCAGCTTATAAGATCCGTTGGAACGCGATTCGATTCTTCTGCTGGTTTTTCTAGCTCTTGTTCTAACTCTATGACATCAAAGAGAAATACATCTTTCTTAGTTTGATCACGCTTGACGGTCGATTCCCTCATAAATCCTAAGTCCATGTGATCGAATAAATTGCGTCTGTTTTCAGATTCCCATTCTTCGTCGGAGTCATAGTAAAAAACTAAAACTTGATCTCCGTCTTGGTCTGCTGGCTTGCGGCTCTCTTCTTTTTTCGCTTCTTCTTCGTCCTCTGAGAGAACGTCCAGAAGAGTAAAATCCTCGAACTGAACAGACTGCACTTCGGCTATGTCTAGATCGTCTATGAACTTTGACATTTCTTCCTCACAAAGTTGAAGTGGGGCGCCGATTTGTTCATCTTCCTGGTTAGTGTCATACACACTGTCCCAGACTAGTTCATCGACGACATCCTGGGAAGAGGCACCCAGAGATACATCAGGCAGGTTAATCTCAGATACGCCTTCAAAGTTTTCTTCATCAACGATATTCTGGAAAGAGGCGCCCAGAGTTATATCATCCAGGTTAATCTCAGATACGAGACCCAAGTCTACTTCATTGTCGATATTTTGTGAAGAGGCGCCTAGATTTATATCATACAGGTTAATCTCAGATACGCCACCTAAGTCTACTTCATCGACGAAGTTCAGGGTTGTATCAACCAGGGTTATCTTAGATATGATATCCAAGTCTACTTCATCAACGAAATTGTGAGAAGTAGCACCTAGAGTTATTTCATCCAGGGTTATCTCAGACACGCTACCCAAGTCTACTTCATCAACGAACTTGCGGGAAGTAAGACCTAGAGTTATTTCATCGACCTCTGGCTGAGGATCAGTACACATAACTATATCGTACTCACTTGCCTGCACATACAAAGCATTGGCTTCATCACAGGAATCATTTCCCCAGCTGTCATGTTCGTCACTTTGCAGAGTCCAAGAATTTTCGTTGACTTTATGAAACATTTTCTGCAACTGCTCCATTATATCCGATTCGCCATAATCATTTTCATGCAGAGATTTCTCAGTGCTCAGAACTAAAGAATTGAGATCACAAGTATCCATTTCAAGACGAAAGACGAAAAAAATATATAATCCTATCACTGTTTTGAAAATAACTTTCTAATATTATCCACAGAAATCATAGAAATTTAAGCCAGTGAAAGGTCAACTGAAATTAAAAGTGAATAATCCATTATCACATAGACACAGAGTAAACAACGAATGCACAAATATATTGTCAATGCTAAGAAGATTGAGGTACAAATAATCCAATATCATTTATAGTTGTTAAGTTAAAAAAAAACAACGAAGTACTTAGATTTGTGACTGCAGATAAGATTGAAGTTGTAATGAAGTGAGAACTGGAGTGACCAACTTATATATATACATTGATGGTCAGCCCGGGTCACCTCATTGTTTATTGGTTTACTGTGACTGTCCGATGGCCAGCCGAAATTACATGATGCGTGTCAACCCACCATGTCAATTGTGTAAGACTTAGAGACGACGCTCTCGCAGACCCTACCAGCCTTTTGTTGGTCAAGAGGGGTGAACGGGGTCACTTGGGATGGGCTGAGCTGCTTTGATCCTCCACCTAATCTCCTGCCTCGGGTATCAACAATCTTTGCTTTCAATACAACTTTTCAACTTTGTTATCTTAATGACCAAATGTTGGTGTTTCTTGTGACAACAAACTTATTGCGCTAATAGACCCTTGATTTGTGCCGAGAAGTTGATGTGAGGATACTAGCAAGCCCGCCCATCTCCCAACGTAAGACACCGACGGTGTATTTTTAATTCTGGGTGCTTTTTAATTTTAAGAAATTAATCATTTTGTATGTTTGTTTTTGTGTCAAATACTGAATACAAAGTGAAAGGATAATAAAATGAAAAAAAAAATCTGTATTATGTTTTGAGGTTATAGTAACACATAAAAATAAGATTGGCTAAAGACTTTAAAGAAATTTTTTAAATTCTATTTTAACTTTAGTTTAAGATCTCTGGATAGTTTAAACTTTTGTTACAAAGCTTATATCAACTCGCTCTGTCTCTCTATCTGTCTGATAAACGTTTTTTACCCGTCATTCCTCCAAAAAATCGGATCACGTTGAAATTTAGCACAATTATCTCTTGTACCTGACAAAATAGGAATCAACCAGTTAGGTCAATAATTATTGGTAAATTAATCATTTTGATTGATATCTAACAACGTAAAGAGATTGACCGGAGGTATAAGTTGAATTAGTTCCGTTTAGGGCGTTGAGTAAAATGTACATCCTTCAGATTGTGCTATCTATGAGGCAGATGATGTAAAGGTCATATGTTTCTGTGGCCATGGTTAACGAGGGTTCCATGCGTCCAGCACAACGAACAACCATCTTTACTTTTCCCCAACTAATGTCGGATGCCCATTAGAGTTTGGTGGACTCAGAGCGCCCGAAATTAAAAAAAAATAATAATTCAGTCTTCACTAGGATTCTAACTCATTTTGGCTTCGTCATGAATAATGTTAAGTCTTATAGTTGTTTCTTTTTTTAATCATATGGCAGAAATCTTTGATACAATACATCTGTCGTATAACACAAACTGTCTTTGTAACAGTTTATGCATTTTTATACACAATATGGAAACGTAGATACGTTTTCAACATCATAATTAGTCGTGGCAACTATTTGCAGCATAGCAGCTATAACTGCGATGTATTTGTGGGTTTTTTAAAAGGCCAAGTTCTAAAAAAAATATGCTTAAGAAGTTGGTTCTATGTTTGTGCAAACTGATGGCTGCCTGGTCGAGTAGTAGGCCCTCAGTACTGTCATCTCAACGGCCCTGAATACAAAACATTTCCTGCTACCATCCATCTTAAAATCTTAGGGAACATCAAAACATTTAAAACATTTAAAACAAATACAATATACATTACTTATTCTTTAGAAAGAAAACAAAAATACTCTGTCAGAAGACAAAAGCAAGCAGATAGTTTGAAGGTTATTCGGTGATGATGTAAATGATTTTTTAAATATGCTCTTTAAAAATACAGTAGGTAGACAAATTATGAGAGATAAATTTTTAATTTTATACGCAGTTTTATTTATAATTTAATTTACATTCACAATTTGAATATCATTATTAATATCATTGTTTCTCAAACCGTTTCTTTAACGGAACACTTCCCATTTTCGTAGAATTTTGCGGAACCCCTCGCTTGTATTTTAGGTCGGACTATCTCCCATTTGTTTATATTAAAAATAATAAAATTCAAACCATATTCTAAATTTAGATTTTTATAAGACTATTCGAGTAGAGAAATAGAATAAAATATACAGATATAAGCATCAGAAAAAATGAAGTTTTAATGACTTGATGGTATTGTTCTATTGAAGAGCTTAACATCTTTTTGTTTGTTGATAAGTTTAATTCGACTATCTGGTGGGGCATGAAGTCGCCTGTTTCTAGATTTATACTTTGACTTTGTTGCTAATATGCAAATAAGCAAAAACACCTACTTCCCACATATTGGTTTTAGGAAACAGAAGTAGA